>LR738710.1:931742781-931769199 GCA_902687465.1 Secale cereale
AGCGCCGCTACTTCTTCCTTCAATGCGGCGCGGAGCTGGTACCTCGGACTAAATGGCTGTAGGAGGCGGCGATTCGTACAGTGGTTTAATGATAGGGGTGAGTCGGAGTTTTTTTTTTTCTTTGCTAATTTTGGTTTTTACAACCAATCAGTTTCTAAAATATTGCTAACCTACTTTGTGATTTTGAGGTGGATGGAGTTCTGGGATGACCTAGGCTCGATGGACACGGCGGGTGGAAACTCACGACTTCACGAGGTTGACATCGGTATAGGTGCACAAACAGATGCCGACCCACTCTGCTGACGGTGACGGCTGCTCAATATCTCGATCCAGTCCGGACCTCCGTAGAGGTCGTTGGAGTCACACCAGCGCCAGCTCCCGGGTCACCGCCGCCGCGGATGAAAATGTTGGGTGCAGCCTGGCTGGTCTTGAGAAGCGTGGCCACAAACTCGGCGTTTTCAGGGAAAGGCTTGCCCCTCTTCAGCTGCCCCCGCACTCCGCCTCCAGTTTCACCCTCGACGTGGCCTCCTCGGCCAACTTCTTTTCTATCTCCAATGCATAAAGAGAGTATACATATGCGGTTCGTGGGAACGTCTCTCCGTGTACTCCTTCATCAGTGCACACTTGGATATGTGATCTGGGAGCTGGCGCAGCTCGAGAGGTGGCAAAGGCAGAACCTGTTCCGGCAGCCAGTCCAGAACCTGCCCACCTACATCTAGTACATAGTTGTCAGAATCGTGATTCTACCATGCGATTCTAGGACTATACGATCCAAATTGGGTGGTACGATTCAACGATTCTACTATGTAGAATCTAAGATTTTACGATTCTGAAAGTTGTGATCCTACCATTTGCGATCCTACCATAGAGGTTCCGATCCGATTCAGAATCACGATTCTGACAATTTTGATCCAGTACATGGCCAAGCTCGACAACTCTGAGTGCGCCGCCGCCGGCTCCGTCACCTCCCTGTTGGGGAACGTTGCATGGGAAACAAAAATTTTCCTACGCTCACCAAGATCAATCTAGGAGATGCATCTACGAGAGGAGAGTTGGATCCACATACCCTTGTAGATCGCTAAGCGGAAGCGTTCAAGAACGCGGTTGATGGAGTCGTACTCGCCGCGATTCAGATCGCCGAAGATCCTAGCACCGAACGGACGGTGCCTCCGCGTTCTTCACACGTGCAGCCCGGTGACGTCTCCCACGCCTTGATCCAGCAAGGAGAGAGGGAGAGGTTGGGGAAGACTCCATCCAACAGCAGCACGACGGCGTGGTGGTGGTGGAGGAGCGCGGGACTCCAGCAGGGCTTCGCCAAGCGCTGCAAGAGACGAGGAGGGAGAGGGGTAGGGCTGCGCCAATCGACAGAGGTCAGAACGTGTTATGGGCAGCCCTAAACCTCACATATATATAGGGGGAAGGGAGGGCTGCGCCCCCTTTAGGGTTTCCCACCCCCTAGGGGTGCGGCCAGCCCTAGATCCCATCTAGGGGGGCGGCCAAGGGGGAGAGAGGGGGAGGCGCACCACTATTGGGCCCTAGGGCCCATCTGCCTTAGGGTTTGCCCCCTTCCCCTCTTGGAGGCGCCCTGGAACTTGGTGGGGGGGCGCACCAGCCCCCTTGGGGCTGGTCCCCTCCCACACTTAGCCCATGCAGCCTTCTGGGGCTGGTGGCCCCACCTGGTGGACCCCCGGGACCCTCCCGGTGGTCCCGGTACATTACCGATATCGCCCGAAACTTTTCCGGTGACCAAAACAGGACTTCCCATATATGAATCTTTACCTCCGGACCATTCCGGAACTCCTCGTGACGTCCGGGATCTCATCCGGGACTCCGAACAACATTCGGTAACCGCGTACATACTTTCCCTATAACCCTAGCGTCATCGAACCTTAAGTGTGTAGACCCTACGGGCTCGGGAACCATGTAGTCATGACCGAGACAACTCTCCGGCCAATAACCAACAGCGGGATCTGGATACCCATGTTGGCTCCCACATGTTCCACGATGATCTCATCGGATGAACCACGATGTCAAGGATTCAATCAATCCCGTATACGATTCCCTTTGTCTACCGGTATAGCACTTGCCCGAGATTCGATCGTCGGTATACCGATACCTTGCTCAATCTCGTTACCGGCAAGCCTCTTTACTCGTTCCGTAACACATCATCCCGTGATCAACTCCTTGATCACATATTGTGCACATTATGATGATGTCCTACCGAGTGGGCCCAGAGATACCTCTCCGTCATACGGAGTGACAAATCCCAGTCTCGATTCGTGCCAACCTAACAGACACTTTCGGAGATACTTGTAGTGCACCTTTATAGCCACCCAGTTACGTTGTGACGTTTGGTACACCCAAAGCATTCCTACGGTATCCGGGAGTTGCACAATCTCATGGTCTAAGGAAAAGATACTTGACATATAGAAAAGCTTTAGCATACGAACTACACGATCTGTGCTAGGCTTAGGATTGGGTCTTGTCCATCACATCATTCTCCTAATGATGTGATCCCGTTATCAACGACATCCAATGTCCATGGTTAGGAAACCGTAACCATCTATTGATCAACGAGCTAGTCGTCTAGACACTACTAGATTTTTCATTATAACCGAGGGTAAAATTACCGTCGGATATTTTAGTCCACCGTCGAATTTACATATAACCGACGGTACACCGTCGGCAATCTCCCGTCGGCTATGCTTGGTCGGCCATTACACTTATAGCCGACGGTACTGTTGGGTAATACCTTCTCCGACGATAATTAGCTGACGGTGAGCCGTCGGGCATGTTTTGGTCACCAGCCGGTTCACATAAACTCGACAACGCTTATAGTTGACGGTTCCCCGTCGGATATTTATTTTCTGGCCGTTATTACTTCCCGTCGACTTTCACAATAGATGACGGTATATTTGACCCTTCGAGGTTTCTTATAACCGAGAGGAGAATGAAACCCTTGGGGGTTTGCTATAACCAGAAGGAGAATGAAACTGAAAGCTATTATGATCGCCGACTGTGTATACACCCCTTCGGGGATTCCTACGATTGAGAGCCTGACAAACATCATCAATATACAGATTCATCTAGAGTGAAGTCTATGTGCCTGAGATGTTTGTTGTATGGTAGGCCATTAGTCACCCCGAAAGGATTGTTTTCCACTTCAAATATACTATTTTATAATTGCACAACCACACATGACCAAGTAACATAGAGTATATTTAGCGCATCCAAATTACATCGATCATAATGATCTATCTAGGAAGTTTGAAATGCAAAACAAAAATAGTAACTAAGATATAATGGTCCAAGCATTATGCATAAGCTAAAATTGATCAAAACTTCATAAGTTCACTTTGTTGCATATCCTGATGAAAGATCAGACTCATCTTCATCACCATATGGATCGTAACGCCCATTGCCATAGAGATCATGACAACCATCGCCATAGACATCATCGCCCTTGCCATAGATCTCGATTCCTCCGGTATTGTTTCCCACTCCTAAGAAATGATTAGAGTAGTTGTAAGGGAGATGAAAATGATGTTATCTAGTTGAAATTTAATTGAGCACACAATGACAAAACTTAGATGTTCTAATTGACTGGTTAGCTGCTATATAACAGTATCACTACGTATTAACCTTTTGATCCTTCACATGCAATTTTCAGGGTAACATGAATCACCAGGAACACATACTCCAAATAATAAAGATTGAGGACTACACATTGCTCTGTGTACTAAAGGAATAATATACCAGTAAACCACACTGATTTCAATTTAATAATAAGTTTGCAACGGTTTATAATACATCATGCTTTTCGAATTCCTTGTAACATTCATATAATTCAAAGAACATGACATTTTTCTAATTAACTGTATTAATCATATCTCCAGAACCCACATGTGCTATGGTTACACCAAGATGGACAGGTGATACAGGTAAAAAAAATCCTTATCTGAAAGATACAATGCCGGGTCGATAATCAGTTCATTGGCTTGTTGCGATTACAAAAATTATATTAACCAAGTACAATGGACATCTACAACCTCGCTGAAGTATATAACAGCGTTTATATTTTGCTGTAGTAGACTAGCAAACCACTACTGGACAGTTTGGGCATACAGTAAACTGGTCAAGAATGCCATGTAAAGAAAGATATAATTTGTTTGTTCATTCAAAACAAATTAAATAGCAGCAGCTCACACTAAATCTCCACCAACAATAGTTTAGATTATACTGCACATACCTAATTAAATTAAGCCACTTCTTATGTTTCGTATATGAGGTCAAAATCATTCTACATGGTTAAAGCTACCAGAATTTCTGTATGTACTTCCAATTCTTCTCAACAATGTCCACTTTTTTAGACCCTGGTTCCATTGCTATAATGAAACCAAGCTTTCCATACATTCTCAAAAGCATCATGGTCTCAAACGTTCAGGACCAAAAGAGGCAAAGCCATTACAGGGAAAAACAAAAGCTAGAAAGGAGGATGCCTGACAGAGGGTCAAACATGTCAAATCATATTGACTAATTTGAAATTTTCTCTGTGCAAATGATTTTACTGTAATTGATTATAGTAACATATTTGCCTATATGAATTCAACAAAAAAATTCCCCTGGCAACTTAATTAAGATGGATTTAGTGTAAAGAAAACAGCCCAAAGATAGATTTCTAAGTTATGAGCGACATCTAGGAAAATAGGGCACAAGCAGGTGCATACATTATATATACTACAATAGTACCACCTATGCAACGTGGTAAGCTAAGAAAACACCTCAAATAAAAAGAGCAGGACTCGAAGCAAGTTATCTGTAGCATGCGTCTTGAAAGCCATTGTACACTGGCTCAAAAGCGTTACATTGTTGTTCTTCAGATAGACCAACCTTTCACATATATATGTTTCTCCATGCTCATGTTGTCTAGAACTAAATTGGCGCATAACTAAATGTGATGTATGACTAAGAGATGATAGACCAACCTTTTCAGTTTCATTTTGATGAACATCATCTCGTCCCCTTTCAAATACGACTTCATGTACTCAAAAGCGTTACATTGTTGCTCTTCAGATAGGCCCAACGGCCACCTGCATGATAACATAGCGTATATAACAACATCAAATAAGAACCCCTGCACTACATCTTTGAGAAAGAACACACAGGACATGATGTTGACATGTCAGTGGATGCATCAGCCTTAGGAACAGGAGCTAAATGTTACAGAAATAATAAATACTGAAAAGAAAAGCAAAAGCGAGATGAAAAAACTTGGAAAAGAACAAGGAATGTACGTACTACATGAATGGAGGACTGCTAGTTAAGTTATACAATAGTGTGAAGTATACATCCCGATTCTGATTGCACATGACATGATGACATAGTGTCTCTTCTCTTATGTACTAGTCAAACTGCGGTAACTAGCTAGCCTTGACCAAACATACATGCATCAACACAAGCTAGCTAGCTCACCTCACCGTTGCAAAATGGCCACTTGCTAGTTAATCATACAATTTTTAAACACATAAGCTTGACTTAATTTTCCAAACTAATAGGCCTGGTTTTGTTTTTCAACCATACACACAAGAAATAGACCTAAACAGACATGCAAACAACCATGACCTCGTTGTAGAACTTGAACCTCACCACCACAGAAGCCAGCCATGTCACCATCTCCATCTCCCTGGTTTTCAACTTGAACCACAGGAGCAAATCCTGGACCCCAACCACCAGAAAATAAGCTCACCATCCATTAAACAGCACACATACGCCACATATATGACCTGCTCGAGGAATTGCACAAAGGAAGAGGCGACCAGACCTGGTACAGACGGGCAAAGGCAGGAGTGAGCGTGTTCTACACGGCGGCGTCAGGTGGCCACTCGGACGAGGAGTTTCAGAAGGGGCCGATACATGTCGTGGGAGGTGCAGGGAGAGAGAGAGAGAGAGAGAGAGAGAGAGCTCACGAAGAAGACCGACGCGGTCCTGAGGAGCGGCGTCGAGCACCTATTGGTTGGTTAGATCCGGCAGCGCTGTGGCCGGAGGCTGCCTGATCTGAGGACCACGAAGACGGAGACGAGACTCGAAAGGACACTTCCGCGACGGGAGGAAGAGCAGGGAGTGGGTGACGTTGCTGGGCCAGGGAGAGCGACGACGGTGAGGTGCGCAGCCGGATCAACGGGCGACAACGGGGTTGGCGCATGGCGGCGGCGGTGAAGAAGTTGTTGGGAGAAGAGAAGATGCGGCGTGGGAGGTTTCAGAGGGAAAGGGGTGGGATGGGAGGACGTGGGCACATGACGGATACAAGATGGGCCGCACGAAAAAATAGGTAAGTGGCAAGAGGTAAATAATGGCGGGAGGTGAAAATGGTTCCTGCTCCTGCCGTAACTGACATTTTTTCATAAGAAATTCCAAAAAATACATACCATACATATTCAATAAAAAAAATTCTACTCTCTCTTTTGCAGGTAAAATGAATTTCTACTCGAAAGTAATTATTTCAGATATCCCATCAAAAGTAATTCCATGGTCAAAATTGCCATATCGATCTTTGTACGATTGGTTGATGCTACAATCTGACGTTAGTTGGACCCAAATCAAGGAATCAATCGATATTTGGCATGAATCTTTGCATGTAAATTGTATACAATCTGTCATGCGCAAAGTACTCTTCTACACCCTCCGTTCTAAAATAGATGACCCAACTTTGTACTAAAGTTAGTATCAAGTTGAGTCATCTAGTAATCTATTTTGGAACGGAGGGAGTATAATATATTTGTTATGCATATACGGTATAAAGTTACAGCCCAATGTGTGCTATAAAACATTTTAATATGGAGGCACACAATTATGAACAAGTGGAGTACTCCCTAGGAATAAAGTAAATCAGAGCTCGAATGATAACAATCCTAATAAACTCCAAGGAGAGTGGAATGAAATATGAATAAATTTACCGATTTGCTAGCATCATGTCAATATATACTATTAATATGCATGAAAAGTAAATCAAAATCAAGTTCTATTAGCTATTAGTTAAGGCTTGTAGAGAAATTTTCATCTAGAATTGATTTAACCAACATAAAGATGAAGATAATTTAAATAAAATTTAGTTAGAATTCTAAGTCTCTAAATGATTAATTTAGATTTCTCGCAAGCTTCGTGAATCACTAGCCACTGCTTGGATGCCCCGTACGGAAACACTGGCTGCCTAGCCACAACTGTCACGGCGAGGGATTGTTGAATGCCCTCGCTCGGCGCCGAGTTCAGACTTTCTCTGAGCTTTCAGAGTTGGTGTTAAAATTTTGCACCATTGAAGAAGCCTGGATGGCCCAGGAATCATTATACTTGGACGAATCAAAGGCGCGAAAAAGAAAGAAGACAGGACCTAGACCGCCCTAGACAGACTGTTGGACTGACCGTGCCCTATACACTCTAGTTTGCTCAACACCAATCCAACCCATAGCCTTTGAGCCTGTTGAGTTGTAAAACAAGTCGCTAAGGGAGGCGAAGCTCTCCTCTCAAATAGGCACCATCAGTCATCCCACAAATTCCTCAGAAGAACCTGAGGTTTTGATGATTTACCAAACATATAAGTCAGGAAACCAAAGAAAACGGTCCTATAGGAGCACGTTCGCGCCCTGATACGTGCACCCCCGGCGGCATGGTTGAACACGTGCACCGATCACGTTTGAGCAGCACGACCAGCCAGTGGTCGATCTAACCGATGCCCAGCCGCCATGGTCCTCGACCCCATCGTGGACGGATGCCGACTACACAAGGTACTAATGGACGGCGGCAGTAGCTTAAACCTCATTTACGAGGGAACGTTGGAAAAAATGCAATTCGACAGAAACTCGCATCCAGCATAGCTCAATTATATTTAAAGGTGTCATCCCCAGTAGGGAAAGCATGATGCAAGGGGAAAATCACCCTCGATGTGGTCTTCGGCACTCCCGAGAACTATCTGATCGAGGAGCTGACTTTCCACGCCGTGCCCTTCCAGAGCGGCTACCATGCCCTGCTGGGGTGAGAAGCGTTCATAAAATTTCCCGGCATAACCCATTAATTGTGAAAAACTACATGAGTAATTAATGCACTTACAATAACAATGTTAGATGTTCATTCTTGGATATTTTCTTATAGGGAAATTATCTACAATATAACATCGGTCATTCCACATGTTTATTGATGTTGTTCACCAAAACATATCAGTGGGAGTGAAAGTTGACCGTCGGCTATTGCTATCCCCCGTCAGGTATTTCTCAAATAACCGAGAGTCACACATGTACTGTCGGCCATCTTCACTCATAGGTGAGAGTTTTCTTTTCACTGTCGGCTATGAAATTTCACTGTCGACCATTCCATGTAATCCCCGCGGGTGTATGAAAAACCATCGGCCATTTTTAGTCATAGGTGAGAGTTTTATTTTCACCGTCGGTTATTACATATCACCGCCGGACATTACATGTAATTCCCATGGGTGTAGCATAAACCGTCGGGCATTACAATGAACCGTCGGGCATTAAATGGGATACCCAAGGGTTGGATTTTTACCGTCGGGTAATCCAGCATACCGTCGGCTATTACTAGTAATACTTGTGAGTTTACAATAACCGTCGGCCATTGACACTACCGTCAGCTATTACTATAATGGCCGACGGCCCGTCGGCTATTACATTTCACCGTCGGAAATATGGGGATTTCTAGTAGTGAGAGGCTCACTAGGGACATGGTGTTTGTCTATGTATCCACACATGTATCTGAGTTTCCTATCAATACAATTCTAGCATGGATAATAAACGATTATCATGAACAAGGAAATATAATAATAACCAATTTATTATTGCCTCTAGGGCATATTTCCAACAGTCTCCCACTTGCACTAGAGTCAATAATCTAGTTCACATCGCCATGTGATTAACACTCACAGGTCACATCGCCATGTGACCAACATCCAAAGAGTTCACTAGAGTCAGTAATCTAGTTCACATCAATATGTGATTAACACTCAATGAGTTCTGTGTTTGATCATGTTATGCTTGTGAGAGAGGTTGTAGTCAACGGGTCTGCAACATTCAGATCCCTATGTACTTCGCAAAACTTTATGTCATATCGTAGATGCTGCTACCACGTTCCACTTGGAGCTATTCCAAACTGTTGCTCCATTATACGTATCCGGTATCTCCACTTAGAGTTATCCGGATAGGTGTTAAGCTTGCATCGACGTAACTCTTTACGTCGAACTCTTTATCACCTCCATATCCGAGAAATATTTCCTTATTCCTCTAAGGATAATTTTGACCACTATCTAGTAATCCACTCCTGGATCACCTTTGTACCCTCTTGCCAGACATGTGGCAAGGCACACATCAGGTGCGGTACTTAGCATGGCATACCGTATAGAGCCTATGACAAAAGCATAGGGGACGACCTTGTCCTTCCTCTTTCTTCTGCCGTGGTCAAGCTTTGAGTCTTACTCAACTTCACACCTTACAAATCAGGCAAGAACTCCTTCTTTGACTGACCTATTTTGAACTCCTTCAAAATCATGTCAAAGGTGTGTGTTTCTTTTGAAAGTATCATCAGGCGTCTTGATCTATCTGTATAGATCTTGATGCCCAGTATGTAAGTAGCTTTATCTAGGTCTTCCTTTGAAAAACTCATTTCAAACAACCCTTTATGCTTTCCAGAAATTCTACATCATTTCGGATCAACAATATGTCATTCACATATACTTATCAGAAATGTTGTAGTGCTCCCACTCACTTTATTGTAAATACAAGTTTCTAACAAACTTTGTATACCCAAAAACTTTGATCACTCCATCAAAGCATATATTCCGACTCCGAGATGCTCGCTCCAGTCAATGGAAGGATCGCTGGAGCTAGCATACCTTTTAGCATCCTTAGGATCGACAAAACCTTTCTGATTGTATCACATACAACCTTTCCTTACGAAAACTGGTAAGGAAACTTGTTTTGTCATCCATCTGCCAGATTTCATAAATGCAGCTAATGCTAACATGATTCCGACGGACTCAAGCATCGCTACGGGTGAGAAAATCTCATCGTAGTCAACTCCTTGAACTTGTGGAAAACTCTTCGCCACAAGTCGAGCTTCATAGACGGTGACATTACCGTCCACGTCCGTCTTCCTTCCTAAAGATCCATTTATCTCAATGGCTTGCCAGTCATCGGGCAAGTCCACCAAAGTCCATACTTTGTTTGATACATGGATCCTATCTCGGATTTCATGGTTTCTAACCATTTGTCGGAATATGGGCCCACCATCGCTTCTCCATAGTTCGTAGGTTCATTGTTGTCCAACAACATGACCTCTAAGACAGGATCACCGTACCACTCAGGAGTAGTACATATCCTTGTCGACCCACGAGGTTCGATAGCAACTTGATCTGGAGCTTCATGATCACTATCATTAGTATCCTCTTCAACTGTCGTAGGTTCCACAAAAACATCTTTCTGTGTTGCACTACTCTCCGGTTGAAGTGAGGGTTCGAAAACCTTATCAAGTTCTACTCAATTCTTTCGAGAGAAACTCCTTCTCGAGAAAGGACCCATTCTTAGCGACAAACAATTTTTGTCCTTGGATCTGAGATAGAAGGTATACTCAACCGTTACCAGTGGGTATTCCATGAAGATGTATTTGTCCGCTTTGGGTTCGAGCTTTTCCTGGCTGAAGCCATAAGCATCGCAGCCCCAAACATTTAAGAAAACGACAACTTTGGTTTCTTGCCAAACCATACGACGTCGTCTCAACGGACTTTAGATGGTGCCCTATATAAAGTGAATGCAGCTGTCTCTAATGCATAACCTCAGAATAATAGCGGTAGATCGGTAAGATACATCATAGATCGCACCATATCTCATAAGGTTCGATTACGATGTCCGGACACACCATTACGCTGTGGTGTTCCAGGGGACTTCAACTGCGAAACAATTCCACAATGTCTTAAGTGATTGCCAAACTCATAATTCAGAAAATATCCCCTTGATCAGATCGTAGGAACATGATCTTCTTGTTATGATGATTCTTAATCTTCACTCTGAAAATTTTTGAACCTTTCAAACGTTTCAGACTTTTGCTTCATTAAGTAAATATACCATATCTACTCAAATCGTCAGTGAAGATGAGAAAATAACGAAATCCACCACACGCCTTAATTCTCATTGGATCACATACATCAGCATGTATGATTTCCAGTAAGTCACTTACCCGTTTCATTGTACCTGAAAACGAGATCTCAGTCATCCTGCCCATGAGGCATGGCTCGCATGTGTCAAGCGATTCAAAATCAAGTGACTCCAAACGTCCATCAGCATGGAGTTTCTTCATGCATTTTATGCCAAAATGACCTAAGCGGCAGTGCCACAAGAAAGTGGTACTATCATTATTAACTCTCCATCTTTTGGCATTAATATTATCATTATGTGTATTACCATGATCGAGATTCAACGAACCATTGGGTGCATGACCATAAAGGTATTATTCATGTAAATAGAATAACCATTATTCTCTAACTTAAATGAATAACCGTATTGCAATGAACATGATCTAATCATATTCATGCTCAACGTAGACACCTCATAACATTTATCTAGGTTCAACACTAATCCCGAAAATAGAGGGAGCGTGCGATGGTGATCTTATCATCCTTGGAAACACTTCCAACACATCGTCACCTCGCCCTTAGCTAGTCTCCGTTCAGTCCGTAGCTTTTGCTTCAAGTCACTAATAATAGCAACTGAACCGGCATCCAATACCCAGGTGCTACAAGGAGTACTAGTGAGGTACACATCAATAATACGTATATCAAATATACTTTGTTGAAGTTTCCAGCTATTCTTATCTACCATGTATTTGGGGTAGTTCCGCTATCATGTGACCGTTCCCCTTACAATAGAAGCACTTAGTCTCGAGGTTTGGGTTTAACCATGGGTTCCTTCATCAGAGCGACAACTGGTTTGCCATCCATGAAGTTTCCCTTCTAGCCCTTACCCCTTTTGAAACCAGTGGTCTTGCTAAACCATCAACACTTGATGCTCCTTCTTGATCTCTACTTTTGCGGTACTAAGAACCGCTGACAGCACCGGGATTATCACCATCCTTTGCATGTCATAGTTCATCACGAAGTTCTAGTAGCTTGGTGATAGTGTCTAGAGAATTCCGTCAACCACTATCTCACCTGGAAGATTAACTCCCACTTGGTTCAAGTGATTTCAGCACCCAGACATTCTGAGCACATGCTCACTAGTTGAGCCATTCTCCTCCATCTTTTTGGCAAAAGAACTTGTCAGAGGTCTCATACCTCTCAACACGGGCATGAGCCTGAAATCCCAATTTCAGCTCTTAGAACATCTCATATGTTCTATGGCGTTCAAAACGTCATTGGAATCCCGATTCTAAGCCGTAAAGTTTGGTGCACTAAACTATCAAGTAGTCATCAGGACGTCTCTGTCAGGTGTTCACAACATCCACAGACAACGTTGTAGGGGTTTGCACATCGAGCGGTGCATCAAAGACGTAAGCTTTCTGTGCAGCAGTGAGGACACTCCTCGGACTACGGACCCAGTCCGCATCATTGCTTACAATACCTTTCAACTTAGTCTTTCTCTAGGATCGTATTAAACAGGGAGCTACAACGCAGTTATTGGTCTACTACATAATTTGCAAAGACAACTTAGACTATTGTTCATGACAAGTGAGTTTTAACTAATCAAATTACTTATAACTCCCACTCAAATTGACATCCCTCCGGTCATCCGAGCGTGACATGATCCAAATTCACCAACCCAAGTCCGATCATCACGTGAGATGAGGTGGTGTCAATGGTGAACATCTACATGTTGATCATATCTACTATATGACTCATGTTCGACCTTTCGGTCTTCCGTGTTCCGAGGCCATGTCTGTACATGCTAGGCTCGTCAAGTCTAACCCGAGTGTTCTGCATGTGCAAAACTGGCTTGCACCCGTTGTATGCGAACGTAGAGTCTATCACACCCGATCATCACGTGGTGCTTCGAAACGACGAACCTTCGCAACGGCGCACACTCGGGGGGAACACAATTTTATCTTGAAATTTTAGTGAGGGATCATCTTATAATGCTACCGTCGTCCTAAGCAAAATAAGATGCATAAAAGGATTAACATCACATGCAAATCATAAGTGACATGATATGGCCATCAACTCGTGCTTTTGATCTCCATCTCCAAAGCACCGGCATGATCTCCATCGTCACCGGCGTAACACCATGATCCCCATCATCATGATCTCCATCATCGTGTCGCCATCGGGGTTGTCGCGCGCCCACCATGCTCTTACTACTATTGCTACCGTTTAGTGATAAAGTAAAGCATTACATAGCGCTTAATGATTGACACACAGGTCATACAAAAATTAAAGACAACCCTATGGCTCCTGCCGGTTGCCGTATACATCGACATGCAAGTCGATATTAACTATTACAACATGATCATCTCATACATCAAATATATCTCATCATGTCTTTGGCCATATCATATCACATACATACCCTGCAAAAACAAGTTAGACGTCCTCTAATTTGTTGTTGCATGTTTTACGTGGCTGCTATGGGTATCTAGCAAGAACGCTTCTTACCTACGCAAAGCCACAACGGTGATATTTAAGTTGCTATTTAACCTTCTACAAGGACCGCCTTCGTCGAATCCGATTCAACTAAGATAGGAGAGACAGACACCCGCCAGCCATCTTATGCAACAAAAGTCGCATGTCTGTCGATGGAACCGGTCTCATGTACGTGGACATGTAAAGTTGGTCCGGGCCGCTTCATCCCATAATGCCGCTGAATCAAGAAAGACCAAAGAGGGAAGCAATCTAAACATCAACGCCCACAAACCCCTTTGTGTTCTACTCGTGAAAACATCTACGCAAGATCCTAGCTCTGATACCACTGTTGGGGAACGTTGCATGGGAAACAAAAATTTTCCTACGCTCACCAAGATCAATCTAGGAGATGCATCTACGAGAGGAGAGTTGGATCCACATACCCTTGTAGATCGCTAAGCGGAAGCGTTCAAGAACGCGGTTGATGGAGTCGTACTCGCCGCGATTCAGATCGCCGAAGATCCTAGCACCGAACGGACGGTGCCTCCGCGTTCTTCACACGTGCAGCCCGGTGACGTCTCCCACGCCTTGATCCAGCAAGGAGAGAGGGAGAGGTTGGGGAAGACTCCATCCAACAGCAGCACGACGGCGTGGTGGTGGTGGAGGAGCGCGGGACTCCAGCAGGGCTTCGCCAAGCGCTGCAAGAGACGAGGAGGGAGAGGGGTAGGGCTGCGCCAATCGACAGAGGTCAGAACGTGTTATGGGCAGCCCTAAACCTCACATATATATAGGGGGAAGGGAGGGCTGCGCCCCCTTTAGGGTTTCCCACCCCCTAGGGGTGCGGCCAGCCCTAGATCCCATCTAGGGGGGCGGCCAAGGGGGAGAGAGGGGGAGGCGCACCACTATTGGGCCCTAGGGCCCATCTGCCTTAGGGTTTGCCCCCTTCCCCTCTTGGAGGCGCCCTGGAACTTGGTGGGGGGGCGCACCAGCCCCCTTGGGGCTGGTCCCCTCCCACACTTAGCCCATGCAGCCTTCTGGGGCTGGTGGCCCCACCTGGTGGACCCCCGGGACCCTCCCGGTGGTCCCGGTACATTACCGATATCGCCCGAAACTTTTCCGGTGACCAAAACAGGACTTCCCATATATGAATCTTTACCTCCGGACCATTCCGGAACTCCTCGTGACGTCCGGGATCTCATCCGGGACTCCGAACAACATTCGGTAACCGCGTACATACTTTCCCTATAACCCTAGCGTCATCGAACCTTAAGTGTGTAGACCCTACGGGCTCGGGAACCATGTAGTCATGACCGAGACAACTCTCCGGCCAATAACCAACAGCGGGATCTGGATACCCATGTTGGCTCCCACATGTTCCACGATGATCTCATCGGATGAACCACGATGTCAAGGATTCAATCAATCCCGTATACGATTCCCTTTGTCTACCGGTATAGCACTTGCCCGAGATTCGATCGTCGGTATACCGATACCTTGCTCAATCTCGTTACCGGCAAGCCTCTTTACTCATTCCGTAACACATCATCCCGTGATCAACTCCTTGATCACATATTGTGCACATTATGATGATGTCCTACCGAGTGGGCCCAGAGATACCTCTCCGTCATACGGAGTGACAAATCCCAGTCTCGATTCGTGCCAACCTAACAGACACTTTCGGAGATACTTGTAGTGCACCTTTATAGCCACCCAGTTACGTTGTGACGTTTGGTACACCCAAAGCATTCCTACGGTATCCGGGAGTTGCACAATCTCATGGTCTAAGGAAAAGATACTTGACATATAGAAAAGCTTTAGCATACGAACTACACGATCTGTGCTAGGCTTAGGATTGGGTCTTGTCCATCACATCATTCTCCTAATGATGTGATCCCGTTATCAACGACATCCAATGTCCATGGTTAGGAAACCGTAACCATCTATTGATCAACGAGCTAGTCGTCTAGAGGCTCACTAGGGACATGGTGTTTGTCTATGTATCCACACATGTATCTGAGTTTCCTATCAATACAATTCTAGCATGGATAATAAACGATTATCATGAACAAGGAAATATAATAATAACCAATTTATTATTGCCTCTAGGGCATATTTCCAACACTCCCGGCCAGGTGCGAATCCTCCTCCCGCCTAGCAAGGAAGTGGATGAGGAAAAGGAGGAGTATGAGACTGCATTTCGAGTAATCTGGATGGCACGGTGCAAGACCAAGCCGGTGGCATTCATCTATTCTTCAAGCCCGGGGCAGTAATGCTTGGAGATATCCTCTCCTGGACCCGCGAATGCTTTGTCCCCCCTTTGCTTTGTTCATCCGTTTAGTAATGACTTCTTTTCTTGCTTCAGTTCCACATGGGCCAACGTACTAGTGGTCCCTTCTGATCTTCTGCACATGCTGCGGTGAACTACCTCGGACAGGAGCTCGTTGCACTGGAGTAGAGCTCCTGGCCGAGGTAATTCACCGCCTGGTGCTTGTCCTCGGCCAACGGGTTCTGTTCGCAGTGGGCAATGTAAGGGGTGAACTACTCTGCTCGTCGTGGCCAATTTAGTAGTGGTCCCTCCTGATCCTCCGCACGTGCTGCGGTGAACTACCTCGGACAGGAGCTCGCCCTACTGGAGTAGAGCTCCTGGCCGAGGTAGTTCACTGCCTGGTGCACTACCTCGGCCAGCCCACACCATTTCTTCCGCTTCTGATCCTCTGCACGTGCTACGGTGAAGTACCTAGGATAGGAGCTCGCCGTACTAGACTAGAGCTCCTTGCCGAGGTAGTTCGCCGCCTGGTGCACTACCTCGGCCAGGATCCTTTGATGTCTTCATTTCAGCTGGGAGGGCGGTGAACTACTCTGCTCACCGCGGCAGTGTACTAGCGGTCTCTCCTGATCCTCTGCACGTGCTACGGTGAACTACCTCGGATAGGAGCTCGTCGTACTGGAGTGCTACGCGTGGCACACAGGAGGAAGGAGAGAAGAAAGGGGCGTGCGAAGGAATCAATGGCGGCGCCGGGCTGATCAGCCTCGCCGGTTGGCCGGCTAGGCGGCGCTCTTAGTGATGGCGAAGGTCCAAGGGTTTGGACGACTGGCTGGGCGAGCATGAGGACGCCGACTGACATCGCGCGTAGTGAACTAGAGCAGGAACCAAGCCACGACCGCTCAGCAAGGGACAAAGGAGCGACCGTCTAGCGGGGCCGTCCTACGTTAAAAGGGCATTGTAAACTTCATGTTTTGTGGAAATTTCTAGGGGCGCGAGCTCGCCCCTACATAATGGCGCAACGGACCATGATTCCGACACTCGCCGCCATCCAGATCGGAGCCCCTCCCAACACTACTATTGTTCGTCTGTCTGGGGGCGCGCGCTTGCCCTCGTCATGGGTTCCGTCTGCAGCAGACAGGTTCTTAACCGGCTACCGAGACAGGTTCTGCCCAGGAAGAGAAGGATTTTTTGTCCAAAAAGACCCCTTCCTCAGAGCATATGACAAAAAGGACCACCTCCGAAATATATTGCCAAAAAGGACCCCCGGGCTGTGGCGGCAGGCGACACGTGGCCACCTGCCGCCATGGGAGGAGGCGGCGGGACCTGCCGCCACCCAGGGAGGCGGCAGGCAGGCCGGAACGGGTTTTACCCGCCGGGACGGAACGGGGCAGGGCTGGTGAGCCCTGCCGCCACCACGTGAGGCGGCAGGAGCTGTAGCTGTCCCCGGCGTGCCGACCGCACACCTGTTGTGTGGACGTGATGGCGGGCCAGGCCGCCACCACGCCAGGCGGCCGCACTGCTTAAGCTGCACGCGAGCCGACCAGGCGGCTCTTCTTTCCACAACGTTGATTTCCACGTGACACTCATTTTCATGGCGCTTCTTTCCACGCGGCACTGATTCCCGCCTAAATTTTGACGGCTTGTGCCGACACTCAGCGGTGGCTGTGCACTGGCTGCTCGAGCGGGAATCACGCACTCCGCTAGTTTTTGCTTTAGCGGACGCGACCGCATCAGCTAGTCAGTTCTGCTTTTGCTTTAGCGGACGCGACCGCATCAGTCACTCAGTTCTGCTTTTGCTTTAGCGTACGCGACCGCATCAGTCACTCAGTTATGCTTTTGCTTTAGCGGACGCGACCGCATCAGTCACTCAGTTATGCTTTTGCTTTAGCGGACGCGACCGCATCAGTCACTCAGTTATGCTTTTGCTGCAAACAACTGGACGTCATCAATCACTCAGCACTATTTAGTATCACGCGTTTCCCGCCTAAAATTTTGTTAATGCCTATTTTCTCCCCATCATTTGTCGTCTGAGCCTATAAAAGGAGACACCGAGGCTCTCGTCATCCTCGTCCACCCATCCTCGAAATATCCACTGCGCAAAGTGTGTAACATATTATTTTCAGTCGGTATGAGCTTGCCTTGCTCGGATCAAAGCATTAGGCCTAGGAAAATGAAGAATGCAAGTTTGCCTCCGGGTGTGGCAGTCTTGCGATGTTGGTGTGGCGATCTTTGCAAGGTGAAGGAGGTGACGGATTTCTCAGATTGGTTGGGCATGAAGTTTTTCTTGTGCGCCAATTATGAGGAGGATCCACCCGTACCTTCTTCAGAGTATGACAAGCCTCCGGTATGATTTAACCATCACGAATAAGTATATTGTTGTTTCTTTATTAACATTCTTGTTTTGTTTGTAGTCTCCCCCACCTCTGTGCATGTACTATCATTGGATCGACACGGAGAAGCCAGCTTGGGCAGTGACTGAGATTCGTGAAAGGAGTTGTCGTGCATGGGGTAGTTTATTTGCGGAAGAACGACGTGAGAAGGCGGAAGCTGAAGAAAAAGCAGAGCAAGAGAGGGAGTTAAGAGAATAGTACGCGGAGCAACGCTGTATTTTTCAGGATATAGGGAAGAAAAACAGGGAAGAGGCCCGTCGCATGGAGGAGCAGGAACGACAGTCAAAGGAGGCTTGTGAGGCCGATAGACAGAGAAAGAAAGAAAGAAAGGGCTCGTGGGGCCAAGGCAGCAGAAGAAGCTGGTGATGGAAAAGGAAAATATCCACGCTGGACTCAGTAGATATCTGGGGTAGTATTTTAAATTTCACAATCGTTTGTATCTTAATTTCTATAGTTTAATGTAGCTTTATTTCAGTACTTAAATGTAGCTTTATTTCAATTGTACGATGTATCTTATTAGAGTTGAAGCGTGGCGTAATAAAAAAATGTAGTTTTAGGAAATAAAATGTGGCATTTTATTTCTCTCAACTAATTATCGACTATCGTGCAACAACTACAACATGAAATTAAGATAGAACATAATGCCCTACAATAAGAAAGTACAAACTAATAATGCAAGTGCATCTGAATTAAATGGTAGAACTGGACTTGCTTAAAAACTACATGAAGGCATCATCGTCATCCCCCATCGATGCAGAACTCTTGCCCTTCGAGAATGCAGAACTCTTACCCTTGGACGATGCAGAACTCTTGGCCTTCGTGGATGCAGAACTCTTGCTCTTGGATGATGCAGAACTCTTGCCCTTCGACAATGCGGTAGTTGTTCCCTTGGTGTTGGGCATGAAGATATCATCTTCGTCCTCGCTGTTGTCAGTCCATAAAAAAGGATGTTTGGCTGCAAACTTCAAGTCTGATTCACTCTTATGTTGTATCTTGTTCCATCTTCCATTCAACCTTATAAGTTCTTTTCTTATCTCCTGAAAGGTCCTGGAAGGCCACCCACTCCTAGATAATGCGAGACTCAGCTCATTCATGACAGTGTCACTATTGATGAGTTCATCCCATGGAACATCTTTATTGTCTATCTTGAAATTGGCGGCTAAACGAAGGAGACATTGGGACATAGTAGGGTGAAAACTACGATCAAAAGGATAACCGGACATCTTGAGGAGACTACACTGAAGTGTGTATCCACCATATAGTGTGGAGGGGTTTTTATAGGTTCAGAAGAGAGGAATAGACGGGAACTCAGAAGCGGAAAAGTATGGCGGGAGATATAGGCGGGAAACGACGGTGCGAGGAATAGACGGGAACTCAGAAGTGGGAAAGTATGGCGGGAGATATAGGCGGGAAACGACGGTGCGAGGTATACGCGGGAACTAAGAAGCGGGAAAGTATGGCGGAAGATATAGATGGGAAACATTGTTGCCGACTGGTGCATTTTTATTTCAGCGTACATAGATGTTTCTTACATAAAACATAAAATCCGATACTGACATATGTAGATACAATGGGTCGCACGCGTAGATAGATGAATCACCCTAGTCAACGACGGCCACCTGGCCTTTCCATAGGACCGGAAAGCGACAAGCGATTAGGTGCTCGAGGTACACGAAAACCGCGACCGTACCACTTCGGCTTCCTGTGTCTGCGACTGCTGCGTAGGTGGTGGAGTCTGTAATCCTTGTTGCGAACCTGATGCATAATTGTAGGCGTATGCTTGTGACTCCTCGGGGATAAAAGATGGGCCAATAACGTCTCCTTCGAAGAAATCTGTAACTGCAGCTGTAACCGGGTCGGCGTGATAAGGTAATGGTTCTCGTCGTCCCATGTACGATCAGGTATGTCCTGCACATAGAAACATTGAAAACAAATTGTGAGAGGATAATATGTGATATCATTGTCCCATGCATTAAAATGTAAACATGAATACCTGATCAGATTCCTCGCCTGTACTGTCTAGCCATTGTACGTGGTACTGATTTATGTCTGGGACACGAGACTCCTCAGGCATGGAGATCCCTCGCGTGGAGAGATACGGCTGAGATCCCTCACCTTGTGTGTATGCGCCGTATTCTGTGAACGCATATGGGTTCGGGGAAAGCGTATGCTCGGGCATCGAATCCAAGCCCATGCCATGGTCTTGAGATGTCTGCCCCTGACGAAGATGCACCGAAGAAGAGCGATGCAGTTGCAGAGATGAGTCATGTAGTGGCAATGTCGTCGTACTACTTGGACCCTCCCCCCACTGCCCATGGCTCCTACACGCCTCGCTTGGTCTGGACGACGGCGCCACACTCGGTAGTATTGGCCATGATTTCTTTACGGTTTGAAGTCTGAAAGTCTGATAATCATGAGTAGTATTTGAGTTCAAAAATAGATGGCAACGGTGGCCGGCGTCATAGGGCCCCTGCAAAAGCACTGGCACTTCGGCCATAACCTGCACACAAATTCAAAAGAGAATCAGTTTACATTAATTATCCGAAGTTAACATCACAAGTACAATAAGATGATGAGATGCAATTTACATTAATTATCTAAAGTTAACATCACGAGTACAATAATACAAAGAGATGCAATTTACATTAATTATCTGAAGTTAACATCACGAGTACAATAATACAAAGAGATGCTATTTACATTAATTACCCAGATCGCATTCATTTTGGCTTCGGTTTTCTGCATGCACATCCTCTTGAATAACTTGAACCGATCCTTGTTTTTGAATTTGGAGTAAAAATTTACTGCCAAATGCCTCATGCACCACCTTCCTTCTAGATCCGGCCACCCCCACTCTTCTTTCGGCACCTTAATTATGTTGAGAGCGCTTAATAATCCAGTGTTGCGATCAGAGATGATGCAAACACCTTCACGCTCTTTCACGACACCCATCTTCAGGCAGCACAGGAACCGCAACCAGCTATCTTTGTTCTCGCTCTCAACCAGTGCATATGCAATAGGAAGAAGCTGATTATTTGCATCTGCTGCAATCGCCACCAATAGTGTGCCCTTATACTTTCCAGTGAGAAAGGTACCATCAACTGATAAAACCGGGCGACAATGACTGAAGGCTTGTATAGTCTGGGTGAATGCCCAGAATAAGCGGTCCAGGATTAGCTCACCCGGGTTCATTGGGTTTGGACGGTCTCTCCGCCAAACTTGAGTCCCCCTATTCAGTAGCGAAGCCACGTACAAACTGGGTAGTCAATTGACTACCCAGCTTTTTGGTCAAACTAGCATATAAATGTAGAAATATTGAAACAAATTTGTATAAATTCATATATTTGACTACACAATTTTAAATTGACTACACAAGACAACATTTCTGGCACCGCCACTGCCCCTATTAGCACATGCTATCAGATGAAGCATTCTGGGGCATAAGAATATGCCTCCTCATAGGTTCCATCTTCTGTGCCACATATCTTGCAGTCACATTGCAGTGATTTGCAAGAGTCCTAGTTTGCTCACAACTATGCTCCGCTATTTTTGTGATATGCCATGACTGACATACCCCAGGCTTCAGTCTAGCGAGAACTCTTTCGCGGCAACCATTCGCGGAGTGGATGCATATGACCTTCAACTCTTTTTTATCAGACTGCTTCACTATATGCTGACGGTGGAGGGCGATTGCATAGCTATCTATTGCCTGGTAAGCAGACTTCTTGTGTGGGAAAACCTGCCCAACCTCCAGGTTGCCCGCTTCTAGGCCAGAAACATAGTGAAATTTATTGGTGATGCTCATATCCTGTAAAAACCCAGGTTGTAGTGCCGCCGCGGTCGCCCTCTGAGGAGGAACATCTTCTTCTTCGCTTGAGTCCGAAGATGCGGAAGAATGATCGTCATCATCTAGCGCCTCCGGCAATCCCTCCACGTGTTCGCTCAGGTCAATGGCCACTGACCAATATCCTGTGTCATACACAGGCTGGCCACCGGTCGATTCCGATGGGCCGGCGCTAGGGGCTGATGTGATGGCCAACTCGACCTCACCACCCCTGCTATCTTGGGATTGCTTGCAAACCTCATGTACGAGCCCCATGACTGGTCACCTGTGACAGGCCGCAAACTCCAACGGGCATCAGTCCCATCATTTCCTCTGTCAACGACAAATGCCTCCATTGTCATATTTTTTCCCTGCATCCTTGGGCCAAACACCGCTCGGATGCACCTTCTTACTGTTGCGTAACCCACGTTCATCATGTCTCTCACTACAACTGTAGTCGACTCGCACAAGGACACATCAACCCCGAAAGGACCGTCGCGTAAGACGTCCCCATAGTACACTAACAAATTTTCCATAGTACCTAACCAACATCCATATTTACATTTCAAGTAATTAGTAACTGAACATTTAGTAGTAGTACGCTGACAACATTTACAAATCATACGAGTATTTACATATCTATTGTTTTTTCCGAAACTCCTCTAGCAGCGTAATAAAATAAAACTCTGTTTGCTTTTCTCTAACTACCCTAGAAAAATCCTAATCTATTTCTCGTAACATGTAAAAAGTAAGCTTTTGGAAATACGACTATTAGTCAAAACTAAGCTATCCAAACAACCACTAAACATAATAGTACGATAATAACATTTTAATATCATATGGGTAAAACATTTAATATATTCTGGTTTTTAATAATATTTTCATATCATACTTTAAAATTTATTTTTTTACAGATAATAATATTTCCAACGGCATGCACATTTTTCACAACAGTGCATCAATATAAAAAATATTAACATAATTACAGCGTCATTTATACCTCAGCTCCAATATGGATGTGCTTGCGAATGCAATGAAGCGTCAAACGAGTTTGAATAAATGTCTGTCACCAGTATTATATGAACAAAGTCAACCTATTATCACATGAACAACAATATTATACACGGATTTTTCTTTCTCCTATTAAAAGCATGAAAATAGTACTTGCATGTATATGCTCATCATCTCAAAAGGGACAGCGAAAATGGAAACACAATTTCTTACAACAGAACATTTAGTACATTAGCATGTTATTTTAACACAGAATATTTAGATTATATAACAAAGTTGACCTATGGTTTCCTAACTATAGACTTATTAATAAACATACCACATGAAATAACATACCACATGCAAATGAACAATTACAGTACCAATTTTTTCATAATTACCAAATAAAGATTTTCTCGCATGTCAATACTAATGGACGCAGCTAACATTGATACAACATATCTAAGCACCAATGAACCTACTCTTCTAAAAAATATAGTATAAATGCAACATCTGTCGTTTCAAATTATTTCTAACCTCTAAGCACTAACGTCGCATAGCTATGACGAGCTAAAAGACTAACTAATTACAATCCTGCATGCGCGAAAAAATCAATGAATTGCAAAGCTCATACCTTGATCTTCAACTCCGTAGTTCACTTCGCTAGGCAAATCATATTCCCGAAGCTCTAAATGACTCCAAAAAGTTATGAAATAATGTCTAACACAACAAAGAACACATAGTTATGAACTAAAAAAACGAGTAAAAACATCATGCATGCAAACAAAACCAACAAAAATGGATAGATCTTACCTTCGTCTATCTTTTCTTCAACTTCAACATATTCAAAATCCAACTCCAAATCACCCTAAATCATGAGTCAAAGTGCCTACGAAGGTTTCCTTTCTCTGTGTTCTTACACACTCACGGACTAGAAGAGAGAAGAGGAGGAGAAGAGAAGGCTACGGCTAGTAAGCTAGCGAGCAGAATCATGGTATATAAAAGAAAGAGGATCCCTATAGTGTCGGCACAACAGGTTCCCGCATGCCTTGAATTCCAGCAGCGAGTGAGTGATTCCCGCAGTGCCGTCGCATCCGCTAAGGCAAAATAAGTTATACCCGGGCATCAGATTCCCGCTCATGGAAATGAGCGTCGCGTGGGAATCATTGCGGTCGAAATAAGCGCCGTGGAATTAGCGTCACGTGGGAATCATTGCAGTGGAAATCAGCGACCCGGAATTACGTGCCGTCTGCCGTGGAAATCAGCGCCCCGGAATTACGCGCCGTCTGCGGTGGAAATCGCCCCCTGAAAGATTCCCACGCGGCCGCCTCGCCCTATGGCGGCAGGGCCCGCCATCCCATCGAGCGCGCAGTGCAGCCTGTCAGCCTGGGCGCGGCAGCGGCAGAGGTGGCCGCCTCGCTTGGTGGCGGCACGGCCCACCTCCCCTGCCCCGTTCCGTCTCGGCTCGACGCACTGCTGCAAACCCGTTTCAGCAGACACGCCGCCTCCCGGCATGGCGGCAGGGCCCGCCGCCTCGAGGCGTGGCGGCAGGTGCCACGTGTCGCCTGCCGCGCCCGCCGCCACTGTCGAGGGGGTCCTTTTTGACAATTTCGTTTGGAGGGGTCTCTTTTGACAATTCTGTTCGCGAGGGGGTCTTTTTAGACAAAAAATCGGAAGAGAAGTGCTGTGGAGAGGGGGGCGCAAGAGGAAGGAGGCGGAGGAGGTCATCCTTAGCGGCTTAGGAGGAAGGAGACGGAGGAGGTCAACCTTAAGACAGTGAAGGCCGAGATGGCGGCAGCGGTGGAAGGACAGAAAGACGCCATCCACATCAACATCAAGATCGCACTAGCGCGAACTTGCCCCGTCCGCGGGGTGCCATTTGCCGCGGACAGGTTCTGGACCAGCAACCGGGACAGGTTCTACCCAGGTGCAATGGCTTAGCAAGGAGGAGTTCGAGCGCTTGGTGCAGAAGAAGCACACGCCGCAGTTGGAAGACAACCAGCAAGCTATGAAAGTAAAGAAGGGCGAAGGATCTTGTCATGATATATTGATATGCCTTCTCTGTGTGACGGTGCACCGATGCTCGATCGCAATTGTGGAGGCGGGGGAAGGAAGGCTTGGATTGCTTTACCCAAGTGGCAAATCGCAGCTGACATCAAAGTCAAAAGGTTCTGTGCATGCCTCCCTGGAACCATGAATGTTTTACTTTTTTTTTTGAATATTCGTGACGAGCACTCAACATGGGACAAAGGAGCCACCATCGGTGGCTGTTCGACACGTAGGAGGACGAGTCTAGCGATGGCAAAGGTCCAAGGGTTCGGCGACTGGCTGGGCGAGCATGAGGACGGCGACCAACGATGCGCAT
The DNA here is from genome assembly GCA_902687465.1 of Secale cereale. Taxonomy (NCBI): domain Eukaryota; kingdom Viridiplantae; phylum Streptophyta; class Magnoliopsida; order Poales; family Poaceae; genus Secale; species Secale cereale. The sequence goes on from LR738710.1 coordinate 931,768,222, forward strand.
AGGCATAGCGAACTAGAGCAGGAACCAAGCCACAAGCGCTCAGCATGGGCACTTCTTCATCACAATCTCAGTTTCCCTGGAGGCGATCCTAAGTAGAGGCGCCATCTCCGTGGCCTCGTTCTGCGAGGTGGCATGTTTATACCTTGCAAAAGAAAATAAAACTAGAAACATATTGGTTCGTCCCAAATCCCAATGATGTCTTCTAGATATTCTAGAAAATCCTCATCATGCGGACCTTGAGATTTTGGTTTTTCTGCTTGATATCACTAATAGGATTCTAACTGCAGATAATTTAGCAAAATGTCAAAACGTGCGAGATTTACCAGTGTAGGTTCTACGTTGCCTCTGGGTTTCCCCGTTGCTTTAGGTACGTCGTTGCCTCTGGGTTGTACTCCGTTGTTTTTGGGTTCTTCGTTGCCTCTGGGTTGCTTTTAGGTTCTACATTGCCTATGGGTTTTCCTCCGTTGCTTTTGGGTTGGTCGTTGCCTCTGATTGCCCCCCGTTGCTTTTAGGCTCTACGTTGCTTCTGGGTTGTCCTACGTTGCTTTTGGGTGCGACGTTGCCTCTGGGTTGTGCTCCGTTGCTTTTGGGTGCCTCGTTGCCTCTGGGTTGTCCTGGAGGCGGCGGCGGAAGACGGGGCTGGAGATGGTGCGGCACTGCGGAGATGGCAACACAAAGCTCGGTACCGTACTGGAATTGCTGCAGTGGAAGGCAGAGAATGCTGTGGCTGACAAAGGATTTGAGAAGCTACTGAAAATATTGAAGAAGAAGCTTCCGAAGGATCACAAAAAAGGGTTGTACCCCAATTGCGAAGATGGCAACACAAAGCTCGGTACCGTACTGGAATTGCTGCAGTGGAAGGCAGAGAATGCTGTGGCTGACAAAGGATTTGAGAAGCTACTGAAAATATTGAAGAAGAAGCTTCCGAAGGATCACAAAAAAGGGTTGTACCCCAATTGCGAAGATGGCAACACAAAG
>LR738710.1:931780433-931830855 GCA_902687465.1 Secale cereale
TATATATACGTATAGATCGGAGGACTCAACACGCTAGCTAGCTAGTAAACAAATGAAGGAAACCATTAAGTACAGAAGATCGACCTCTCTCCTTCTCCGAGAGAAATAGGTCGAAGAACAATTTTTCGTATATCTATCCGACGCTACTGGCTACATACATACAATATAAGATATCTTACTACAATTCCCTAACATCTTAAATCATATTCCAAATGGGATTCTTCGGCTTTATTGATGACGTGATCAAGAAAGAATCACGCCAATTCCTCTTGAATTGGCCGTATGCGATCTTGTGGTAGGAATTCATCCCGCATCTGCCACATCTAATTTGAAGAAGGGGGTCAATATATATATATGAATTAAACTCAACAGAAATGATGGTAATAAAATAAAATTGTGAATATTTTTGCTTACACACCTCAAATTGTCTTTTAGAGTAACCCCGCCTATTCTTGGCCGTTGCGTTGTAGATGAACTCGCAGACGTAGTATCCACAGTAATTATTCCCGGGTGCCTGCCGCAAGCACTTTACAAGAAATAGAGGTCAATCAAACTGATAATGAAGCATTATAAAGGCATTGGTGAACGTATAGCTAGAGTCAACGGGAGATGCGCGGAACTAGCTAGCTAGTAGTACTTACTTTCGGGTAAATCCATCGCAGTTGCCGCGGCATTGCCGGAACTTTTTTGGCAAATTCTTTCCAAACCCTGCGAGACAAAGAAAACAATTACTTTATATTAGGAAAATGAACAAAGTTGCCGATATGATGCGGTAATGATCGATTGAACTTACTTGTTGAGCATTTTAGACATGTCCGAATAGTCCTCGGGATCTTTTCGTCTCGAGTCTAAGACGGTTACTAGTCCCTCCTCAAGCTTAATCTCTAGGAGAATATAGTGGAACTTGCGCACGCATGCATACAACTCATCAATTACATTAATTACTATAACCTCGAGTAATATATAATTAAGGGAAACCGAATATGCACAAAACAGTAACACTCACTTCAAGTTGTAAGGAAAGAATATTTTATCTTTGTTTTGATTTACTATCAACGATTGTAGCAAGTTGGCCTCGGCTTCTTTGGCATGATCTTTTACCTGATATTCATCTATGAGATTTGTGTTAATGAAGCCAATATCGTAGATATCAGCTTTTCTACATTCGACGATCTTCAACCTGCATAATATAGTGAGGATAATTATATATACTTCCAATGAAGTATACTTGCAATATGAAGAGCTGAGCAATATATAGAGACTTAATTGATGACATAACTAGTACTTACAGACAGTAGCAAGTGATCGATGGTTTATCGAGGGCCTTCTGATTGAAAATGTTGAAGAACTCCTCAAATGTAACAGACAACAGATCCATTCCAACGAGGTCGTGCTCCTCTATAACTTACTTTCAGCATCAGAGAATCCTGGCGACCAGAGTCTCTGCAGGTTTCCATGTACCAGTCATGCAATCTTCGCACCATCGTGGTTAGAGTTCTGGCATCTTTTGCGAGAGGCTTCCCATACTGGTATTTGTGATCATCCACCTCTGACACATCAGGAAGTAAATCATCGGTCACGTAATCTACAAGATTGGTACCGGGCGCTGATACGTCCAAAATGCATCAATATTTTGTATCATAATTTATCCTTATTCATTGATATATTTCACGTTACGGTGATGTTCTTATGTTGTTTTGGTCTATTTTACACAGTTTGCAAACTTTCCGATGCCGAAGCAGCAGACGCAGGATTCAGCAGTAAAAAGTGGACGCTGAGTTGCTGAAGAAGAATACCTCCAAATTACCTAAAAATTGACGGGAGATATTTTTCAGACGGATCACGAAGGCACGCGAAAGGGCAACCAGAGGGGGGCCACAGGGTGCCCAGGCGCCCTGGGGGCGCGCCCCCCCTGGCCGCGCCGGGGGGGCGCCTGGAGCCCCTGGCCCACCTCTGGCCGCCCCCTTTTGCATATATGCTCTCCGTTATCAAAAAACCCTAGGGACGGGGATTTTTTACGGAGTTCCGCTGCCGCTCCGTGGCGGAAACCTACAGAGAAGAAAAAGCCATCTCCGGCGGGCAGATTCCGCCGGGGAGATCACCTCCCGGAAGGGGAGATCGTCGCCATCGTCATCACCATCGTCACGGGCATCATCGAGATCATCATTAACATCATCCCCAACACCAGCACCATCTCCATCTTCATCCAAATCTCATCTTACAATCGCAACTTGTGTTGTAACTCGTACTACCTATCCTCTTTACTCCATCGGTGTTGATTACTACTTTGTGGTGAATGCTATTGAGTTTTGTTGGAGAAATATTATTATGTCCAGATTGTTTATCACCTATTTATCCCCATTGATCATGATCTCTTTTATGTCTCGTGAGTAGTTACCTTAGTTCTTGAGGACAATGGGAAAGTCTTGTTGTTAGTAGTCATATGCTGTTGAAGTAATATGTGTTGTTTGATACTTAAGTTGTGTTGTCATTCTACTAGTGGTGTTGTGTGAGTCGAACACTCAACACTTCGCCTTATTAAGGACCTAGGAGAATACATTGTGTATAAAGAATGCTTATGGTGGGTTGCCGGAGTGACAGAAACCTGAACCCCAGTTCGCACGCTTTTACATAAGGGAATAATGGATCCTCGATCGTATTGCTATGGTTAGGCTTTCGCCTTAAATTCTATCTTGTATTTGCGGATGCTTGCAAGGTGTTTAATCATAAGGGTGCATTCATCTTAGTCTAGAGAGTGCACTAGCATAGATCCACCCACTCAACACTTATCAACACATAACATAGTATCGATACGGAATATGGTGAAAGCACATGACTACCTCTCCCGTGTATCCTCAGGAACGCTTTATTCTTTATAAGTTCAGTTGCTAGGCCTCTCCTTTGCTAAGAAAGGATTGGGCCACTTGTTACTCTCAGTACCTATTACATTGCTTGCTTTTACTTTCCTGTTGCTTATATCGAGAAAACCCCTAAAAAGTTATCTTTCAGTGCTTGCAGTAATTTCTTGCTCAGAATCGCTTATCAATACCTTCTGCTCCTCGTTGGGTTCGACACTCTTACTTATCGAAAACGCTGCAATAGATCCCTTACGGTTGTGAGTCATCAAGTACCGTTTTCTGGCGCCGTTGCCGGGGAGCGTAGCGCTATTGGTAAAGTGAAACTGGTAAGGAAGTTTTTATAATTCTGTTTTTATTTTTGCTATCGCTGCTCTTTGTCCTTATGGATAACCCTGTTATTGGATCGTTGCTTGCGGGAAGACGCCCCACACCTGTGGTGGTTGATCCTCCCCCTACTGAAATTGTGCCTTATAAAATACCAGCTGGCATTATCGATTATGTTTTGGCTAATCGTTATGCAGGAGACAGACATCCCGGTGAACACTTGCTATATCTGTCACAACTAAGTTCATTATTTAAGCTTGCAGGTGTATCGAGGGAGTTTGTCATGAGGAAATTGTTTGCCGTATCACTTATAGATAAAGCTTCGGATTGGTATAGGATTCTCGATAACTCACACTTGCTTGACTGGCAGGAGCTTATGTCTCTCTTTTATACTAAGTTTTATCCTCTTCATGAAATTCATCGAGACATGAACTATATCTATAATTTTAGGTCTCGTGACGGAGAAAGCATTGCTCAAGCTTGGGGGAGATTGAAGTCCCTAATGCTCAAATGCCCTATTCATAAGCTTCCCAAGGAAATTATACTTACAAATTTTTATGCCAGGCTTTCTCGTCAGGATAAGGAGATGCTGGATGCCTCCTCTAGTGCGGTATTTCAGAAGAAGAGTGTCGAAGAAAGGTGGGATCTCATTGAAAGGATCCAGAGGAATACCGAAGTTTGGGAAATTGATAAAGGTATTGAACCCGCTATAAATTATGAACATGATTATATTGAGAGCTATGTGAAAACTGATTACTTCAATACTTTTTGCTCTAAGATTGGTCTTGATTCCCATCTAGTGATTGATTTGTGTAAGAATTTTGCCTCTCACGTTGATTCTTTTAAAAAGAAGAGAGACCAGCACCATGAACCTTTTAAAGAGTCACCTATTGATATTTATGTTGCTGACCCTATTTTGCCTGCAGTTATATATGAAAAGCATCCTTTTCCCGCAAGGATAAAGGAGCACTCTCTTGTGACAGGCATAATAAATAAAAGTGAGAGAAGAGTTGATGAGCCCGAGGACCAGAACAGAGTCGATCCTCAAGTTGCATTGATTAAAGACCTTGCTACTAATGATGTTTTGGATTCCAATATAAATTTTTGTGCTGTTTCCACTAACCTTGTCACAGCCAAGAATAAAGGCCCAATTTCAGGTACTCCAGTGGTATCTGTTAAAATAGGGGATCACAATTATTATGGGCTATGCGATTTGGGATCGAGTGCAAGTGCTATCCCCTATTCACTTTGTGAAGAGATCATCGGTGAGATTTCCCCTTGTGAACTTGAAGAAGTTGATGTTACCATTCATCTTGCAAACAGAACAACTATCTCTCCTATCGGAATTGTGAGAGACGTTGAAGTCCTATGTGGAAAGGTAAAATACCCTACCGACTTTCTAGTACTTGGTTCAGAGAGGGACAATTTTTGTCCAATTATTTTTGGTAGACCTTTTCTTAGAACTTGTGGAGCTATAATAGATTGCAAGAAAGGTAAAGTTTCTGTTGAATTCGATGGTGAGCCATATGAATTTAAATTTTCTAAGTTCTCTAAGCAGCCTCGTGGTACTGATTTACCTAGTGATGATAAAATTATTGAAAGTATTGCCTTTATTGCTATTCCCCCTAATGATCTTTTGCAGAAATACATGGAGGACCACGAGAATGATTTGCATATGCAGGAAAGAAATGAACTAGATGAAATATTCTTGAGGCAGCCTGCTATCCTGAAGCACAACCTTCCGGTTGAACCTTTGGGAATTTTATCAAAACCGAAAGAAGACCCGGTGTTCGATCTTAAACCTCTTCCCGATACGCTCAAGTATGCTTATTTAGATGAAAAGAAAGTATATCCTGTTATTATCAATTCTAACCTTTCAGGATATGAAGAAGAGCGATTATTGGAAGTACTTCGTAAACACCGAGGCGCAATTGGCTATACCCTTGATGACCTTAAGGGGATTAGTCCATCTATCTGTCAACATACTATCAACCTTGAGCCTGATGCTAAACCAGTTGTTGATCATCAACGACGGTTGAACCCGAAGATGATGGATGTTGTGAGAACTGAGATTCTCAAGCTTCTAGCCGCAGGTATTATCTACCCTATAGCTGATAGTAAGTGGGTAAGTCCGGTACATTGTGTTCCTAAGAAAGGAGGTACAACTGTGGTTCCTAATGATAAAAATGAATTAATACCTCAGAGAATTATTATTGGATATAGAATGTGTATTGATTACAGGAAGTTGAACAAGGCAACCAGGAAGGATCACTACCCGTTGCCGTTCATCGACCAAATGCTTGAAAGGTTATCCAAAAAATACCCACTTTTGTTATCTCGATGGTTATTCTGGCTTCTCTCAAATTCATGTTAACACTACCGATCAAGAGAAGACCACTTTTACTTGTCCCTTTGGTACTTATGCTTATAGGCGTATGCCTTTTGGTTTATGTAATGCCCCTGCTACTTTTCAAAGGTGTATGTCTGCTATCTTTCATGGTTTCTGCGGGGATATTATGGAAGTCTTCATGGACGATTTCTCAGTCTATGGAACTTCTTTTGACCATTGTCTTCACAACCTTAATAAAGTTTTGCAGAGATGCGAGGAGACAAATTTGGTACTCAACTGGGAAAAGTGCCACTTCATGGTTAATGAAGGAATTGTTCTTGGTCACAAGATTTCCGAAAGGGGAATTGAAGTGGACAGAGCCAAGATCGAAGCTATTGAGAGGATGCCCTATCCAAGGGACATCAAAGGTATTCGCAGTTTTCTCGGTCATGCAGGTTTTTATAGAAGATTTATTAAAGACTTTTCTAAAACCTCAAGACCCCTCACTAATCTTCTCCAGAAGGACGTTCCTTTTGTATTTGATGAAAATTGTAAGGAAGCTTTTGAAGTCCTTAAGAAAGCTTTAATAACCGCTCCTATAGTACAACCACCTGACTGGAATTTACCTTTTGAGATTATGTGTGATGCAAGTGATTTTGCTGTTGGAGTTGTTTTAGGACAAAGAGTTGATAAGAAATTGAATGTTATACATTATGCTAGCAAAACTCTTGATAGTGCTCAAAGGAATTATGCTACTACTGAGAAGGAATTCTTAGCTGTAGTTTTTGCTTGTGATAAATTTAGACAGTATATTGTTGATTCCAAAGTTATTATTCATACTGATCATGCTGCCATTAAGTACCTTATGACAAAGAAGGATGCCAAGCCAAGGCTTATCAGATGGGTACTCCTTCTTCAAGAATTTGATTTGCAGATTGTTGATAGGAAAGGAGAAGACAATCCGGTAGCGGACAATCTTTCAAGGATGGAAGATATACCGCATGATCCCATCCCAGTCAACGATAGTTTTCCAGACAAGCAACTTGCCGTTGTAAAAGTACAATCTCTTTCTGATCCTTGGTATGCAGATTATGCTAATTTTATTGTTGCAAAGTATTTGCCTCCAGGGTTAACATTTCAGCAAAGGAAGAAGTTCTTTCATGATTTGAGGCACTACTTTTGGGATGACCCACATCTTTTCAAAGAAGGTCCCGACGGGATCGTGAGAAGATGTATACCGGAACATGAGCAGAAGGACATTCTCAGACGATGTCATGATAGTCCCTATGGAGGACATCATGCCGGTGAGAGGACTGCACATAAGGTTCTTCAATCAGGTTTTTATTGGCCCACTCTCTTTAAAGATGCTAGAAATTATGTTTTAGCTTGTGATAAATGTCAGAGAGTTGGTAACATTAGTAGAAGGAATGAGATGCCTATGAATTACTCACTAGTGATTGAACCTTTCGATTGTTGGGGTTTTGATTTTATGGGTCCTTTTCCTTCTTCGCACAAGTACACTCACATTTTAGTAGCTGTTGATTATGTGACCAAGTGGGTTGAAGCAATCCCCACTGAAAGTGCTGATCACAAGACATCTTTGAAAATGCTTAAAAATGTATTTTTTCCTAGGTTTGGTGTACCAAGGTATCTCATGACCGATGGAGGTTCACACTTCACGCACGGAGCTTTTAGAAAAGCTTTGGCCAAATACGATGTTAATCATAGAATTGCTTCACCATATCATCCTCAAACTAGTGGGCAAGTTGAGCTCACCAATAGAGAGATTAAGTTGATCTTGCAGAAGACAGTAAACAGAAATAGAAAGGACTGGTCAAATAAGTTAGGAGATGCTTTGTGGGCATATAGAACTGCTTACAAAAACCCCATGGGCATGTCCCCCTATAAGATGGTGTATGGCAAGGCTTGCCATTTGCCATTAGAGTTAGAGCACAAAGCTTTCTGGGCTGTTAGAGAGCTTAATGCTGACCCAAAATTAGCTGGTGAGAAGCGTCTCATGAACTGGACTTCTCTAGATGAATGGAGAAGTGAAGCTTACGAGAGCGCTAAAATGTTCAAGGAAAAGGTAAAAAGGTGGCATGATAGGAAGATTCTGAAACGTGAATTTAATGTTGGTGATAAAGTTTTGTTGTTTAGATCCCGTTTCAGGTTTTCTCCAGGTAAACTACTTTCCAGGTGGGAAGGACCATTTCATATTGAAGAAGTTTATCGGTCTGGTGTAATTAAGATTAATAATTTTGAAGGCACCAAACCTCAAGTTGTGAATGGGCAAAGACTTAAACATTACATAGCAGGAGACCCTGTCAATGTTGATGTGAATATAATATACACAACAACCCACGAAGAACATGTTGCAGCCCTGTTTCAGACGCCAACAGAAGCAGAATAAAGAAAAGGTATGTAGTACGGTAAGGAAACACCGCGAACAATGGTCGTGGTGATGCTTCGATGACCACGACGATGTCGACGGCACCGACAATGCTTTGACCACCACGGCCATGCAATGAAGCGTGCTTCAATGGTCGTGAGGATGCTTCGTTGACCACAACGACAACACCAATGCTTCGTCGACTACGGGGACGAGCAGTGGCGGCGCCAGGATTCGGCCACACCCCCGGCCGCCCCAGGAAGCATTCGAGTACTGTAGATGTATAGCTACACTGTTCTCTACAGTATACAAAGGGAGTCAGCCTCACGCCCCAGGCAGCCGGCCGGGCTGCCTGGGGCCTGTCTCCGCCACTGGTGACGAGGCGTGCCGTTACGGTGCCGACTACCGTGGTCATGCAATGAGTCGTGCTTCAATGGTCGTGGTGATGATTTGATGACCACGACGACGTCGACGGCACCGACAATGATTCATCGACCACGGCGACGAGGCATGCCGTGACAGCGTTGACAACCGCGCCCTTGCAATAAGGCGTGCTTCAATGGTCGCGACGATGCTTGGATAACCATAACGACATCAACAACCGCGACAATGCTTCGACGACCATGGCGAAAAGGCGTGCCATGACGGCGCCGACGATCTCGGCCATTCAACAAGTCGTGCTTCGGTGGTCACGGCGATGTTTTGATGACCACAACAATGTCTACAACCGCGGCAATGCTTCAAGGAACATGGCTACGAAGCGTGTGTCGTGATGGCGTCGACAACCACGGCCATGCGACGGGCATGCTTCAATGGTTGTGACCACGGTGACGTCCAGGGTGATGTGGCCGGACAGGGCCTCGATGATGCATGTGCAATGATAATTGTACCCCAAAAAAATGGTGTTGATGTGACATCGACAGTAATCCTTTAACGACCATTGTGCTGGTACACTTCTGCGTTGTGAGCCAACATGAGGACATGCTGGGTTTTGTTAGTGTGATTACTCACGCGCATCAACGACAACGCTGCCTCAGTGATGCGAGCATAAACGTGTGCATGCGAGAGAAACGACCTAAAGTTATAATCCAACGATCAAGCGAGGCCTAATCATGCGGCTGGCGAGGCGGTTGATCCTGTAGGGTAACGCAGCAGAAAATAAAAATTTCTGACCTACGCACCAGCCCAGGACCACTATGAAGACTGCATACAAGGTTTTGATCATATTCGTTACCGACTCGTAGCGCAGCGGAAGTAGAGTCGATGACGATCGTCGGTGCAGATCCCCGCAGCTAGGATTTACAACCTCCCAACCGCGAGGATGTATACCCTCATCTTCTCCTCGGACAGCCCTCCGGGAGACGGTTGAACAGTCCCCCGGACAGTGTCGCGGACAGCCCTCCGGGAGGACCTTCGAAACTCGAACGGTCACCCGGACAGCCCTTCGGGAGGACACCCGAAACTCCAACTGTAACTCGGACAGCCCTTCGGGAGGCACTCCCGAACTAAGACCGAAACTACGATCTCTCTACAGAGTTGCACACATACGGTGTCAGCTATCCGGCAGGGCTTCGCCGTCCAGAACTAGTTCCTGCCGGAACCCAGACAGCCTTTCGGCTCTACGAAACTATTTCGCTGGGAGGGAGAGAGAATGCCAGATCATGCATGGCTTGTGTGAGAGCAAGGGATGAAGGAGATGGCAGCCCCAACTCCTCCTTTTATAGGAAATCCCAAGGGGTAGGGTGGTTTTACAATAAAACCCAAAAGTACATGAATGAAGTCCTTCCACCAAGGGCCTAGGAGTGAAACCAAGGAACAAGAGGGTCCCCAAGGGGGGGAAACCCCATGTGGCCGGCCACCTCCCATGAGGGCCCCCCAAGGGGGCTCTCATCCATCCATGTCACCCCAAAATATCTTGGGACAAAGCCCAAAATAATGGCTTTCCATAAAAATATCCAAAAAGCACTTTCACTATTCATGACGACATATTTCAGCGTCTGATCGAACTGAAAATATTTATGTGGGCTTAGAACATTTCCAGTACCCACCATAATTATTTCCAACGCGTTCTGGAACAATTCCAGTTTAGTGATTTTCATCTGCGAAAAGCATCTGAAGCGGTTCCGGCAGCTCCGGGACATTCCCGGTTTTCATCTCCGAGAATTCCAGAAAGTTTCCAGAACGATTCTGGCATCCTCCAAGAATTATCGGCCATGTGCCAAAACCAATTTGACTTTATGGTATCCTCTGAAACAACTTTTCAGTTTCACCGGAACTCATCCGGTGACCTCTCTCTGCGGAACTTTTCCGCTGTCCGAAACTTTTTCGGTGTCCGAAACTTTTTCGGTGATTTTCTCTCAGACTCCCTGTCTAGTATTCAGCAGATAGATGACCCTTAAGCGTGTGACCCTATAGGTTCGGTGAAGTATAGACATGACACGGAACCTCTTCCGATCAATGATCAACATCGGAGCCGTGGACACCCATATTGACCCCCTATACCCACACGAATGAATATTCGAGTGAACCTCCAGTTGCCGTGAGCTATTCCTTTTGCTTCGCGATATGTCACAAACACCCGAGGTGAGATTTATTGCATCCCCGTGGGCAAACACTTTGTCCACTATGCAAGTTACCTCGTTACCGGTTTTGTTCTCTTTTCTCGTTTTCGTGTTTCGGCATCCCAGTGATCAAATCACCCTGTGTCTGGCCAGACGATGATGGATACCGTTACACCGAGAGGGCCCGAGTATATCTCTCCATCGACGGAGGAGCAAATCCCAATCTTGAGCTATCTCGTTACTTGCCATACTTTTCCATGAACCCGTAAGCCGCCGTAATAGCCACCCATTTACGGATGACGTTTAACAAACCCCAAAGTTCATGAAGCAAGCATGAAGAAACTCGATACTCTCATGGTCTAAGGAATTATGCAAACATTAACTTCCTGTGTTATTAACCATAAACTTGTGACGAAAGTATCTCATAGCATAACATCAATTCGGGTCGATTCAACACAAATGTTCCTATAACATTGTGCCCTCAAAGTTGCTGGCATAGACATGCCCATGATCGGGAAAACAGAACCATCACGCAACACTTGAGCTAGTCTTAGAGGCCAGACCAGGAATACATTTTATCGTTTATTATTCCACACGTGCATATGAGTCTTCCTCCGAGCCTCGTTTTATTTGCAGACTCGAGAACCATAGCAGTTGTAGCATGGAACATAAACCTAATTGTGAACAGTGAGATAAATAATAGAATTTATTATTGCCTCTAGGGCATATCTCCTACAGACTCCCACTTGCACTAGAGTCAATATCTAGTCAATGCTAATGCACTTTACACCTATGGCACATTGGTGTAAATATGCTTCGCTTGTGGTATAGCCTGATGTCCAACGGATCTGACGACTTCAGGTCCGTGTGTATCTTTGCATATCCCTCGCGTTTTCACGCCTTCACAAAATTCATATTTTGTGTGGACTTGGCTTTGTATGTATGCGAATCACAGGTCGAACCTGGATTCCTCAGACTGAGTTATGGAGCAACTACCTGCAGTAGTGTCCCATTGACAAAAGCCATCTTGGAACTATACTAAGTTCATGAATGAACTATATGATTCAACATCTTCTTTGTCGCTTCAAAAGCGGCAACATACTTTGCCTTTGTTATAGAATTCGCCACAGTAACTTGTTTGGAACATTTTCCAACTAACTGTGCCACCACATTGTGTGTTACCCAAAACCCTTAATTTAAATCGAAAATCGCACGGGGAAAAGATGAAGACTGTATCGATGTAACATTTTACAACGAACTCTTCATGATTTCCGCTTGCGAGAAAACATGTCATCAGTACTTACTCTAGTACTCAAAGACATCTTTCACTGTTGTCCTATGATCAGTACTTTGATCACTTTGGTATCCATACTCGCAACACCTTGGGAGTATCGGACATATCTGGTTGTTTTACATACCATGGAATACATGATTAATCCAAACACAAGAGTGTGTGGAATCTCCATCATGTATTTTGCTCATCAGTGTTTTAGGGACACCGAGTCTTGCAAAAACTCTTTCCATGTGACTTCGGCAAGAATCACTCCTTGGCGTTTTATATGCTAAAAAGTTTTAGCATCTTGTCAATATGTATTCATTGCTTAGCCCCATTAGGTAAATCTATCTCCATAGATCATCATGCCTAATATCAAGGCTATTTTAGACTAAGCACTTCATCGAAAAACTATTTTCAAATGAAGTCCTTAATTTGTGTCAAGAAATTTATTTCCAATTACCAATGTGTCAAGCACACAAGGTTTTTAGAAATAATATTACGCTCCCACTTACTTTCTTGAATTTCAAGCATCTTCGTTACCCATTGATGAAGTCAAAACTCCTTTTGACCATTTCATCAAAACACGAAGATTCCAACTCCTTTTTGCTCTCTTCTGTCCATCGCTGGAACTCTGAAGTTTGCACACCTACTAGCATCCTCTGGATCGACAAATTACTTTGGACTGTATCACATACAAGTCCTAGGTTTCATTTCCATCAGATGGAAATCCTTTTGTCATCCATGTTTCATATCTCAAGATTGAAATATTTATTAATTGCTAGTTCAACCCGAACCGACTTTAAGCATCGCTACGGTGAGACAATCTCATCGTAGTCAACTCCTTGAACTTGTTAATTGCAACAAGTCGAGCTTTATGGATAAAACATTTTATCCGTATCAGTTTTAAGTTCCATAAATATTCGTCAGACTCTAAGTCTTCCGAAAGGTGTATCAAGGTTTTAATCTTGAATCACATATATGGAAACTAACTCGGGTTGTATTGGCATTCAGCCAATTCCGGAGTCAGGGCCCATCAACGCTTCCTTGTGTATCATAGGTATACTGTTGTCTAACAACAATATCTCGTCTGCGCACCTGAGAGGTTTGCATGAGCCTTGCCTACGTGGTTCAGCTGCAAGTTCGACCAAAATCCATACATTTTATTGTAGAGACTTCTGTATCAGTCGCAGTAGGGAACTCTGGAATTACTTCCAAGGTCTCTTTCCTTTGACCTGATGACGAAGATACTGTTATCTCGTCGAGTTGCACTGTTCTCCCACTCACCTTTTTGAAAGAACTATTCTCTTTAAAAGCATACCGTTTCGTGGCAAAACTATTTGCCTCGGTATAGTGAGGGAGGAATACCCAATTGCTTGGGATAACCTACAAAGTAGCACTTGTCTGATTTGGAATAGGTTTGTAACCTGTTACACAAGCCCCATATTCCAAATGTTAAGAAAAGTTACAACATGGTTGGGCGTACCATACCATGGTGTCATTTCAACAGACCCGATGAAGCTCTTTTCAGTGTAAAAGCCGCAGTCCCTAAAGCATCACTCTTTTAAAAGGGATAATGGCAAATTTATTTATGTCATCTTTGATCTTACCATGTCACAAATGGTTCGATTACATCTTCACGGATTTTCCACTCGCAGTGGTGTTCCGGGAGGTGCAAGTTATGAAACCTCTTTCACAACTCATCAGACATTCGCTAAACTTGTAACTCAAATATTCCTTTCTACAATCGAATTGTAGAAACATAATTTTCTTGTTACAATAACTTCTACTTCATTTTTGAAAACCTTTCGAATGATTTCAAAAGATCCAGACTTACGTCTCATCAAGTAAATATCCATATATCTACTTGAGTCATTTCTGAATATAGATAAATCCACTACTAACAACATTTATCGGACTACACACATCAAATGTATGATTACCAATAAGTTTGTTACTCGTTCCTTATGGCCTGTGAACGGTATTTCAGTCACTTCACTTTCGGAGGAAAGTTGCAAGTGTCAGATGATTCAAAATCAAACGACTTCAAAATCCATCATAATGGAATTTTCCATGCGGGTTTCTCCAATGTGACCAAATGTAGTGCCACACTTGTGCGGTATTCTTTTAGTCTTGCGACATTTAGCGTCAGTGTTATGGATGTATCAAATTTCCATCAATATTCATAACATACATCCCATCTCGGATGGAAGCATGGCCCTTCATGTTATTCATAATACTGAACAACAATTGTTCTTCTATGAACAACCCTTTGCAACAAACTTGTGCAATTTGGCTAGAGTGTATGAAACTCTAAAAATGAATTATGAAAGTAAACACAGAGGTAATATATTATTATCAACATTCATAACATACATCTCATTCATAATGAAAGTATGGCCCTTATGTTGTTCATAACACCGAACATTAGAAGTTCTCTTATGAACAACCTTCTTGCAAGATACCTTATGCAATGGGCTAGAGTGTGTAAAACTCTAAATGAATTATGAAAATAAATACAGACGGTAATACACCGATGGAAGGTATAGTAACATTTACTATGTTCCCTGTGTATACCTAAACCTTATTCCTGGCTAGTCACTTAGGCCATAGTAGTCCTTACATCGAGTTGCATCAGAATGCAATCGAGCGGGTATCTTTGTGATTAACTCACAATACCCAAGAATCATTGATTAACAATTTATTCATGATTCCCAAGGACTATATCTTTGACCAGCCTTCTATACATCAAAAACTTGTATGACATTCATACATGAGCTGGATATTCCAGTCTTCTTTCTTATTGCCATTATACTTCTAAGAGTTTAACTTTTAGTATTTCTCCTACTCTCAGAAGAAGCACCCAACTTAAGAGTGGCGTTAGCCCCGGACTTCTTAGGCGTGAAAGTCTTACTAACACCCTTCGGACACTTCCTTTCTCTTTAAGTTGTTGTTTTATTCACCTTTCATCATATGACAGGCGTTCTACTGGATCCCTCTCTTATCAGTCTAATGCATAGTAAACTCCTTTACTAATAGTTTGGAAACAAACACTGCTTTGGATATCTCATATCTGTTAGCCTTTGTTTGTGTCTGAAAATGATTTTCAGATTCCATGAATATTACATAACTATCCAAACTTTCGAAGTTCGGGTCTCATGGAAGCAAACATATTGCACTTGACTGAAAACGGAATTCTAGCTTTTGGATCGAAGGACGAGAGTCACATCATCCATAGCATTAGCGGGAGAAAACCGAAAGTATGCGATAGGACAAAGTCCTTCTCGGCACTCTTGAGGACAATCCTCACATTACGTTACCAACCGTAAAGTTTTAACCAGATATTTAACAGCTATTCAATTTTAATAGGGAAGGTGGAAACGCGAGCCATTATTCTATAACTATTATGCAAAAAACACTTAGACAGTGTTCACAATTAATTTGCACTGAGAATTAAACAAGTTAATTCAAAAGTGCGCTCCCACTCAAATCAATATCTCTCATAATTGATTGTGAGTGATTCAAGATCCGCATTTCAATTCAACGCCATTGACGGGTTCATCACTGATGACGTGAATTTCAATCGGTAGGCCAACATGCCGATCACATCTCTATGTGACTCTTGTTCATCTTTCGATGCTTGTGTTCCGAGCTCATGACTTTCATGCCTGAACGTCAAGACAACCAAGTGATCACGCTGCGAGGTCTGACCTCACCCGCCTTACACCTCTCTAATCGTTCGTGCTCATGTGTACATGGCGCACCCCGAAAAGATACGTGTTGTAGACGGTGCTACACTTGGGAGAACACTAACTACTAGATATTTTTGTGAGAGATCACCCTAATAAAAAGCGACTACCGCGCAATCAAGAAGGGTGCATCAAAGGGATAAACATCTCAGGCAATTCATAATAGCATGATATGGTATAGCCCTTTCTGACGAAGAAGTCTTTCATTTCTTCGTCTTCGGCATTCGCGTCGGTGTTCACCTTCGCGAAGATTGCCACCACCTTGTCGATGCACCAGATAATATTGCTATCTCTATAGCAGATAAAATAAATGCATTACACAAGGTTGACACGCAGGTCATTAAAGTGCAATCATATGGCTCCAGCCATCATGCCGAATCATGACACGCAGGTCATGTTAATTAATTTACATCATATAGTCATCTCATACATAATCAAATTATTATGAGCACTGCTATACCACATCATATGCACATGCAAACCCTCCTGCAAAACCAAGTTAGACGTCTCTAATCGGTTCATGCAAAAGTTTATCTTACGTGGCTTCTAAGGTTTCGAAACAAACCGAAGCTACCAACGTCCATCATCAAGTATGATAATTCAAGTTGCTAGATTAACTTTCCAGGGTGTATGAAACACGAGATAATAAAATCTCGAGCCCCATACTAAACTTCGTCATACGCATGACCCCCGTGCAGATCATATCTTCATTGCCCTTTCGTCTGCGAAACATCCATCTTTCTTTGACTAAAGTGGAACCCAAAGAACTGTTAGCACTTCGTTGATCTGTCAATCAGCATACTCAGGAGTAGCATGAAAGGATCGCGGATTGCCAGAACTTTGTCAGATTCCACAATGCTGTCAAGATCAGGACTACGCAAATTTAAGGGAAGCAACAAGAACATCAGGTAACAGATTTCATCTGCTACCCGCACAAATAATTTTCAGTAATAGATCTTATCTACTACCTAATTATATTGTGCAACACCCATACATCTCCATGTATTCTAGATCGCAACCTGCATCTACGCATAGCACGGCTCTTGATGCCACTGTAGGGTAACGCAGCAGAAAATAAAAATTTCTGACCTACGCACCAGCCCAGGACCACTATGAAGACTGCATACAAGGTTTTGATCATATTCGTTACCGACTCGTAGCGCAGCGGAAGTAGAGTCGATGACGATCGTCGGTGCAGATCCCCGCAGCTAGGATTTACAACCTCCCAACCGCGAGGATGTATACCCTCATCTTCTCCTCGGACAGCCCTCCGGGAGACGGTTGAACAGTCCCCCGGACAGTGTCGCGGACAGCCCTCCGGGAGGACCTTCGAAACTCGAACGGTCACCCGGACAGCCCTTCGGGAGGACACCCGAAACTCCAACTGTAACTCGGACAGCCCTTCGGGAGGCACTCCCGAACTAAGACCGAAACTACGATCTCTCTACAGAGTTGCACACATACGGTGTCAGCTATCCGGCAGGGCTTCGCCGTCCAGAACTAGTTCCTGCCGGAACCCAGACAGCCTTTCGGCTCTACGAAACTATTTCGCTGGGAGGGAGAGAGAATGCCAGATCATGCATGGCTTGTGTGAGAGCAAGGGATGAAGGAGATGGCAGCCCCAACTCCTCCTTTTATAGGAAATCCCAAGGGGTAGGGTGGTTTTACAATAAAACCCAAAAGTACATGAATGAAGTCCTTCCACCAAGGGCCTAGGAGTGAAACCAAGGAACAAGAGGGTCCCCAAGGGGGGGAAACCCCATGTGGCCGGCCACCTCCCATGAGGGCCCCCCAAGGGGGCTCTCATCCATCCATGTCACCCCAAAATATCTTGGGACAAAGCCCAAAATAATGGCTTTCCATAAAAATATCCAAAAAGCACTTTCACTATTCATGACGACATATTTCAGCGTCTGATCGAACTGAAAATATTTATGTGGGCTTAGAACATTTCCAGTACCCACCATAATTATTTCCAACGCGTTCTGGAACAATTCCAGTTTAGTGATTTTCATCTGCGAAAAGCATCTGAAGCGGTTCCGGCAGCTCCGGGACATTCCCGGTTTTCATCTCCGAGAATTCCAGAAAGTTTCCAGAACGATTCTGGCATCCTCCAAGAATTATCGGCCATGTGCCAAAACCAATTTGACTTTATGGTATCCTCTGAAACAACTTTTCAGTTTCACCGGAACTCATCCGGTGACCTCTCTCTGCGGAACTTTTCCGCTGTCCGAAACTTTTTCGGTGTCCGAAACTTTTTCGGTGATTTTCTCTCAGACTCCCTGTCTAGTATTCAGCAGATAGATGACCCTTAAGCGTGTGACCCTATAGGTTCGGTGAAGTATAGACATGACACGGAACCTCTTCCGATCAATGATCAACATCGGAGCCGTGGACACCCATATTGACCCCCTATACCCACACGAATGAATATTCGAGTGAACCTCCAGTTGCCGTGAGCTATTCCTTTTGCTTCGCGATATGTCACAAACACCCGAGGTGAGATTTATTGCATCCCCGTGGGCAAACACTTTGTCCACTATGCAAGTTACCTCGTTACCGGTTTTGTTCTCTTTTCTCGTTTTCGTGTTTCGGCATCCCAGTGATCAAATCACCCTGTGTCTGGCCAGACGATGATGGATACCGTTACACCGAGAGGGCCCGAGTATATCTCTCCATCGACGGAGGAGCAAATCCCAATCTTGAGCTATCTCGTTACTTGCCATACTTTTCCATGAACCCGTAAGCCGCCGTAATAGCCACCCATTTACGGATGACGTTTAACAAACCCCAAAGTTCATGAAGCAAGCATGAAGAAACTCGATACTCTCATGGTCTAAGGAATTATGCAAACATTAACTTCCTGTGTTATTAACCATAAACTTGTGACGAAAGTATCTCATAGCATAACATCAATTCGGGTCGATTCAACACAAATGTTCCTATAACATTGTGCCCTCAAAGTTGCTGGCATAGACATGCCCATGATCAGGAAAACAGAACCATCACGCAACACTTGAGCTAGTCTTAGAGGCCAGACCAGGAATACATTTTATCGTTTATTATTCCACACGTGCATATGAGTCTTCCTCCGAGCCTCGTTTTATTTGCAGACTCGAGAACCATAGCAGTTGTAGCATGGAACATAAACCTAATTGTGAACAGTGAGATAAATAATAGAATTTATTATTGCCTCTAGGGCATATCTCCTACAGATCCCACGCGGGATCAACCGGCTGACGCTTAGCAGGCGCCTTTAAGGAAAAGTATTATAATCAGCCGAAGATAAAAGACAACTTGTCAGGCTCAAGATGTGATTCTATCCCGATCACGTGACACTTACGTGATTGGGGCACAACCGCATTTCAGGCGCTTAGCAAGATGGATATCATTACATCGTACTATTACATACATACATGGGGGATACAACAATTTATACAAGTCACATGAATACAACAACGTCAATACAAGACATCCGACTACGGATGCAAACATGAAAAGCACAAAGACATCCATCTGCTATCCCAGGCTGCCGACCAGGAACCTAACCCAAGACTGAAGAAGAAGAAGAAGAAGAAAGAACTCCAACACAACGGACATCGCTCTCACGTCAAGTCATCGGAAACCTGCACCTGCAACTGTTGTTGTAGTATCTGCGAGCCACACGAACTCAGCAATCCCATAACCATGGGTATCAAGACTAGCAAAGATTAATAGGTAGGAAGATGTAAAGTGGTGAGGTTGCAGCAGCGGCTAAGCAATATATGGTAGCTAACTTACGAGTACAAGAATAAGATGAGCATCTACGCAAACGGTCGCAAACTAGTAATGATCGCTAAAGATCCTGAACTGCCTACGAGTCAAACATAACCCCACCGTGTTCTCTTCTCAAAGTGAAAAGAGACAGTCACGGTTACTCACACAGTTGTGTGTTTTACTTCGGATCATCTGTCAAGTTTTCTACTACCGGACATTAACAAATTCCAATCTGCCACATAACCGCGGGCACGGCTTTCGAAAGATCATAACCCTGCAGGGGTGTCCCAACTTAGCCCATCACAAGCTCTCACGATCAGCAGAAGTAATAATAATATTATCACCCCTTATCTTAGGGAAGGCCCGATCAGACTCGGAATCCCGGTGCACAAGACATTTCGACAATGGTAAAACAAGTCCAGCAAGACCTCCCGGTGTGCCGACACCCTGATAGTAGCCGCGCGTATCTCGTCTCAGGCCACGTCCGGATGAGCACTACGTACAGCAACCGAAGACCCCAGATAACTGGGTGGCACCGCAAGTGGCTCTAGTTTGGGACCAACACCATCAGCACTGGCCCCCCTGCTATGTAGAAGAATCCACGAGGGTGCGACCCCCTATGCAAATTTAATTAATTAATTAAGTTATTATTATGTTGCAAATTAAAACCAATGTTGGGCCTTGCTGGAGGAGTTTTATTCAAAGACGAAGTGTCAAGGGGTCCCCATATACCCAACCGTGTAAGGAACGCAAAATCAAGGAACATAATGCCGGTTTATCAGCTCCTAAGGTGGCATGAGTGGAACCAAACACCGAGCAAAAGGCCAAGCCTTCCACCCATGCCCAGTATATAGGTGTGTTAATAAATAATAATAGATATTGTGATATCCCAACAACAAGTTCCAACATGGAACAATCTTCACCTGCAACTAACAACGCTATAAGAGGGGCTGAGCAAGCGGGTAACATAGCCAAACAACGGTTTGCTAGGAAGGTGTCAAAGGTTAGAGGTTTCATGGCAACAAGGAGAGGGGTTGACATAAAGATGGGTAGCGCGACATATAACGATAGCATCAAGAGAACTAAGCATGGCAATGATAGTAAAGTTATCCAAGGTGATGGTCATCTTGCCTGAGATCCCGGAAGGAAGAAGAACAGATCCATGAAGAAGACGAATAAGAAGCCTCGAAGATGAACCACGAGAAGACGAACGAATCCTCACGATCGCAACGGAACAAGCACTAACGAGAAGAAGCAAGCAACACGGTAAACACACAACACAAGAACACGACAAGATGCTCAACCAAGTATGATGCAAGACAAGATTAAATAGGCATGGCATGGCAAAGTGCAACAAACAATACTACAAATTAAGTGGAACCCAATATGCAACAAGTTGCATATTGAGGAAACACCACATTCAAGTATTTAGTTCACCCTTGTTTATGTACCCAACAATATTAAATGTTTTTAAACATGGCAAGAGGTGAAGCATATATAAACTATCTATCTAGACAAGTTTAAATGAGGCCGGCACAACAAACAACAATTCCCGAAAATCCCCATGTGCATATTTCGTATTTGCTACTGTTCTGCCTATACACAATTTTAAAGTTGTCAAACAGCAAAAGTAATTGCACCAAGTTAATCTACTCATTTTTCTACCCCATTTGCATATAAATTTTATTGAGGTCCGAGCTACGGTTATTTAGTTATAAAATAAACCGTTTTAACATGTCATTATGCAAAATAAATGCAAACATCAATTTAAACATTTCAAACAGTAATGTAAAATGCATAATATGAAACTAGATGAAAAACTGAGCAGTATGCATATATGACATATTTTATTATGATGCATGAATATTTAGATATGAGCAATGCAAATTAATGGCATTTCTGAAAATATGCATGCACTGGATATATGCCCAAAAATCACAGAATAAAAAAAAACGTATGCGGGCCGAATGCGAACACACTGTGCAAGTGGCCCAGGAAGATCTGGCCCAAACGGCTGAGTGGGCAAAATAAATAAACCAGAACGAAGAAAACAGGGGCGCCTGGGAATCGAATCCCAGACTCCTTGGATGGATATTGGCTGCGCTAGCCACTGGGCTAGATATGTGTTCCTGATGCAAATAGAGATCGACAGAACATAACACATGTTGGCATCGCGACCAGTGCCAAAACTGAAGCATGCGCACGGGGACTCGCCGGCGACGGGAGCCAGCAGCAACCCTTGCTGCGGTTGCAGAGGGGCGGCGGGGGTGCGGAAACGTGCCAGGGTGCGTGTGGTAGAGCAACTACGTGAGGGTGTGGGTGTGCTCGCGCAGGAACTGACCACGGCTCGCGAAAGAAAACAACAAAAGCTCCACGAACTCTGTTCATGGTGGTCGTGCACAAACTCGACGGGAGCGACGCCTACATGCACGAATTTGAAAGGGAAAAGGAGAGGTTTGCGAGAGTAGGAGCTCTGCTTGCTCATTGGTGGACCATGGCGTCACGGATTGACCCCCTTTGTAACTAAATCGCAGCCATTTATCTAAATCCGATGGACGAGAGCGACGCGGAAGACAAACAGAGAGAGGAGGAAGGATCGGGTGGGTGGATTATTTTTTCCTTGGGTCGGGAGCCTCGTTTTCATTGAGGTTTTCTCTCGGATCGAGATGAAAGTTTTGCTCTCTTTATTTCTGAGCCCGAGATGAAAATTTTGCTGGTTGCTCATTGATCGACCGTAAACTGTCACGGATCAACGTTGGTTTATTAGCTTGTTAGAGCATCTCCAATAGTCGCCCAGCGCGAGGCGCGCTAAAAAATAGTTTGCAGCTCGCCCATCGCCTGATTTGACGCGGCGGGCAGCGCTGGCTCCAGCAGCCGCGATAAAATGCAACGCGCGTAGCTCCAGCAGGTGCGCTAAAATGCAGCGCGCGTTCTCGCACAAGCAACATATGCGCTTCAAACACAAGCAAGAAGATCAAACACAAACAAAATAATCAACAATTAATAGTTCAATTCCGTTATTACAACTCAAACAAATAGTTTATCTTTCATCAATACCAACATCAATCGCACAAATCATGATGCTCTTTGGCGGCCATTCCCAGCCCACCACTTCTCAATGAGATCATTCTGAAGATCATCATGCGCTGCGGGACGTCGAATGGCATGATAGGAGGCAACAAAACGGGCCACCCTTTCAGCCCTCCGCCGCACTCGCACGGGATGTCCGAGGAGCTCATACTGAGAGTAGTCTACATCTTGGCCACGCTCATTCTTGATGATCATGTTGTGCATGATCACACAAGCGTGCATTATGCACCAAAGCATATTTTGATCCCAAAATCTAGCCGGTCCTCTCACAATAGGAAATTGGGCTTGCAAAATCCCAAAATCTCTCTCCGCATCTTTTCTAGCCGCCGCCTGAGTATTGTGAAAATCAATATATTTTCTTACCTTCTGGTTTTTTCAACGGCTTCACAAATGTTTACCACTTTGGGTAGATGCCATCTGCAAGATAGTAGCCATAGTTGTATGTACGCCAATTTGCTACAAACTGCACTGGTGGCAGTTCACCATTTACAATCTTATTCATCAGTGGTGATCGGTTGACAACGTTGATGTCATTTAAAGATCCAGGCATTCCAAAAAAGCATGTCAAATCCAAGTCTCTTGATCGGCCACCGCTTCAAGGATTATAGTGAAACCCTTTTTTTGGCTGTGAAATTGTCCATGTCATGCCTTTGGACAATTCTTCCAATTCTAATGCATGCAATCTATTGAGCCAAGCATACCTGGGAAGCTGCGAGCTTTGTTCATCTCCAATAGCCTTGCGGCGTCTTCAGCATTGGGGGATCTCAAGTACTCCTGGCCAAACACTTGCGCAATTCCGACTGTGAAGCGCTTGACACACATGATGGTTTCATCTTTGGGCGTCTCCTTGGTGGTGGTGCTGCTGCAGGTAAGTGGGGCTGATGGTATGATCATGTAATTCAGAAAAGCGACCATCTCTTCCATGTGTGTACAGAGCTCCTTGATCTCCTGCTCGGAGATTATGGAGTTTGATTTGCCTGCTAGGTTCGTCTTGTCCTTGTGAACCTCGTCATCCGCAACCTTGCCACACTTGAAATCGGTCATCTCTGTATCCACATGCTCAGCCATCTCCTCAGTCTGGTCCTCGGCGTCAATTGAACTCGTACCTGCAAGGCCGATCCGACGCCGTAGTTGTTGAGTTGTTGGGGAAGGGATGGGGTTGCTCAGATTGCTATAGTCGCCGCCGCCGACATCCACCATCGATGTTCTTGTGGTGATGGGATTGAACCGATGACCCTCGCATTACAAATGCGATGCTCTAACCTCTGAGCTAAGTGGGCTTACATAACGGGATGGGCTGGGGGTGTGGACTGTCGGCACCCCCGGCCCACCGCCATATACTGGCCGCCGCCTCAGGCCCGGCCCACAAGATCGGGCCGCATCCATCTGTTGGGGATCGTAGCAGAAAATCAAAATTTTTCCTACGCGTCACCAAGATCTATCTATGGAGTAATCTAGCAACGAGCATAAAGGAGAGTGCATCTACATACCCTTGTAGATCGCGAGCGGAAGCGTTCAAGAGAACGGGGATGATGGAGTCGTACTCGTCGTGATCCAAATCACCGATGATCCTAGCGCCGAACGGACGGCGCCTCCGTGTTCAACACACGTACGGAGCGGGGACGTCTCCTCCTTCTTGATCCAGCAAGGGGGGAGGAGAGGTTGATGGAGATCCAGCAGCACGACGGCGTGGTGGTGGAAGTAGCGGGATTCCAGCAGGGCTTCGCCAAGCGCTGCGGGAGGAGGGAGATGTGTCACGGGAGGGAGAGGGAGGCGCCAGGGCTTGGGGTGCGGCTCCCATGCGCCTCCCCACTATATATAGGGGTGGAGGGGGCTGGTTTCTTGCCCTCCAAGTCCATTGGGGCGTTGGCAAAGGTGGGGGAAAGAAATCCCATCATTTCCTTTCCCCACCGATTGTTATCCCCCCTTTTTAGGGATCTTGATCTTATCCCTTCGGGATATGATCTTATTCCTTCTAAGGGGGGATCTTGGTGCGCCTTGACCAGGGGTGTGGGGCCTTGCCCCCACTACCCCCGTTCATGTGGGTCCCCCCATGCAGGTGGGCCCCACTTCGGAACCTTCTAGAACCTTCCCGGTACAATACCGAAAAATCCCGAACATTTTCCGGTGGCCAAAATAGGACTTCCTATATATAAATCTTTACCTCCGGACCATTCCGGAACTCCTCGTGACGTCCGGGATCTCATCCGGGACTCCGAACAACTTTCGGGTTTCCGCATACTTATATCTCTACAACCCTAGCGTCACCGAACCTTAAGTGTGTAGACCCTACGGGTTCGGGAGACACGCAGACATGACCGAGACGACTCTCTGGTCAATAACCAACAGCGGGATCTGGATACCCATGTTGGCTCCCACATGTTCCACGATGATCTCATCGGATGAACCACGATGTCAAGGATTCAATCAATCCCGTATACGATTCCCTTTGTCTATCGGTATAGCACTTGCCCGAGATTCGATCGTCGGTATACCGATACCTTGCTCAAACTCGTTACCGGCAAGTCTCTTTACTCGTTTCGTAACACATCATCCCGTGATCAACTCCTTGATCACATATTGTGCACATTATGATGATGTCCTACCGAGTGGGCCCAGAGATACCTCTCCGTCATACGGAGTGACAAATCCCAGTCTCGATTCGTGCCAACCCAACAGACACTTTCGGAGATACCTGTAGTGCACCTTTATAGCCACCCAGTTACGTTGTGACGTTTGGTACACCCAAAGCATTCCTACGGTATCCAGGAGTTGCACAATCTCATGGTCTAAGGAAAAGATACTTGACATATAGAAAAGCTTTAGCATACGAACTACACGATCTGTGCTAGGCTTAGGATTGGGTCTTGTCCATCACATCATTCTCCTAATGATGTGATCCCGTTATCAACGACATCCAATGTCCATGGTCAGGAAACCGTGACCATCTGTTGATCAACGAGCTAGTCAACTAGAGGCTTACTAGGGACATGGTGTTTGTCTATGTATCCACACATGTATCTGAGTTTCCTATCAATACAATTCTAGCATGGATAATAAACAATTATCATGAACAAGGAAATATAATAATAACCAATTTATTATTGCCTCTAGGGCATATTTCCAACAGTCTCCCACTTGCACTAGAGTCAATAATCTAGTTCACATCGCCATGTGATTAACACCCATAGGTCACATCGCCATGTGACTAACATCCAAAGAGTTTACTAGAGTCTGTAATCTAGTTCACATCAATATGTGATTAACACTCAATGAAGTCTGGGTTTGATCATGTTATGCTTGTGAGAGAGGTTGTAGTCAACGGGTCTGCAACATTCAGATCCCTATGTACTTCGCAAAAACTTTATGTCATATCATAGATCCTGCTACCACGTTCCACTTGGAGCTATTCCAAACTGTTGCTCCATTATACGTATCCGGTATCTCCACTCAGAGTTATCCGGATAGGTGTTAAGCTTGCATCGACGTAACTATTTACGTCGAACTCTTTATCACCTCCATAACCGAGAAACATTTCCTTATTCCTCTAAGGATAATTTTGACTGCTATCTGGTGATCCACTCCTGGATCACCTTTGTACCCTCTTGCCAAACATTTGGCAAGGCACACATCAGGTGCGGTACTCGGCATGGCATATCGTATAGAGCCTATTACAAAAGCATAAGGGACGACCTTCGTCCTTCCTCTTTCTTCTGCCGCGGTCAAGCTTTGAGTCTTACTCAACTTCACACCTTACAACTCAGGCAAGAACTCCTTCTTTGACTGATCTATTTTGAACTCCTTCAAAATCATGTCAAAGGTGTGTGTTCTTTTGAAAGTATTATCAGGCGTCTTGATCTATCTGTATAGATCTTGATGCCCAATATGTAAGCAGCTTTATCTAGGTCTTCCTTTGAAAAACTCTTTTCAAACAACCCTTTACGCTTTCCAGAAATTCTACACCATTTCAGATCAACAATATGTCATTCACATATACTTATCAGAAATGTTGTAGTGCTCCCACTCACTTTATTGTAAATACAAGTTTCTAACAAACTTAGTATAAACCAAAAAACTTTGATCACTCCATCAAAGTGTATATTCCGACTCCGAGATGCTTGCTCTAGTCCATAGAAGGATCGCTGGAGCTAGCATATCTTTTAGCATCCTTAGGATCGACAAAACCTTTCTGATTTTATCATATACAACCTTTCCTTACAAAAACAGGTAAGGAAACTTGTTTTGTCATCCATCTGCCAGATTTCATAAATGCAGCTAATGCTAACATGATTCCGACGGACTTAAGCATCGCTACGAGTGAGAAAATCTCATCGTAGTCAACTCCTTGAACTTGTGAAAAACTCTTTGCCACAAGTCGAGCTTCATAGACGGTGACATTACCGTCCACGTCCGTCTTCTTCTTAAAGATCCATTTATCTCAATGGCTTGTCAGTCATCGGGCAAGTCCACCAAAGTCCATACTTTGTTTCGATACATGGATCCTATCTCGGATTTCTCGGCTTCTAACCATCTGTCGGAATATGGGCCCACCATCGCTTCTCCATAGTTCGTAGGTTCATCGTTGTCCAACAACATGACCTCTAAGACAGGATCACCGTACCACTCAGGAGTAGTACATATCCTTGTCGACCTACGAGGTTCGATAGCAACTTGATCTGGAGCTTCATGATCACTATCATTAGTTTCCTCTTCAACTGTCGTAGGTTCCACAGAAACATCTTTCTGTGTTGCACTACTCTCCGGTTGAAGTGAGGGTTCGACAACCTCATCAAGTTCTATCTTCCTCCCACTCAATTCTTTCGAGAGAAACTCCTTCTCGAGAAAGGACCCATTCTTAGCGACAAACATTTTTGTCCTTGGATCTGAGATAGAAGGTATACCCAACTGTTACCTTTGGGTATCCTATGAAGATGTTTTGTCCGCTTTGGGTTCGAGCTTTTCCCGGCTGAAGCCATAAGCCTCGCAGCCCCAAACATTGAGAAACGACAACTACGGTTTCTTGCCAAACCATACGACGTCGTGTCAACGGACTTAGATGGTGCCCTATCTAAAGTGAATGCAGCTGTCTCTAATGCATAACCTCAAAATAACAGCGGTAGATCGGTAAGATACATCATAGATCGCACCATATCTCATAAGGTTCGATTACGATGTCCGGACACGCCATTACGCTGTGGTGTTCCAGGGGGCTTCAACTGCGAAACAATTCCACAATGTCTTAAGTGATTGCCAAACTCATAATTCAGAAAATATCCCCTTGATCAGATCGTAGGAACATGATCTTCTTGTTATGATGATTCTTAATCTTCACTCTGAAATTGTTTGAACCTTTCAAACGTTTCAGACTTTTGCTTCATTAAGTAAATATACCATATCTACTCAAATCGTCAGTGAAGATGAGAAAATAACGATATCCACCACACGCCTTAATTCTCATTGGATCACATACATCAGCATGTATGATTTCCAACAAGTCACTTACCCGTTTCATTGTACCTGAAAACGGGATCTCAGTCATCCTGCCCATGAGGCATGGCTCGCATGTGTCAAGCGATTCAAAATCAAGTGACTCCAAACGTCCATCAGCATGGAGTTTCTTCATGCATTTTATGCCAAAATGACCTAAGCGGCAGTGCCACAAGAAAGTGGTACTATCATTATTAACTCTACATCTTTTGGCATTAATATTATCATCATGTGTATTACTATGATCGAGATTCAACAAACCATTGGGTGCATGACCATAAAGGTATTATTCATGTAAACAGAATAACCATTATTCTCTGACTTAAATGAATAACCGTATTGCAATGAACATGATCTAATCATATTCATGTTCAACGTAGACACCCGATAACATTTATCTAGGTTCAACACTAATCTCGAAAATAGAGGGAGTGTGCGATGGTGATCTTATCAACCTTGGAAACACTTCCAATACACATCGTCACCTCGCCCTTAGCTAGTCTCCGTTCAGTCCGTAGCTTTTGCTTCAAGTCACTAATAATAGCAATTGAACCGGTATCCAATACCCAGGTGCTACAAGGAGTACTAGTAAGGTACACATCAATAACAATATACTTTGTTGAAGTTTCCAGCTATCATATCTACCATGTATTTGGGGTAGTTCCGCTATCATGTGACCGTTCCCCGTACAATAGAAGCACTTAGTCTCGAGGTTTGGGTTTAACCATGGGTTCCTTCATCAGAGCGACAACTGGTTTGCCATCCATGAAGTTTCCCTTCTAGCCCTTGCCCTTTTGAAACCAGTGGTCTTGTTAAACCATCAACACTTGATGCTTCTTCTTGATTTCTACTTTTTTTTTGCGGTCTTAAGAACCGCTAATAGCTCCGGGATCATCTCCATCCTTTGCATGTCATAGTTCATCACGAAGTTCTAGTAACTTGGTGATAGTGTCTAGAGAATTCCCGTCAACCACTATCTCATCTGGAAGATTAACTCCCACTTGGTTCAAGTGATTTTAGCACCCAGACATTCTGAGCACATGCTCACTAGTTGAGCCATTCTCCTCCATCCTTTTTGCAAAAGAACTTGTCAGAGGTCTCATACCTCTCAACACGGGCATGAGCCTGAAATCCCAATTTCAGCTCTTAGAACATCTCATATGTTCTATGGCGTTCAAAACGTCATTGGAATCCCGATTCTAAGCCGTAAAGTATGGTGCACTAAACTATCAAGTAGTCATCAGGACGTGTCTCTCAGGTGTTCACAACATCCACAGACAACGTTGTAGGGGTTTGCACATCGAGCGGTGCATCAAAGACGTAAGCTTTCTGTGCAGCAGTGAGGACACTCCTCGGACTACGGACCCAGTCCGCATCCTTGCTTACAATATCTTTCAACTTAGTCTTTCTCTAGGATCGTATTAAACAGGGAGCTACAACGCAGTTATTGGTCTACTACATAATTTGCAAAGACAACTTAGACTATTGTTCATGACAATGAAGTTCATCTAATGAACTCCCACTCAGATAGACATCTCTCTAGTTATCTAAGTGATGCATGATCCGAATCGACTAGGCCGTGTCCGATCATCACGTGAGACGGACTAGTCATCAACGGTGAACATCTTCATGTTGATCGTATCTTCTACACGACTCATGTTCGACCTTTCGGTCTTCCGTGTTCCGAGGTCATGTCTGTACATGCTAGGCTCGTCAAGTCAACCCTAAGTGTATCGCGTGTGTAAATCTGTCTTACACCCATTGTATGCGAACGTTAGAACCTATCACACCCGATCATCACGTGGTGCTTCGGAACAACGAACCTTAGCAACGGTGCACAGTTAGGGGGAACACAATTCTTGAAATTTTAGTGAGAGATCATCTTATTCACTACCGTCGTTCTAAGCAAATAAGATGTAAAACATGATAAACATCACATGCAATCAAATAGTGACATGATATGGCCAATATCATCTTGCTCCTTTGATCTTCATCTTCGGGGCTCCATGATTATCATCGTCACCGGCATGACACCATGATCTCCATCATCATGATCTCCATCATCGTGTCTCCATGAAGTCGTCTCGCCAAACATTACTTCTACTACTATGGCTAACGTTTAGCAATAAAGTAAAGTAATTACATGGCGTTATTCAGTGACACGCAGGTCATACAATAAATAAGACAACTCCTATGGCTCCTGCCGGTTGTCATTCTCATCGACATGCAAGTCGTTATTCCTATTACAAGAACATGATCAATCTCATACATCACATATATATCATTCATCACATCCTTTTGGCCATATCACATCACACGGCACATGCTGCAAGAACAAGTTAGACGTCCTCTAATTGTTGTTGCAAGTTTTTACGTGGCTGCTATAGGTTTCTAGCAAGAACGTTTCTTACCTACGCCAAAACCACAACGTGATATGCCAATTTCTATTTACCCTTCATAAGGACCCTTTTCATCGAATCCGATCCGACTAAAGTGGGAGAGACAGACACCCGCTAGCCACCTTATGCAACTAGTGCATGTCAGTCGGTGGAACCTGTCTCACATAAGAGTACGTGTAAGGTCGGTCCGGGCCGCTTCATCCCACGATGCCGCCGAATCAAGATAAGACTAGTAACGGCAAGTAAATTGACATGATCTACGCCCACAACTACTTTGTGTTCTACTCGTGCAAGATACTACGCATAGACCTAGCTCATGATGCCACTGTTGGGGATCGTAGCAGAAAATCAAAATTTTTCCTACGCGTCACCAAGATCTATCTATGGAGTAATCTAGCAACGAGCATAAAGGAGAGTGCATCTACATACCCTTGTAGATCGCGAGCGGAAGCGTTCAAGAGAACGGGGATGATGGAGTCGTACTCGTCGTGATCCAAATCACCGATGATCCTAGCGCCGAACGGACGGCGCCTCCGTGTTCAACACACGTACGGAGCGGGGACGTCTCCTCCTTCTTGATCCAGCAAGGGGGGAGGAGAGGTTGATGGAGATCTAGCAGCACGACGGCGTGGTGGTGGAAGTAGCGGGATTCCAGCAGGGCTTCGCCAAGCGCTGCGGGAGGAGGGAGATGTGTCACGGGAGGGAGAGGGAGGCGCCAGGGCTTGGGGTGCGGCTCCCATGCGCCTCCCCACTATATATAGGGGTGGAGGGGGCTGGTTTCTTGCCCTCCAAGTCCATTGGGGCGTTGGCAAAGGTGGGGGAAAGAAATCCCATCATTTCCTTTCCCCACCGATTGTTATCCCCCCTTTTTAGGGATCTTGATCTTATCCCTTCGGGATATGATCTTATTCCTTCTAAGGGGGGATCTTGGTGCGCCTTGACCAGGGGTGTGGGGCCTTGCCCCCACTACCCACGTTCATGTGGGTCCCCCCATGCAGGTGGGCCCCACTTCGGAACCTTCTAGAACCTTCCCGGTACAATACCGAAAAATCCCGAACATTTTCCCGTGGCCAAAATAGGACTTCATATATATAAATCTTTACCTCCGGACCATTCCGGAACTCCTCGTGACGTCCGGGATCTCATCCGGGACTCCGAACAACTTTCGGGTTTCCGCATACTTATATCTCTACAACCCTAGCGTCACCGAACCTTAAGTGTGTAGACCCTACGGGTTCGGGAGACACGCAGACATGACCGAGACGACTCTCCGGTCAATAACCAACAGCGGGATCTGGATACCCATGTTGGCTCCCACATGCTCCACGATGATCTCATCGGATGAACCACGATGTCAAGGATTCAATCAACCCCGTATACAATTCCCTTTGTCTATCGGTATAGCACTTGCCCGAGATTCGATCGTCGGTATACCGATACCTTGCTCAATCTCGTTACCGGCAAGTCTCTTTACTCGTTTCGTAACATATCATCCCGTGATCAACTCCTTGATCACATATTGTGCACATTATGATGATGTCCTACCGAGTGGGCCCAGAGATACCTCTCCGTCATACGGAGTGACAAATCCCAGTCTCGATTCGTGCCAACCCAACAGACACTTTCGGAGATACCTGTAGTGCACCTTTATAGCCACCCAGTTACGTTGTGACGTTTGGTACACCCAAAGCATTCCTACGGTATCCGGGAGTTGCACAATCTCATGGTCTAAGGAAAAGATACTTGACATATAGAAAAGCTTTAGCATACGAACTACACGATCTGTGCTAGGCTTAGGATTGGGTCTTGTCCATCACATCATTCTCCTAATGATGTGATCCCGTTATCAACGACATCCAATGTCCATGGTCAGGAAACCGTGACCATCTGTTGATCAACGAGCTAGTCAACTAGAGGCTTACTAGGGACATGGTGTTTGTCTATGTATCCACACATGTATCTGAGTTTCCTATCAATACAATTCTAGCATGGATAATAAACAATTATCATGAACAAGGAAATATAATAATAACCAATTTATTATTGCCTCTAGGGCATATTTCCAACACCATCGACATACTGACTCTTGGGCATGGCATTATGGATAGAAAGAGGTTTTTTCTCTGTTTGGTCTGCCTATAAAATGACCTCTGGAATCAAGACCCAGCGAGAGGAATGGCTGGATAGTAACTCAAACCAAGCAGCTGTGAAGAGAGATTGGTCTAATCTTTGGAATGCCAAAGTGCCCTCAAAGGTGCGGGTGTTTGTTGTTGGAATTTACTAGTATTTACTAGTCCAAATAAATTCAGAAATTCTCATTGACACATTATTATTTTGTTAATTGGGAAAATTAATGAGTCATTGATTAATTAGTAACGGTCGCGTTTATTGGGGCTGTTTCTATTTCATTAACAGACGCGGTTATTACGACCGTTTCTGACTCATTAACAAACGCGTTTATTGTTACTGTTTCTATTTCATAAACGGACGTGTTAAGTACGGCAGTTTCTAAATCATAAACGGACGCGTTTATGGCGGCTGCTTTGACTCTCAACATACACTATATAAACCCGTACCAAGCCAGCCTTGGGAGTAGGTTGTTTTCGTATGGTTTCTCACCGTTCCAAAATATTGCGCCGCCACTCAAGCCTTCTCCATCCCTCCTTCCGGCGTGCACCAGAAGAAGGGACAGCAGGCCTCCGGAACCCCGCCTCTTGCGATCCTGTACGGGAGAGGGGCGATCAGGTTTTTGGGGAGAGCTCTCGCTCGACTGCTGACAGCGATCACTTCCCCAACGACGACTTCTTCCCCGACATCGGCAACCTCTTCCACGACGACGACATGGCTCAGACCGGGGACAACACAGCCGCTACTACAGCTGCTGCAACGTATGCATCTCTCTCTCATCTGTATCAGATCTCGCTACAATTTCTATGTCTAGTACTTGCCGTAGATTGGATCTGTTTCCCCATTGTACTAGATATTTGCATGCTCGCTTTAGTTGCTTCTGTCATGATTAATTTTATGATATTTCGGATTAAACCATATGATGAATTGCTAATATATTCAACAATCCAAAAACCTGATTATAGGCAATTTGCTACACCTGCTTTTCTTACGTCGACAAAGCCCGATCGGTTCAAGGGTGTGAACTATAAGAGGTGGCGCACGAGAGCAGTGTTGTGGTTTCAATCCATGAACTGCTATGCGGCCACCAAGGGCATGCCTGAGGGCGATCTTGAACCTGCACAGCGGGAAGCCTTTGAAAGGGTTGATATTATGTTTAAGACAGCCCTCCTCGGTATTATTGATGATTCCATTATGGATCCTTATATGTCGTTTGATAATGGCAAGGACATGTGGGCCGCGCTCGAGGCCAAGTTTGGGGTCTCGGACGCTGGTAGCGAGTTGTACGTCATGGAGCAATTCTATGACTACAAGATGACTGATGAGCGTTCTGTTGTTCAACAGGCTCATGAGATACAGTCACTCGCTAAGGAACTTGAGCACTTTAAGTGTAATTTACCGGACAAATTTGTGGCCGGTGGCATCATTGCCAAGCTTCCACCTTCGTGGGGCACCTTTGCTACTTCTCTGAAACACAAGAGATAGGAGTTTTCCGTTTTGGACCTCATCGGATCTCTTGATGTGGAAGAGAAGGCGAGAGCAAAGGATACACGTGCTCGGGTTGCTGAGGTAGGTTCTGCTGCGCACATGGTGCAGAAGAAAAACTACCAGCCCAACAAGCCTAAATATAACAAGAAGAAATACGAGGGTAAAGGCAAGCCTGACAACAAGTTTAAGCCATCGTCCTCTACCAACTTTAAGAAGAAGAAGGGATCATGCCACGTTTGTGGCGACCTGAGCCATTGGGCTCCGAGATGCCCCAAACGGCATGAGCTGCAGCAGCTGGAGAATAGCGGCAAGACCGCTAATGTTGTCATGGCTGACACCGAGATGAAGGATATTGGGTCACAGGGACTTCCCCCGTGCTGATGGGGAACGGGTCACATGCCACTGTTCGTGGTGTTGGTACGGTCGATCTGAAGTTTACTTCGGGGAAGATCGTGCGACTGAAGAACGTGCATCATGTGCCCTCCATCAATAAGAATCTCGTCAGCGGTTCGCGTTTATGTCGAGATGGTTATAAGTTGGTTTTCGAGTCCAATAAAGTTGTAATTTCCAAGTATGGACAATTTGTTGGTAAAGGCTATGAGTGCGGAGGCTTGTTCCGCCTATCTTTGTCAGACTTATGCACTAAAGTTATTAATCATGTTTGCCACGATAATGAATCTGATATTTGGCATTCATGACTTTGTCATATTAACTTTGGTTGCATGACGCGGTTAGCAAATATGAGTTTAATTCCGAAATTTACTACTGTGAAAGGTTCCAAATGTCAAGTGTGTGTTCAAGCTAAGCAACCTCGCAAGTCCCACATAAGACTGCGGAGGTAAGAAATTTAGCACCACTGGAGCTTATATATTCTGATCTTTGTGAGATGAATGGCGTGTTGACAAAGGGTGGAAAGAAATACTTTATGCCACTCATTGATGACTCCACTAGATATTGTTATGTGTATCTTCTGAAAACAAAAGATGAGGCTTTAACTTACTTCAAAAACTATAAGGCCGAAGCAGAGAACCAACTTGATCGTAAAATTAAACGGCTTAGGTCTGATCGTGGTGGAGAGTATTTTTCAAATGAATTCAATTCGTTTTGTGCGGAACATGGTATTATCCATGAGAGGACGCCTCCCTATTCACCTCAGTCAAATGGGGTGGCTGAAAGAAAGAACCGAACTCTGTCTGATTTGGTTAACGCCATGTTAGACACTTCGGGTCTCTCCAAGGCATGGTGGGGGGAGGCGCTAATGACTGCATGTCATGTCCTAAACCGAGTTCCCACAAAGAATAAAACCATTACTCCATTTGAGGAATGGGAAAGGAAAAGATTGAAACTCTCTTACTTACATACTTGGGGTTGTTTGGCGAAAGTCAATATACCAATTCCCAAGAAGCGCAAGCTTGGACCTAAAACCGTAGATTGTGTTCTTCTGGGCTATGCTTTTAATAGCATCGGTTATAGATTTTTGGTAGTAAAATCTGAGGTATCCGACATGCATGTCGGTACGATTATGGAGTCGAATGATGCGACTTTCTTTGAGAACATATTTCCTATGAAGGATATGGCTAGCTCATCAAATCAGGAAATACCTATTTTATCGAGTCAGGAAATAACTGAGATTCCTGAACCCACCATTCAAATAGAACACGTTGAGAATCCCTTGGAGGATGACAATAAAGTTCCTGTTAGGAGCAAGAGACAGAGGATTGCAAAGTCCTTTGGTAATGATTTCATTGTGTACCTCGTGGATGACACACCTAGGACTATTTCAGAAGCCTATGCATCTCTTGATGCTGACTACTGGAAAGAGGCTGTCCGTTGCGAGATGGATTCCATCCTGGCTAACGGAACCTGGGAGATCACCGATCGTCCCTATGGGTGTAAACCTGTAGGGTGTAAGTGGGTGTTCAAGAAAAAGCTTAGGCCTGATGGTACAATTGAAAAGTACAAGGCAAGGCTTGTGGCCA
Source organism: Secale cereale (assembly GCA_902687465.1). Classification (NCBI taxonomy): domain Eukaryota; kingdom Viridiplantae; phylum Streptophyta; class Magnoliopsida; order Poales; family Poaceae; genus Secale; species Secale cereale. Next base: position 931,816,243 of record LR738710.1, read on the forward strand.
AGGGTTATACTCAGAAAGAAGGTGAAGACTTCTTTGATACTTACTCACCTGTGGCTAGATTGACCATTATCCGAGTGCTACTGTCTTTGGCTGCCTCGCATGGTCTTCTCGTTCATCAAATGGACGTTAAGACAGCTTTCCTTAATGGAGAGTTGGATGAGGAAATTTATATGGAGCAGCCAGACGGTTTCGTAGTGCCCGGTCAGGAAGGAAAAGTGTGTAAGTTATTGAAGTCATTATATGGCCTCAAGCAAGCTCCTAAGCAATGGCACGAGAAGTTTGAAAGGACTTTGACTTCTGAAGGCTTTGTTGTAAACGAAGCTGACAAATGTGTGTACTATCGCCATGGTGGGGGCGAGGGAGTTATTCTTTGTCTATATGTCGACGACATACTGATATTTGGAACCAATCTTGATTTAATTAAGGAAGTTAAGGATTTCTTATCTCGTTGTTTTGAGATGAAGGATCTAGGAGTGGCTGATGTTATCTTGAACATCAAGCTGCTGAGAGATGATAATGGTGGGATTACACTGCTTCAATCTCACTATGTGGAAAAGGTCTTGAGTCGCTTCGAGTATAGCGACTGTAAGCCTTCTCCAACTCCATATGATCCTAGTGTGTTGCTTCGAAAGAATCGACGGATTGCTAGAGATCAACTGAGATATTCTCAGATTATAGGCTCGCTTATGTATTTGGCGAGTGCCACGAGGCCTGACATCTCTTTTGCTGTGAGAAAATTGAGCCGGTTTGTTTCCAATCCGGGAGATGATCATTAGTGTGCGCTTGAGAGAGTTATGCGCTATTTAAAAGGCACAGCGAGCTATGGAATTCACTATATACCGGAAACCCGAGGGTTCTGGAAGGCTATAGTGATTCTAATTGGATATCTGATGCTGATGAGATTAAGGCCACTAGTGGTTATTTATTTACACTTGGTGGTGGCGCTGTTTCTTGGAAGTCTTGCAAGCAGACCATCTTAACGAGGTCAACTATGGAAGCAGAACTCGCAGCATTAGATACAGCCACTGTTGAAGCAGAGTGGCTTCGTGAGCTTTTGATGGACTTGCCTGTGGTTGAAAAACCAATACCCGCGATCCTAATGAACTGTGATAATCAAACCGTGATCATCAACGTGAATAGTTCTAAGGATAATATGAAGTCATCAAGACATGTGAAGAGGAGATTGAAATCTGTCAGGAAACTGAAAAACTCCGGAGTTATTATAGTGGATTATATCCAAACGACTATGAACTTGGCAGATCCCTTCACAAAGGGTTTATCACGTAATGTGATAGATAATGCATCGAGGGAGATGGGTTTGAGACCCACGGTATGAGTTGTCCACAGTGGTAACCTACTCTATGTGATCGGAGATCCCGTGAATTAGAAGTAAGAGACAAGCTGTTGGTCAGCTGAGAGGAGAATATTCTTATATTTTATCCCACTCCGTGAAGATGCAATATTTTCCTAATCTGTATGGTAGGTTGACATTTGTCTTAATGTGTTCCAAGTGGTTTACTTATATAAGCGGAGATGTGTCCTACAGAGCATCTCTTGAGGAACTCACCTATATGAGCTTGATTGTTGAACGTCGCAATCTGTGAGAATTGGGTGTTCTCTAATAAACTCATGAAAGGCCTTCGGAGTATGACGCATAAGCTCCAACCGCGGGGAAGCCTTGCGGCAGCCTAGTATCGGTCTAGACGTTGTGTGAAACTGGTATCACAGCAAACTTGTAGTTCAAGGCATAGTCCACTATCCAAGTTGTGAATTAGTGTAACATAACATTCTAGGTGGAAGTTCAACTTAACAGTCTCCACTAAGTACCGGTATATAAACAATGCTTTGGAACTTAAAAATGAGGAGATGTGTCTATGAGATTTTGTGGGGGATTGTTGGAATTTACTAGTATTTACTAGTCCAAATAAATTCAGAAATTCTCATTGACACATTATTATTTTGTTAATTGGGAAAATTAATGAGTCATTGATTAATTAGTAACGGTCGCGTTTATTGGGGCTGTTTCTATTTCATTAACAGACGCGGTTATTACGACCGTTTCTGACTCATTAACAAACGCGTTTATTATTACTGTTTCTATTTCATAAACGGACGCGTTAAGTACGGCAGTTTCTAAATCATAAACGGACGCGTTTATGGCGGCTGCTTTGACTCTAAACATACACTATATAAACCCGTACCAAGCCAGCCTTGGGAGTAGGTTGTTTTCTTATGGTTTCTCACCGTTTCAAAATATTGCGCCGCCACTCAAGCCTTCTCCATCCCTCCTTCCGGCGTGCACCAGAAGAAGGGACAGCAGGCCTCCGGAACCCCGCCTCTTGCGATCCTGTACGGGAGAGGGGCGATCAGGTTTTTGGGGAGAGCTCTCACTCGACTGCTGACAGCGATCACTTCCCCAACGACGACTTCTTCCCCGACATCGGCAACCTCTTCCTCGACGACGACATGGCTCAGACCGGGGACAACACAGCCGCTACTACAGCTGCTGCAACGTATGCATCTCTCTCTCATCTGTATCAGATCTCGCTACAATTTCTATGTCTAGTACTTGTCGTAGATTGGATCTGTTTCCCCATTGTACTAGATATTTGCATGCTCGCTTTAGTTGCTTCTGTCATGATTAATTTTATGATATTTCGGATTAAACCATATGATGAATTGCTAATATATTCAACATTTGTTTGGTGTTTGGCTCATACGTACATCCTTGACGACTGGAACTACAAGGTATGATAGAAAGATAACCACATCACCGGTTTGCTCTATATGTTCTGCGGCAGAAGACACTTGGTGCCATTCACTATTTAGCTGCAGATGCAGAATGGCTCGGTGTGTGTGGGCGCTGGGAGATGAAGAGATCCTCGAACATGCAATATCATATCAAGCGGAAGTTGGAAGACAATGGCTGTTCTGGCTTTTTGATTTGATGCCACAACAAGACCTTGCTCTGGTGCTTATAGTGATGTGGTCGATTTGGTGGGCAAGAGGAACAGCGATACATGATAACGAATTCCAGAGCCCTTTGTAAACGATGAGTTTCATCAATCATTATCTGCAGGACTCTTTTATAAGACCTTGAAGACATTTCAGACAATGTACAAAACAGCCCATTTTAAGTTGTCTGAAATGACTTACAAAAGTGAACGGAGGGAGTACTGTTTTTGTTGCACGTATTACATGAAGTACAGGCCGCGCCAAAGGTCAAGTAGGTGGCTTCCTCCTGAGGGCCTAGCTGTATATATCAACGTGGATGGGGGCCTTTCCCGCCATGGAGACAGGGGCGCAGCAGAAGCAATATGCGGAGACAAGGAAGGACGTTTTCTGGGCTCTTCAGCAGTCACCTTCGATGGCCTTTCTGATCCCTCTAGCCTAGAAGCATGGGCATGTAATGAGGCTCTAGTCCTAGCACATGACTTACATGTTCGGCATATACTGATTGGTTCTGATTGCCTGGAAGTGGTGACAAACATCGTTGCAGCAGCTATTTATGCACCAGTCTTGCGAGAAATACACTACAGGAAGAGAGAGTTTGTTGGTGTTAATTTCCGTTTCAAACCGAGAGAGTCTAATAGCGAAGCTCATAGTTTAGCTACGGCCGCATCAACTCTTGATGTCGGCCGCCATGTGTGGCTAGAGAGAGTTCCTGATATTATTTGTATCCCTAACTTTTTGAGTATTGAATAAAATCCCTGGTTACCCCTAAAAAAAAAACTTGAGAGGCTAGTGCTCCGTCAAAAAACAGAAAAACTAGAGGCCAGTGAGTAGTTTTTTTTTTCACATCAAATATATTTTATTCCTCATATGGTGGTCATTTTGTTTACAAGTAAATGAGAAACAAAGTCAGGGTTAGGCCAACTCCAATGCGCAAACGGACACGAAATTGATCCGCTTTTTATCCGTTTGGGGTTGGTTGTACTTACGGCTTCCGCCCTCGTCCGAGCACGCCTAACCGGCCTACCCATTCCGTCCACATCGCCCTTTGGACATTCTATGCATATTAATCACATTACTGCAAAAAATATTGCATATTAATCACACAAGCAAATAAAAAATTTGCACATAAGTGAACAAATAAGTCACATAGTTGTACATGACAATAAATAAGAATCTCATAGTTTATGACCCCAATGAATTTGAAATTGAACGGAATACATTGAAAGAAAAAGAGGAGATACATATATTGTTTGTTGCCTATGTGAGTCCATATATGCTCACACAAATCATTTTGAAGTTGAATGCGAGTTGTCCAATCATGCATCTTGATGAACCGTGTTGCTGCTCCATACTCTGGGAGGGAATAGTGGGCCAACGAACATGAAATAATCGTTGTAGAGTAGGCAATGGCTGCTCTATCTGTTATGATTCAACCCCGGAGCATGGCCCGGGATCGATCCTATAAACCTAGGCCGCTACCTAGCAATGTGCTCATTGATGATCAAAGTAGCTATCACAACATCATCTTCATCATCGGACAATGAACATACGTAGTTTTGGTTAAAAAATCATCTGAGCTATCCACCATGTTGAAACCGTACCTCGGCCGAGTCAGGCAAACAACCATCGTCCCAAGAACCTGTTCTCTCCACCATGCCATCTTCGAAGAAGATCTCTGTATATACTAGAAAGAGTATTCCATCCGCGCGAGTGCACATGTGACTTAGGACTTGGGGCTTGGGCAACACGAGGAGAGATAGGAGGAAGATGGAAAAAAGATACGTTCTTTGTGCGAGAGAGAGTAACCACCTACCTGGTGACTCCTGAAGTTTGCCGAGTTTCGAACTCGCCATAAGTGGTCAAGCTGTGATAATTTGGGGAAATATTTCTCGAGCTCCTCTACCTAGAACTAACACATGGCCTGCTTTTGGAATCCTCACCTTCATTATTTAAAAAAATGGTAAATCATTCGCGCGCTTCAGGTTAGTGGAAACTCGGTAAAGATAGCCTCGTCATCACGTTACTATCGCTTGCCGTGTGCATTATTCTCCTTTGCCCGATGCCAAGCTGTGTTGTTTACCATCTCACCTGCGCCGTTAGTGATTCTATAACCTCTTTTGCAGCCTTCGATTTGGATGCCTCTTCAGCAGCAAGGGCCGTGGCCTCATTAACTTTTGCCTCCAACTTCTTCAACTCGACGTCTTGCAGTTCACGTTGCTGTCTCAAGCTATTAACCTGTTCATCAATAGGCAAGCATAATGACTCCTTTTCCCCTGTTCTTTGTAGTTGTTACCAAAAAATAAAAGAATAGAGCAACCACCTTACTGGAAAAACAGAAGTATATAAACATAACAGGGCAAACTATATCATACCATACTTCATAGCATTCTTCTGTCATAACGTTCTGCAGCATAGCCGAGCACCAAGTTGATCACAAGTTAAACAAGACTGATCAGTGGTTCAGGAGCAAGTTTACATGCCTGCATACTGTGTACAACTGATCCCATGTCACCGATGAAAACTAAGCGCACAGGCCATATTTTTCTGCCGACTGGGCAGAGGTTTTAAGCAAGACAAAAAGAAAACCAAGCATTTCGCTGCAGCTCAAGTTCCTAGCAAACCACATCCATTTGATTCTAGTTGTAACAGAGTGAAAGCAAATATTATTCTAGAGATAGAAACATGCATATATGAACAAAACATTCAGACACTATGCATAATGTGGCTTCTTAACGGTCAGACAAGAAATACTTCCGACAGCATGACTTGCAGTTATAACAGTAATCTAAGTAGAAATACATCATCTAGACTTGACTTATAAAACAGAGTCGATACACAGAGTCAAGCACCTTACATAGCAGATCGATACAGCAATAGGTTCACTACATAGTTGATAAAATACTTGAGCACCAACGAACATATCCCTCTCACAGAATAACCTTTCTTGCGCTAGCACTGTTAATAATAGGTGACCAAGCAATGATTATCTTCAACTTAGAGCCGTTAAGGTCACATTTATGTTTACTTATGCCGCAGTATTGAGGCCTGACCATCACAGAAGCTTGCACAGGACCAGCAGGAAAGTAGGCTTCTATGACAACTTCTAGGGTTTCTTCCAATTCTTCAGAATCTTTACTCACTGTTCGTAATTCAACAGAAACAACATGCCTTGACAGATCAAGGTAACCATCTTCTTCGTCTATTGGCATCTTCCTGTCAGCACAATCACGGGAATCAAGCAACACAACTTGGGTGGGAGTGTCAGGACATTCACTGCCCCGTACCACATCTTTCTGAGGTGGCGAATAGCAAGCAACTCTGCCTCCATAACTGAAAGGGCTTTGACTGCCTTTAACAATGCCGACACGCAAGAAAGTGGCTTGGACTGCTCCTTGATACAGTTTCTGCAGGCTTAACTCGGCTGTGCAAAGACAGTTGTCAAAGGTGACAGTATATAAACCATTATGGGTATGGTAACCATCGTAATGGCTTCTGCTATTGATCAACACGCCGTCTTCAGACTCTGCAGCGCCACCCTTAAGTTTTAGTTGGACTTCAAAATCAAGAGGGCGGTCGGCTGAGATTGCACGAGATGGGCCAGTCAAACACAGAAAGGGGTCCTGCAAGCGCCATCATTACACAGACTGAATGAATTGCAACAAACCGATGGATCAACAAACTAGGGCACATGCATGCAACAAAGAGGAGATAGAAGGAAAGTTAATTAACAGAATACTGCAGTTAATTACTTCTTTGGTGATCTCTTGGAAATTGTCCCTTTGCCGGTGGAAGAGAGCGTTGCGCTTGCAATCGACATTGTCTCGTGCGGCGACGACGCCGTACACTTTGAGTGGCCATTGCAGGAGTGGCCATTCCAGGTCCAAACTGATGTTGGCAATCTTGAAGGAGAAGATCTGCAAGGTGATCCTACGAGTAGTATAATCGAATGGGATCTGTCGGGGCGTGTAGTGTGTAAAGTGCATGGGGCTCACTACGGCTGCACGCACAATTTTGTTAAGAAAAATAGTTAACATGCGATCGATCCTAATATATAAATCATGAATAAGTAGTTGCTACAAGGAAGGAAGGAATCAGTTGCATTGATAGGAATCATCATAGAAAGCAATTAACCAGTAGTGTTGGCCAAAAAAGTATCTTACTTGTGTACCCAAAGTGTTCAGCTCTAGATTGAAGGCCTTGAAGGTAGGAATCAAAGACCGCCTGCTCGTCGTCCATCTCCTTCCTTGCCCTCTCCTTGGGATCCTTCTCCTCCTCCGGCGCCACATAGTCCTCCTCATACGGGTACTTGTGCCAGAAAGGTTTCAGTTGCGATTTGAGCTTGGACATACTGCCCTGCAGATCAGCCAACTCTTTTCGGATGCCGTCGATCATGGGCTGCGCATTGTCCTCCTCCTCTTCAGTCTCATTGCTGCTGCTGCTGCCACAGAGTGGGGCAGATGGTTTGATCCTGTATCTCATTATAGTCGTCATCTCGTCCATCTGCACACAGAGCCGCTCGATCTCCAGCTCGGAGATAGAGCTCGTCTTGTTCTTGATCTGCTGCTTTGATTTGCCTCCGTTCATCTCATCATCCGCAACCTCGCTGCGCTTGAATTCAGTCATCTCTGTATCCACATGCCCGACTCTGGCGGCCATGGCCTCACTCTGATCCTCAGCCTCAACTGAACTCGTACCTGGACCGCCCAGCTTGCGGATTTTGAACGGCGGATGGCTCACCAGACAAGGCCTCCCATCCACCACGTCTTCCCCGCCGCCATCCGACGCCGTAGTTCTTGTCGGGGAGGGGATGGGGTTGTTCAGATCGCCGCCGCTGCCGCCATCCGCCATCGCAGTTCTTGTGGTGGTGGTGAGATTGTCCGCCGCCGCCGCCGAGGCCAGGCTTATTGCTACTTGTGGTCGAACAGCCCAGCTACGGTATTGTGTCATGTTCGTGGTCCGACTGCACCTCGAACCGTCTTGGCGAATAATTTTTAGGGTTTTTTTCTTTGAACACTTTTCTACAGCTCTCCTTTTCACCATTCTGAAATGTTTTCTAAAATATTTACAAAAAAAACTAAAATGGCCTCTACGATGTATTTCAAAAGTTGTTTGCGGAACTTCAAAAATATTCGTGTGTTTAATAAACATTTCATCACTTTTTAGTAATAATAATAAACATACAATGCAAAATAAATCTATACACATTTAAAGAAATCATGATATTTTCTATAAAATATTCATGCAATGTAAAAATTTGTACACAAAAATTACTCGTAACCATTAAAATACCACACGTTTACCAAATGTTTGAGCATTTAAAAAAATGTTTAAGACATTTTAAGAAAAGTTCATGAAAATTAGAATTTTATCCGGAAAATTTTATAAAATTATTCATGACATACTATTTTTTTCTAACATTTATAAAAAATTGTTCTTAACACATAGAATTATGCCACGTGTTTAAAAACATGAAAAAGTAAAGATTTTTACTCTTCATAGGAACATAAATAAATAAAGATTCTCATCATATCTTCATTTTCCCTTCAATATTTCTAATGCTTTTGTTTTTCCACATGGTACCTTGTGACTAGTTGTGCAGCTTTGAATAGGGCGACGGGTAAATCTTTGTAGTATTGAAATGTAAGGGTCGAAAAACGAGATACAACGCCCCCTACCCCTTCGTCTCGCTCGCTAGGAGAACATGCGATTAAGGTGCCCAACCTTCTGTCTTCATTGTCACCTTAGGGCCATGGAGGCGCCGTGGATCTCGACTCTTGGCGGCGGGAGGACTCCCGCTCTGTTTTTATGTATTTTTGTAGTTGGCAGGGTGTGTGTCTTTCTCAAAAAGACAAGGCGACGCCTCCCCAATGATGCAGGTTCTCCCCGTCTAGCCCACGTCCCGGTATTGTGTCTAGCATCGTTGGAGGGCATGTGGAGATAAGTCTTTGGTGGACCTCGCAAAATTAGGTCGGTGTTTGTCTTCGGTGGATCTTCTTAGATCCGGTCCTTGTTCATCAGCCTTCGTGTGTCTTCAAGTTGGATCATTCCAATCTATGATGACTTCCGACAGTCAACTACAACAAGGTTTGCCCGGCTCCGGTGACGAGGGAGATTACGTCAGCGCACCCACTACTGGAATTTCCTTATACGCCGAGTGTTGCGATCTTCGCCAAGAACTAAACCACTGACACACGGCAAACAAATATACACCGAGAGTAGTACTCGACAAACATAGCTTCAAGACAACAAGGTGATGTTCCCGAGAGGAAGACATGGCGATGAAGGCACAGTCGGTAAACGCCACAGACACCGAGAGCACCACATGACAAAGAGATGCCACGTGGCATGTCTGTTTGCATATGACGGCTCCGTGACTTGTTGTTGTCTTTACCGAGAGCTAAGAAGGAGCTCTTGGTAAGCCACCTATCAACGAAAGATTCTGACCTGACATGTGGACCCACTTGTCACTGAAATATTTCAAATTATTCAGAAAAACTAAAAGAAAAAAAGTGAATCCAGAAACGTTTTCTTTACCGAGAGTTATACAATTCCAATTCGTATAGCACCGTGACTTAAACGTTTTGACCTGACATGTGGGCTCACGGGTCCCACCTGATAGGGGGTGCTCTCGGAAAAAATGGCAACATTGGAGTGCTACCTTTACCGGGAGGAGTTTGTTCTTGGAAAAAAATGCCACTACTAGAGTGCTACTTTTGCCGAGAGGCACCCTCGGAAAAGTATGCCCCATCGATCCGGTGACCACTCTTTCTAGTGACCACTCTCGGCAAATCCTGTATTTGTTGGTGTTGTTCTTGGAAATATGTCTCGTTGCTTATTTCGTCAAGTTCTATAGTCCCTGGGGTTGAAAACAAATACATTATATTTGCATATACAGTGTTCAGTGAGCACATCATGATCATATACAAGTACACATAGATAGGCTTGAGAGATGTTCTTGGTAAATGCTCTTGAACCGGAGCAGGCTGCTATGTTATCCGAGTTATGCTCTTGGTAAAATGTGCCAATCTGTAGAACCTGGCATCTTTGTCGAGAGCCGCCGAAGGTCTCGACAAACAAAATAAACTTTGCGGACTAAGCTCTCGGCAAAGCTCGTACATGGTGTAGGACATGGGGCCTGCCTGTCAGATGCTGGACACATGTTAGTTTCCTACTCATTTTCTTTGCCGAGAATAGCTCTCAGCAAAGCACGAGCTCGGCCTAGGACATGGGACCCACCGTTCAGGTGGTGGACATGTGCTAGTTTGCTATTTGTTAGTTTTATTGAGTTTGTCTCTCGGCAAAGCATGGACTCGATGTAGGCCGTGGGGCGTGCCTACCAATTGGTGGACACGTGGTAGTTTCCTTTTCGTTTTCTTGACCGAGCGTTGCTCTCGGCATAGTCTGTGGGACCTACCTATCAGGTGCTGGACACGTGGCATTTTCCTATTCGTTTGATTTGCCTAGGACGGCTCTCGACATAGTCTGGGGTCGGCTTAGGCTGTGGGTCTGCCCTGTCAGGTGACGGACACGTGGCGGTATTGTGCTTAATGTTGTTTGTCGAGAGGCTTTCCTTTGCTCTCGGCAAATCTGTGTCATGTGACAACCGCCGTCTCCGTCTGTTGTCCATGAATCAACTTTATTTTGCTGAGACACACTATTTGGCTTTCGGCAAACATTTGCCGAGTGCCTGGCTTTTGGTTCTCAGGAAAGATTTTTTACCTGAGAGATGTACGCCTGGTTCTCTTTGTCAAGAACAATTGTTGGCAAAGGCTTTGCCGAGTGTATTTGGCCCTGTGCCGAGTATTTCTGTCACTCAGCATAGGGTGTAATTCCTGTAGTAACCTTCAGCCCACTCTAGTGTGTAGTCATCACTAGGTGGTCTACATATCTGGATATAATTTTTATTACTTCTGGTATTTTTTGTACTGCCTTGACAACGGTAAATATATCAAAATTCCAAAAAGGGGAAATGTAAGGTCAAATTTGTCTTGTATTGATGTTTTTTTCATTGTTTTTGATATAGGTTGTGATTCACTTCGAATGGTTTGTATTAAAGTTTTAGCCAAAAGAACATTTGTATTCGAGAAAAAGCGAGAAAAATGCAACCAACTCCTCCTCTTGTCACCCCAACCCCCGCGTCCCTCCTCGAGACAACACAGGGGGAACCTCAGATTCCCGCGGCCAGCCAACACCCCCTCCCCCCTTGTCGCCGCCGAGGCCCTCTGTTGGGCAAAGGCCGGGCACCGCCGGCTGCGGCGGGGCCTCTCCTCGGCGCAACTCCCCGCCCCATGACCGTGGCGCGGTGCTCAGTCTGCGGCAGCGTTTGGCGGCGTGGTGCCGCGAGTGCTTGGCGGCGACATGGCATGGCGGTTTGGGGGGGGGGGGTGATGTGTACTCCGTCCAGCGGTGGTACCTGTGGCTGCGGCGGCCGGAGGTCTCGGTTCCGTCCCGATTCCCCTGATAACCCACAAATGTTGGAGATCGCAACCGTTTTCGAGGGTAAAGTATTAAACCCAAATTTGTTGATTCGACACAAGGGGAGCCAAAGAATACTCTTAAGTATTAGCAGCTGAGTTGTCAATTCAACCACACCTGGAAACTTAGTATCTGCAGCAAGATAGTTTAGTAGCACAGTAGTATGATAGTGGTGGTAGCAGCAATAAAAGTAAAGATATTGTTTTTGTAGTTTTTGTGATATAAGCAGCGGAAAGGTAAATAAGCGACAAGCAATATAGGTAAAGCTCGTAGGCATTGGATCGGTGATGGGAAATTACGTTGGATGCAATTCATCATGTAGAAGTTATAACCTAGGGTGACATAGAACTAGCTCCAGTTCATCAATGCAATGTAGGCATGTATTCCGAATATAGTCATACGTGCTTATGGAAAAGAACTTGCATGACATATTTTATCCTACCCTCCCATGGCAGTGGGGTCCTATTGGAAACTAAGGGATGTTAAGGCCTCCTTTTAATAGAGTACCGGACCAAAGCATTAACACATAGTGAATACATGAACTCCTCAAACTATGGTCATCACCGAGAGTGGTCCCGATTATTGTCACTTCGGGGTTGCCGGATCATAACACATAGTAGGTGACTATAGACTTGCAAGATAGGATCAAGAACACACATATATTCATGAAAACATAATAGGTTCAGATCTGAAATCATAGCACTCGGGCCCTAGTGACAAGCATTAAGCATAGCAAAGTCATAGCAACACCAATCTCAGAACATAGTGGATACTAGGTATCAAACCCTAACAAAACTAACTCGATTACATGATAGATCCCATCCAACCCATCACCGTCCAGCAAGCCTACGATGGAATTACTCACACACGGCGGTGAGCATCATGGAATTGGTGATGGAGGAAGGTTGATGACGACGATGGCGACGATCTCCCCTCTCCGGAGCCCCGAACGGACTCCAGATCAGCCATCCCAAGAGAGATTAGGGCTTGGCGGCGGCTCCGTCTCGTAAAACACGATAATTCTTTCTCCTTGATATTTTTTTCTCCACGAAACGGAATATATAGGACCTGGGGATACGTCGGTGGGGCATCAGGGTGCCCTCGAGGCAGGGGGCGCGCCCCCCACCCTCGAGGACAGCCCGTGGGCCCCCAGGTGTGGATCTTCTTGCAGGTATTTTTTATATTTTCTGAAATAATTCTCCGTTGATTTTCAGGCGATTCCGAGAACTTTTTATTTCTGCACAAAAACAACACCATGGTAGTTCTGCTGAAAACAACGTCAGTCCGGGTTAGTTCCATTCAAATCATGCAAGTTAGAGTCCAAAACAAGGGCAAAAGTGTTTGACAAAGTAGATACGTTGGAGACGTATCAACTCCCCCAAGCTTAAACCTTTGCTTGTCCTCAAGCAATTCAGTTGATAAACTGAAAGTGATAAAGAAAACTTTGACAAACTCTGTTTGCTCTTGTTGTTGTAAATATGTAAGCTAGCATTCAGGTTTTCAACAAGATCATGAACTAACCACATTCACAATAACTTTCAGGTGTCAAGACTACTCACATCAATGGCATAATCAACTAGCGAGCAATAATAATAAACCTCGGATGACAACACTTGTCAAAACAATCATGATATGATATAACAGGATGGTATCTCGCTATCCCTTTCTGAGACTGCAAAACATAAATGCAGAGCACCTTTAAAGATCAAGGACTGACTAGACATTGTAATTCATGGTAAAAGAGATCCAGTTATGATCATACTCAATGCAAATTATTAGTAATACATGCAACGACAGAGGTGCTCTCCTACTGGTGCTCTTTGATAAGAGGATGATGACTCTGCATAAAAGTAAATAGATAGGCCCTTCGCAGAGGAAAGCAGGGATTTGTAGAGGTGCCAGAGCTCGATTTTTAAATAGAGATTGAATAACATTTTGAGCGGTATACTTTCATTGTCAACATAACATATTTTGAACTCGTACCTGGACCGCCCAGCTTGCAGATTTTGAACGGTGGATGGCTCACCAGACAAGGCCTCCCATCCACCACGTCTTCCCCGCCGCCATCTGACGCCATAGTTCTTGTCGGGGAGGGGATGGGGTTGTTCAGATCGCCGCCGCTGCCGCCATCCGCCATCGCAGTTGGTGAGGATGGTGGTGTTGACTGCTGAGATTGCTACACTCGCCGCCGCCGCCGCCGCTCTCCGCCTTAGGGTTTCGATCTACGGAACGACCGGGTTGGAATGTGCCTCGGGCCGGGCCAGACCTTGGCCAAAGGCGCCACGCAGCATGGCATGGCACGACCCAATGGGTCTGGCACGGCGCGGCCCACGGCTGCCCAATTATAAACATGTTGTGTCGTGCTGGGCAAATCCATTTTTTTAAACGTTCAACATTTTCATAATATGCGTTGAACAAACTTTAAAATACAGTGCATTTTTTGTAAAAAAATAATACTGAACAAATTTAAAATATTAAAATTGATATTTATACTATATGTTGCATAATTTCCTAATATATGATGAACAGAATTTAATTACACAATGAACATTTCCTAATATATGTTGAACAATTTAATAATACATGATGAACATTCTTGTAGTGCGAGGTGAACTATTACATAAAATACGATGAACATTTTCTTTATGCGATGAAGATTTTTGAAACACACGGGTGAACTTTTTATATTATACGCAATAATGAGAAGAAGAACAAAACAACTGAAAACCGGCCAAAACAGTGGGAAAAAAAGGAAGCAAAAAACCTTAGAAAAAAACGCAAGAAAGAGGAAACAACAGCGAACAAAATACATTCGTGCGCCGGCCCAGGTGGCGAATTGCTTCTGCGATGGCTCGTCCTTTTGACGCTTGTGGGCGTCAAATAGGATCTGCCCCCCTAGTCAGCGCCTTCGGCGCCAACTAGGGGAAGCGGCGCCGAAGTCGGCGCCAACTAGGGGAAGCGGCGCCTGCAGCATCCTTTCTTGGGCTATTTCTGCGTCGGCCCATTCTTGGACCGTGTTCGTTCGACTGTTTCGTCCAATCGTTTTCTCGTCACTTAGCGTCGCAGAAAAGTATGTTCGCTTCGTTTTTGAAAAAGTTGGCATACTTGAAAGGAGTTGAATGATACTTTTGAAATTGCAGAACTAGACCGTTAATTCTGAACAAATTTCCTGGGGGGGGGGGG
>LR738710.1:931838693-931859192 GCA_902687465.1 Secale cereale
TAACTAGTTTATTTTTAGTATGAAAATTAATAGAACAAGTTTATTTTTAGTATGAAAATTTAGGTATATATGAGATTATTTGAACTAGTTGAATTAATTAATATAACTAGTTTATTTTTTGTAAATGCGGAGTTTAACTAGTTGAATTAGTACAACTAGCTATTTTATTTTTAGGTATATGAGATTTGATGATCTAATTAAAATATTACTATATATAGCTACTTTATATATTTTAGTAAGAAAATTAATAGAACTAGTTTATTTTTAGTAAATTCTTAGTTGAATTAGTTGAATTTATAGAACTAGATTATTTTTAGTAAGAACATTTAGATATCTAAGATTTGATGATCTAATTAATAGGAAATGTCGTCTGACGACAAAAATGATTTCATTAAGTGCGAATACTGTAAAGACCAGCGTGGCCTGTGCGACAGAAATTTCCTTGTTGATGATAGGCGCTTCAGCATCAAGCTGGATGAGACCTTCGAAGTGGATACAGTAAGTCACAACGACAAGTCTTTTGTCGTAATTAAGCATGACTTATATATGCTTCATTTGCTTCAACTTATAATTGTAAATTTTCACTATTCTACTAGCGCATCCCCTACCATGCAAGAATTTTTGTCTTGGATAAGATAGGTTTCAGTGTTATGGAAATTATGGAGGTTAAGAGACTTTGCCTGAAGACCGAGCATGGTTATACTTTCAACGTCAAATTATACAATGCAGACACGTACACCTATTTTGAATACAAAACTTGGCAAGCACTATGCAAGGCTTATGCATTTGAGCCTGATATGGTTATCACCTTTGATATTCGTCCGGAAGATGATATTGAAGGTAATAGAGACATCTGGGTCAATGTGCAGACGCCTCCAGTTCTACCACTATGTGAGTTTCTCAACCATATATATGTCTTTGATATTGTTTATTCAAAAATAGTTGACAACTAATTTCTATTGACAGCTTATTTCCATTCAAGCAAACATGTCTGGCGCTTGGTAGACAGGACCTACTACTGTCCCGGAGCTGAACTAAACTGCGAGGAGATAAGTCATTATGTTTCATGGCTTGAGGATCTTCATACTGTCAAGACAAATTATCTTCCTGCACTTAGAAATGTTAGTACTCAAAACGTGCGACCAATAGTGATCGTATTGAACTACGCTCACATCTATTTACGAGTGATGGTAAGATTTTTACTATTTGTCCTCAGTGCATTTTTTGCATACATTATTTTTTTCTTAAATTTCATTGCTAAGTATATTAATTACTATACGATGTTCTTCAACAGGGACTCCCGATGACAGTTGTGCCTCAGTGGATTGAGACTAAAGGTCACATGTCAATGGTTAGCTTACGGCCAAGATATCCTACATTGCACATGAGTGCATTCAGGATTTCTAAAAGCGATGAATGCTTAATAGTGAAAGATTGGAGCAAAATTGTTAACGATCCCAGAGAAGTACTAGGAGGCAGCAATGAGAAGTGCAGCCCACGATTAGGAGACAGGTTCATCTGCATGCTCCAGTATGATGAATCAGGAGAGCTATACATGTTCTATGCTATTTTACCTGAGTGAGAGCAGCAGGAGTGATTTAGCTAGTTCATGCTCTTATAGTACTTTGTCCTCTCATGTCCGTTCTTCGTCCCGAACTTAATCTCAAAGGATGATTTGCTTTTGTGGTGTTATTGAGAAATAGTAAAACGGGGCGACCTACGAGCCTCCGTAGCGTTTTTCCTTCGCCAGCCCTTGGATCTGTAAAGGAGCGGTGCAGATCTTTTCTTTGTGCCAGCACTGTTGTCGCTGCAGGCCCGTCATCCCTTGAGCCGCTGCTCCGAGGGTTGACCAGGGAGAGCTGTGGTTAATCAGGCTAGGATGGATCACTGGGCGACAGCCTGACACAATGAGAATTGATGCGGTGCAGATTTTTCCCACGTTCACTTAAACAAATTGTCCTATCTCAAAAAATTGTCCCTAAAAACTAAAAAACAACCTAAAATAAAATGTCCTGAAAACAACTAAAAATATATTTTCCAGGTCAGCCATGTGGTCTTTTTTTTTAACACCGTGAGCCACATCGTTGTAGCGATATCTACACAATTACTACGTCAGTTCCTCAAAGCCCCTAAAAAAGTTAGTTCCTCAAAAGAAAAAAACACAAATAGTATGTGATGTTCTCTCATCTAAAAACATTATGTTCTCAAAGGAAAAAAAATACTACTCCGATGCGTCCGTTTTCATGAGGGAAAAATAAGTTTTCACGAAGGAAAATAATATAGTTAATTACATTTTTCACCCTTACAATTTTGAGACGATTTACCCAATTTAAGCTAAATTTCTCCGTTTTACTCCATTTAACAAACCTTTTCTGGATTTTACACCTTTTGTTTTTTGGCGTTCTGACAACTCGGACCCACATCAGAGTGCATAGGTGGCATGCCATGTAGATGTTATTTTTCTCCCCAACCAATTTTTTTTATTTGTTATGTTCAGTCTTGTTCGCCATGGTTCGCTTGTACATGGTCCAGCTGCACCACCCGATGGGTAGGTCCAGCCGCACCAGTTGAGCCTCACCCGCAATTCTAGGAAATCATCTACATGGTGCGCGCCGCTGGATTAGGTACAAGAGAGCCGGAGCAAATCAAATTGGACTCGACCAAAGTGAAAACATGGCCGGGGGAGAGAAACCCATCTACATGGCATGCTACCTATGTGGGCTCGTATATTCAAAATGCCAGAAATATTAAAAGGAACAAAATCTAGCAAATGTGGAGTAAAATGAAGAAATTTGGCACACATGTGGTAAAACGTGTGAAAATCGTTAAACTTAGAGGTAAAAAGAATAAAATTAACTCAAAATAATAACATAATAACATGACAAACTAAATCATCTGGCGACACGCCGCATTATGTGTATTCTTCATTTCAATTTCCAGAATTTGGGCGTGCAACTTTTTTATATTTCACAAAGTGAGAGTAACATAGCGTATATATATTGCATTCTTATAAATATTCAATTCAATCATATAAAAAGGCGAGCATGGCAACGCGCGCCATTATGAACTAGTGAACGCTTGTAATATCATGACCATGTTGAACTCGATGATATCCTTGCTTCTGGTACAAGTGAATGATTTTTCTTTAAGCTATAGTGTTGGTGGTGATTAGATAGCGGTAATGACTATGATGATTAAACAGTGGTAATTCTATTTATATGCATAACGTGTACAATGTGTATAGTATCGTAAAATACCATCAAACAAAAAAGAATTAAATAGAAAACACAAAATTAAATGAAAAAGAAATCATAAAACCAAAAACCCCCAAACCTTATAGTACCGGTTGGTTTTACCAACCGGTACTAAAGGGCTCCCGGCCCCCGGAGCTGGCTCGTGCCACGTGGTTGCCCTTTAGCACCGGTTCGTGCTGAACCGGTACTAAAGGAGGGGGGGACTTTAGTGACCAGACTTTAGTGCCGGTTATGGAACCGGCACTAAAGGGCCTTACGAACCGGTGCTATTGCCCGGTTCTGCACTAGTGTAGGGGAGCTCAGAGTAAAGAACCACATCGCGGACCGAGCCACCCGACGTCATGCCATCTCTAGCGACCCCCTCTGTGTCGTCTCCTTCATCCCCGAGCGCCACCGTGACCATCACCGGGATCGCTGCGACGAGTTGGACCTCGTCGTGCCCTTCCCGTGCTTCGGCGACCACCGGAGAGCCCGCTCGCATCAAACCCGAGCCGCACGTGCCGCCTTCACCTCCATCTCCGGTGATCCGCGCTGCCCGGTGAGCCCTAGCTCCTCTCAGCCATTAGGTCTCGCATAAACGCACGAGATTAGATCGTTTAAATTGTCGAACCATTTTCCTTTAAGATTCGACAGTTCACCGTTTAGCGCTAGCAGCAGACACCCTCCAGCCAATACGAATGTGCCACGTGTTACCACCCTATTTGAAGCATTATCCAAAACAAATCGTTAATTAAAAGAAATGCACTTTTGCAGAAAATCCCTTGGAACATGAATCCATCAAAAGTAATTATTCAGAGGTCCAAATTGAATGATTCTTTTGAGCAAATGGAAGATTAGGGGATGTAGTTTTAGAATAATTTTGGTAAAATCAAATTCGAAATTTTAAAATATGTGCCCAGCCGGCAGAAATATGATGCGAACTCAATTTTCATCAGTGACATGGCATCAGTTGTACACAGTGCAGGCATGTCAACTTGCTCACGAACTGATCTAGCCTCCCTTTTTTTAGAATATAAAACGGGGGGTGGGAGGATTATGGAACATGAATAATATTATTTATATCACTCAAAATGGTCGTAATGCCAAAAGATTTATCCAGTTTATAAGAAAAATGCGATCGAAATCCTGAACAAGTTGATCTCGATTATGAGGGAAACTAGGTCGAAAACCATACATGTAGACAACACCAAAAGTTGCTATTCCGAACGGGATTCTTCACCAATTTCGTTCCCGTTTATTCCCACATTATTCTTGGCCAACAAGGAAGGGTTTGGCAGAGGGCTCATCTAGAGCCCTTGGCCTCTTATATGTACACCTCCAACCCTAGCCGCCGTCAAAAACATCCATCATTCATCCACAAGGCGTCGAAATCCAAACGCTTCTCCATTGCTGCTCCAAGACCACCTCCATAGAGAGAAGAAGGGTCAAGTCAAGAGGAGGAAGAAGAGGCGCAAACACATGAACTACTAGGAGAAAGTGTACTAGTAGCACTGGAAATAATCATAGCAGTAGCGCAGGGGCAGCGCAACTGCTAAGGCGCTACAACTAAGTTATAGTAGTAGCGCTGGTTTGACCAACACTACTGGTAAGTATGGTTAGCAGTAGCGTCGGTTGAAGCAGCGCTACTGTTAACTATCAGTAGCGCTGCACAAGGACAAACGCTGCTGCTAAACCAGCGCTGCCGCTAGATGCCTACCAGCGCTACTGCTAATATTCCTGCTTTCACAGATTTAATACCCATGTACGTATTTGTGTTGTATGTGTGCATGCTCTATACAGTAGTTTCATCATATCATAATAAACATACGTTATTGTCATCATATCATACACATACATTGGTCTCGTCATACCATCATCATCATCATCATCCAACACAAATATGATCATATCTCGAAAAATAGCCATACACAGGTCATGTCATGTCTCGAATAAATGCAACTGCATGGTCATGGCACATACACAAGTTTCATCATCTCTATCTAAACCATGATGTAGAATAGAAGAGCGATCAGTATGAGCAAGAACGCGAATGTGTACTACTTCTTAGGGCACCGCTTTCGCTCCCTCTTTTGCCGGAGCGTCCACCTCAAGTAAATATTTTTCGCTTCGGCTCTGCTGTCGAACCCTCTGTGGCTAGCGCCCGGGTACATGTCCACCTGGGCCTGAGCGTCTGGTCAGTGGTCGTACATGTCCATAAATTCAAAGTTTTGTCATAGAAAGACAGTAGTGACTAATTAAAAACACACATTGTCATCGTCAATCAGTTATCCATGCCGGCATTACAATCTTCATAGTCAGGGAGGAAGCACCCAAACTTCGTGAAAGGCTTCAGGTCCAGATGCTGAGCGAGTAGCAGTACTCGAACATCATCCCGCGCCATTGGCCCATGGTAGAACATCCTTGTTTGTTCGAGGATCTCCTTCATGGTCACTTGGGCAAGTTCACGCTGTACATGATAAAACTCAGCTCGGATTCGATGATCTGGTGTCTTTCCTATGCTTATGGCCCAGTTGACAATCTCGGAATCGTTGGAAGTAGCTGACATGCGAAGGCATTGATTATCCCTTCTGTACTCGATCATGCGATGCTTGAGGTAGAATCCATCAGCCTTACTGGTGTACGGTTATTGGATGCAGCAAAAGTCGGTCTTATGGCCGAAACCCAACCCGTTCTTCCTGTACTTTTTCACCTCGATATATCCACCAGACAGGCTGTAGGTTAATATGGCACTATCGAGAACACTATTGATGCGTGTGTAATCCTTTTTCCTGATGTTCTTCGATGAGTCCAAATACAGAGCATGGGAGTATTCTGGGTACAGACAGATGAGGATGGCGCCCCCTCCGCTGCGCAAAATAAGCACACCTCAAATTAGCCTCCATTCTTGCAAAAGAATGATTAAAACTTACAAAAGGATATCCGCGGATGAGAATCGCTTCCTTGTCCTTATTAGCGATCATGAACTCGCCGATGTACTTGCTCGCATAGTCACGGTGCTCTTTGCAGACTGCCAAGAAGCCCTCGGTGCATATCAAATGGGTCCGCGACGCAGATATATCATATGTTCTTGCGTCTGATGGTGTAGTTGAGATACAACGCATACATGCGGATGAACTGAAAATCCAGCTTGGTCATGTGGAACATGTCGTAGATGTAGTGAAATCGCAGGATGAACTTATTCGTGGTCCATTTCTCGACGTACAACTTCCCACCCGGCACCTGAGCCGCGTAAAGCGTGTATCCTGGATTTTCTGAGATGAGAAGGCTTTTCTCTCTGGCCAGCACATCTTCATGAAGTCTCCTTAGATCATTGTTCAGTATGTGTTGTAGCGTTTTCAGAGGTAGGATAGGGTGGCTGGCGACATGGAAAAGCTCCGCACCTTCGACAGGTATTCTATCTACCCACGGGGCTTCAGAGGCGGCTGGCTGCTTGAAGCAACTCTGGCGCCCTTAGGGCCTTTCTTGTCCAGTCTCCTCCTTTGCTTCTTGGCGGGTGGCGGCAGTGAGCCCACCATACCATCCCTAACCACCACCCAGTGTCATCAGGCTAAACAGTGGACGTCCCTCGGGCTGTTGTTGCTGGGTAGAGGCGGCATCTGGAAGCGTCTCCTGTGAGGATCGCATGAAGAGAGACTTTTGCAATCAGCCTTAGGATGTTCCGTCTCCGGCAAATCAAGCAGCATCAAGTCATCTATATGCTCATAGCCTGGATCATAGTCCCGATCCATCAATACTCCATCGTCAAAGGCGGTATTGATATACTAGAGAGGGTCATCATCATCCTCATCCATGACATCATTAGCATTTGCTTCTTCGACGGGGGCGACGTCATCTGGAACTAATGGAGGCTCTCCCTCGCGTCATCCGCTATCACCTGCCATGACAGGTGCATGTAATTGGGTAGGTGGGGTGGTGTTCATACCTTCTTGAAGAGCTATCGTTGGTGTGCTACCGGGCGCGTCGACACGAAGAAGAGTCTTCGGCCAAGGCAAGAACCAACTCTTGCATGCGCCAATTGATACGTCTCCAACGTATCTATAATTTTTGATTGTTCCATGCTATTAAATATTCTGTTTTGGATGTTTAATGGGCTTTATTATACACTTTTATATTATTTTTAGGACTAACCTACTAACCCAAGGCCCAGTACAAATTGCTGTTTTTTTGCCTATTTCAGTGTTTTGTAGAAAAGGAATATCAAATGGAGTCCAAACAGAATGAAACCTTCGGGGGAGTTATTTTTGGAACCATATCTTCACGAGAGATTCGAGGGCCAAGTCAGAGAAGAAACAAGGTGCCCACGAGGGTGCAGGGCGCGCCTGCCTAGGCGCGCCCCCACCCTCGTGGGCCCCACATTGCTCCACCGACATACTTCTTCCTCCTATATAAGTCCACGTACCCTGAAAACATCGAGGCAACAGACGAAACCCTAATTCCACCGCCGCAACCTTCAGTTCCCATGAGATCCCATCTTGGGGCCTGTTCCGGAGCTCTGCCAGAGGGGGGGATCCATCACGGAGTGCTTCTACATCAACACCATAGCCTCACCAATGAGTTGTGAGTAGTTTACCACAGACCTTCGTGTCCATAGTTATTAGCTAGATGGCTTCTTCTCTCTTTTTGGATTTCAATACAAAGTTCTCCTCGATCTTCGAGGAGATCTATTCGATGTAATCTTTTTGCGGTGTGTTTGTCGAGATCCGATGAATTGTGGGTTTATGATCAAGATTATCCATGAACAATATTTGATTCTTTTCAGAAATCTTTTATGTATGATTATAATATCCTTGCAAGTCTCTTCGAATTATTGGCTTGGTTTGGCCTACTAGATCTATAGTTCTTGCAATGGGAGAAGTGCTTGGCTTTGGGTTCAATCTTGCGGTGTCCTTTCCCAGTGACAGCAGGGGCAGCAAGGCACGTATTATATTGCCTCCATCGAGGATAAAAAGATGGGGTTTACATCTTTTTTTGCTTGAGTTTATCCCTCTACATCATGTCATCTTGCTTAAAGCATTACTCTGTTCTTATGAACTTAATACTCTAGATGCATGATGGATAGCGGTCGATATGTGGAGTAATAGTAGTAGATGCAGAATCGTTTCGGTCTACTTGTCACGGACATGATGCCTATATAAAATGATCATGCCTAGATATTCTCATAACTATGCGCTTTTCTATCAATTGCTCGACAGTAATTTGTTCACCCACCATAGAATTCTGCTATCATGAGAGAAGCCACTAGTGAAACCTATGGCCCCCGGGTCTATTCTCAACATATTAATCTTCCATCTACTTTACTTTGCTTTATTTACTTTCTGTTCTTATACCAAAAATACCAAAAATATTATACTATCCTATCTACCAGATCGCACTTTCGTAAGTGACCGTAAAGGGATCGATAACCCCTTATCGCGTTGGCTGCGAAGTTCTTATTTGTTTGTGCAGGTGCGAGGGACTCGCGCGTGGTCTCCTACTGGATTGATACCTTGGTTCTCAAAAACTGAGGGAAATACTTACGCTACTGTGCTGCATCACCCTTTGCTCTTTGAGGGAATACAACGCAAGATCGAGAAGTAGCACACCAATCGGCTTAGGGGTCTCGTCGTCATCGACTTGTGTCGGAGGAGGCAAATCCTCGAAGCCCGCTTTGACACTGTCCATGCTAACCTTGAAGAAGCCATGGGGCATCTCTCGGTTGTGCAACATGCGGTCCTTCGGCTTCATGATCATTGCCTTTCCCACGCCCACCTTCTGGCCGTTGATGTCGTACAGAAGGGTGCACGAGGTTTCGTTAGCTTGCGTAGACATGTCTACGACGTCAAACATCCGAAAGGCAACTGAAACGGAAGACTATAGACATGATGGTGAATAGGGTATGACGCATAATTACCGTGAGGGCATCCAGCTCAGCTAAAGGCGAATCCCCGCTGAGCACACCAGAGACGGAGGACAGGATGCGATGAATAGGAGCGGGACCATGTGCGGTTCCGTTAGCAGGTGCTGGTGGTGCGATGTTCACCGAATTGCTCCCGACGTAGCTAAAAAAGTCTATGAAGGAAGCTACTGTTTTTATTTATAGCTATTTTATATACCTACAAAAATTGCCTAGCTAATTTCCTAAAATAAGTTTCTACAGTTTTTTATTTATAGCTAAAAAAATTGCTACTGATTTTTATTTATAGCTATTTTATATACCTAAACTAAATTACCCTAGCTATTTTTTTTCCTAAATGCTCTCTCTCTCTCTATCTCTCTGCTATTGCCCTAAACAAAAATTTGCTAAACATATTTGCTAATTTAGCTATATTTGCTAATTTTGGTACTACCCTAAGCTAAATTCCTACTGTCCTAAAAATATCCATATCGTCCTAATTCCTAATCACAGCAGCAACATCTCATCTCCTAGGGTTCATATATCCAACTCCTAGCTCAGGTTCATACTCCCTCCTTTCCGGTTTATAGGGCTTATCTCAATTTTTTCATTTTACCAATTTAAAGGGCTCATCTCCATCTCCTATTGAGTTTCCGAGACGCATTAAATGTTTGCATGCAAGAATTAAATAGGAACCCACCAATGCATGTAATGTTCCTACTCATCTAGTGGTCAAGCATGCATGCACTACAATTAATCCAAATTAATCCATCAATTTAATTCGGGTAGTTTTGTAAATTAAGAGATATATTCTTCCACTCACCATCTGCCTTGGTTGACGAGATTTCATATTTGAGCCCTATAAATTGGAAAGGAGGGGGGATGAGAGAGAGAGAGAGAGCAGGGCAAGGGAGAGGATAGAGAGAGGCTTACGGGACGGCAGCGAGGTCAAGGGGGGAGGGCGGCGGCGGCGAGGTCGAGGGCAGGGAAGAGGGCGACGGTGGCAAGGTCAAGGGCGGGCCCACGCGGCGACGGTGAGGTCAAGGGAGGGCTCGGGTGACGGCCAGCGGCAAGGTCGACGGAGGGTAGGGACGATGGCGGGCCGACGATAAAGTGGGGGGAGAGGGGGAAATTTTTTGAGCCCGCGTCGCGGGGGGTTAACTAAAAATAGCAGTACCGCTGGATTAGGATCCAACGCTATAGCTAACTTAACTATAGCGTTGGGCCCTAATCCAGCGCTACTGCAAACTATTCCAATATACATATGTTTTAGCTTCCTAAGCTAAGATACACTAGTATATATCTTGTGTGTGGATTGTGAAACTGATCAGAGCTGATGTGGATTCATGGATGGTCCCAGTAAACATTCCTAGTTCATGGGTTTCATTGTTCGGTTATGGAGGTCAGTGATACGTCCAAAACGTATCTATAATTTCTGCTTGCTCCATGCCACTTTTGGGTGATATTGCTATGATATTCATACACTTCCATACACTTTTGATCATATTTGGACTAACTTACTAATCCAGTGCACCCCAGTGCCAGTTTCTATTTTCGGCTGTTTTTGTATTTCAGGTTTTCACGTTTCGAGAACTGCCCAGAAAAATCCAGAAAAATTATATAAAAAATCAGCGATCCGGAAACAACACTGCGTCCGAAGGGCAACCTGGGGGGGCCACAGGGGCTCCAGGCGCCCTGTGGGCGCGCCCCCCCCTGGGCCGCGCCGGGGGGGCGCCTCGGCCCCCTGAGACTCCCCCGGTGCCCTACTTTGGCATATATTTAAAGGACCCTCCGAAACCCTCAGAACAGGACTTCTTTTCGCGATCCCATCTCTGTTCCGCCGCCGCCGCCGCTTTCAAGATCGGGAGCACCAGGAGAACTCTTCCCGGCACCCTGCCGGAGGGGAGGATCACCACCGGGAGCTTCTCCACCACCATGGACGCCTCCCGGATGACTCGTGAGTAGTCTTCCTTGGACCATGAGTCCATGACCAGTAGCTATGTGATGTTCTCCTCCCGTTCTTGTGCTTCACTAATTAGTCCTCGTGAGCTGCCCTACATGATCGAGGCACCTATGTAATCCTTATGCTGTTGCTATGTTGAGTTTGCTGGGATCCGATGGATTATGAGATTATGTTCAGATTGATCTTGAGTAATATATTTGATTCACCTCTTTTATATTTCAGTTCATAAGTAATTCTTGCATGTTCTCCGTTGTTACTTATTGCTTTGGCCGAGTAGTAGGTAGTGACTCCAAGAGGGAACGTTATGCTTGATTGTGGGTTCATGCCCCTCGATGACTAGCTTGAGTGACAGAAACATGAGTCTAGGGGATGTGCTGTTGCCACAAGGGGGAAAACAACGGTGCTTGTGCCCGCGGGTGCAAGGATTGTTTACTTTACGCAAAGTTCTTTTAATGCAGTTGTCTGTTGCATTGAGTTTACACTATGGGTGGGACTCGCAACTTAATACCAGCGAGATGTTCTGGATAGATATCTCAAGGTGGATGATTAGTAGTAGATATTGATGGATTTCGGTCTACTTACTTTGGCGTACCGCCCATGCTTTGAACCTCAACCTTTCTTGCAATGTAGTCAGCATTGGTTTGCGTTCGTGGTCCTGTCAATTGCCCAGCTGTAATTTGTTTACCTCACATAGCTGTTTTATCGTCTTTTGGGAGAGAGACATCACTAGTGAACATCATGAGACTCCGGTCCATATTACCATCATTGATCACATCCACTATTTACTTTCTGTTATTATTTACTATCGCAAAAACTATCTATCACTACTATCACTGCTTTTAACCCTTTGTGAACTACAAGGTCGGAGAGATTGACAACCTCTCTGTACTCGTTGGGAGCAAAGTTATTTGTATCTGTGTGCAGGTCCACGTTGGTTGCTACTAATCTGGCGCCGTAGCAATTGACACCTACTTGTTGAACCTAGGAGTCTTTGGGGATTCGATCCTTTGCATCTTTGCTAAGGGAAAACACTTCTACTTACTGCATCTTACACCTTCCACTTGGGGTAACCAACGAGGGGTTCGAGGCCCATCAAGGAGTATTTTCTGGCGCCGTTGCCGGGGACTCCACTCTTCAGGATAGGGGAGTTGCATGCTATCTTTTACCTTTGCTTTTTAGTCTTGTTAGTTTACCTTTCATTTTTTGCTTTAGTACCTTTTTATCAAAAATCACAAAAATAGTTATCTTGCTTGCTTGCTACTATGGGTTCCACCAAGAACACCAAGTTGTGTGACTTCACTAGTCACAACAACGATGACTTTATCAGCACACCTATCACTACACCTGCCACTTCAGCACCTTCATATGAAATTAAACCTGCTTTACTGAACTTAGTCATGAGAAAACAATTCTCCGGTGCTGGGGATGATGCTACTTTACACTTGAACAACTTTGTAGAACTTTGTGATATGCAAAAGTACCAAGAAATAGATGGTAATATTGTTAAGCTTAAGCTTTTTCCTTTCTCTTTGAGAGGAGGAGCTAAAATTTGGTTTCAGTCTTTGCCTAGAAATAGCATAGATTCATGGGACAAGTGCAAAGATGCTTTTATCGGAAAATACTATCCACCTGCTAAAATTATCCAACTTAGAAGTAACATCATGAATTTTAAACAATTGGATAATGAACACGTTGCCCAAGCTTGGGAACGTATGAAGTCTCTTATCAAGAATTGCCCTACTCACGGTTTGACTACTTGGATGGTTATCCAAACTTTTTATGCAGGCTTGAACTTTACCTCGCGGAACTTGTTAGATTCGGCCGCGGGAGGAACTTTTATGTCAACTACACTTGGTGCTGCCACAAAGCTTCTCGATGAGATGATGACCAACTATTCCCAATGGCACACCGAACGCGCTCCAGCAGGTAGGAAGGTAAACTCTGTCGAGGAGATTTCCTCCCTCAATGAAAAAGTTGACTTGATCATGTCTCTACTTTCGAAGCAATCTACTGTTGATCCTCGTGATGTTCCTTTAAATTCTTTGATTGCTCAAGAACAAGTAGATGTTAACTTTATCTCTAGAAATAATTTCAACAACAATGCTTATAGGAGTAACTTTGGTAACAATTCTAGACCGTTCCCCTCTAACTCTTATGGGAACAACAATGCTTATCCTAGTACCAAGAACTCCAATACTGAACTAGAGACCATGCTTAGAGATTTCATCACTACTCAAAAAGCCTTTAATAAGAATGTAGAAGAGAAACTACATAAATTAGATGATCTTTCTTTTAAGGTAGACCACTTAGCCAATGAGGTAAAATTGCTAAAAATTGAAACTTCTCCTTTTAAGGAGAGGGAAGTCATCCCTATTAATGCTACTCAAGTACAAATCAATGAAAATATTAGGATGATGGCTAAGCTTAAAGAAAGATGGGCTAGAGAAAGGGAGGAAGAGGAAAAAATTAAGAGCCTTCCTACCCACCACACTGTTGCTACTATCCAAGTTATTGAGGATGTTCACACTCTTAGCACCCAATGTACTCCTGGTCCCAATGGACCTATTAATGGTGATGCTATAGAAACTACCAACCAAGTGAACCTTAAGGACACCACTACTACTTTACTTGATGCTCGTGACCTTGATTTTGATAATTGCACTCTTACCGAAGTTATTGATTTCCTTCACAAAATGTCTAGAGATCCCCGCACTAGCACGCTTAACCTTGCCTTCACAGAGCATATCACTAATGCTCTTACCAAAGCTAGGGAGGAGAAACTTAGAGTAGAAGCCTCCATACCTAGAAAGCTAGAAGATGGTTGGGATCCTATGATAAAAATTTATTTGAATGACTTCTCTTGTTATGCATTATGTGATGTTGGTGCTAGTACCTCTGTTATGCCCAAAAGGATATATGATATGCTCAAATTGAAACCTTATGATTCTTGTTCTTTTGGTGTTCGTCTCGTTGATTCTTCCATAAAGAAACCTTTGGGGAGGATCGACGATGTTCTTATTGTTGTCAATGATAATTATGTGCCCGTTGATTTTACTATTATGGATATTGAATGTGATCCTTCTTGTCCAATTATTTTGGGACGTCCCTTTTTGCGCACCGTTGGTGCTGTCATTGACATGAAAGAGGGTAATATAAAATTTCAGTTTCCTCTCAAGAAAGGGATGGAACACTTCCCTCGTAAGAAGGTCAAGTTACCTTTTGAGTCCGTTGTACGGGCTAGCTATTCTTTTACTCTTGATAAAACTTGATCTTTGCATTATGCCTAGCTTAAAGGCATAAAAGAAAACGCTTTTGGGAGGCAGCCCACATGAATAAAAATTTTGCTTTTGTTGTGTCTTGATGTTGTTTACTGCTGTAGCATCATCATTGTATCTTTGCTTTTCATAGTTGTGCCAAGTATAGCCTCTGATTGCTAGAAAGTTCAAAAGTTGTGAGGTGCTGTCCAGGAAACAGATTCTGTCCTTGGATAGAAAAATTAGTATAAAATCACCAGATCATCTTTTTGGTCTGAATTTTTTCTACAGCGTTCTCTATATAATTGTCTTTCGTGCGTCAGTTCTGAGTTTTTTGATTTGAGTTGCAGAAGTATCCCGAACAGGTCAATTACTGCCTGCTGTTCTGTTTTTCACAGATTCTGTCCTGTTTTGCCTTACCTTCACTTTGCAAATTAAGAACTTGCTTTTTCTTTGCAAAAACCTTTTGGCAATCTTGAGAAACAGTAGAACTTCAAGAATATCCTTATTTCCAGCAAGGTATAATTATTTTATTAAGGGTACTAACCACGCTAATCAGATTATGATGAGTTATGTATGAAGGGAGTTTTCAAGTGTGCGAGGGAAGATGATAAAAAGATTCAGGAGTGTCAAGCGCTCAAGCTTGGGGATGCCCCCGTGCACCCCCAAGAAATATTCAAGGAGACTCAAGCGTCTAAGCTTGGGGATGCCCCCGTGCATCCCCTTCTCCATCAACATTATCAGTTCGTCTTTCGTTCCGCTATATTTTTATCACTTCATGTGTTATGTGCTATGCTTGGAGCGTCTTGATTTTAGTTTTTCATAACGAGTCGGAACCCAGCATTCCTTTATGTGGGAGAGAAACACGCTCCACCTCTACCTAGAACATTACATAGAATTTTCATGTCTATCTATGCTGTGTGTGTTCTTTGTCTTTTAATAGCTACTATCGTACTCTGCTCTTAGTATTCATGCTTATCTTTTTCAAGAGCTTTTGTTTAGTTGGTTGCTTGAACTCTCTTTAATTACCATGCTCACCTTATTAAGAGAGTTTGCTTCCGTTGCATGGGTTAATGTGTCTATGATAAAGATGCTACGTTCATGATGGTGCTTAGTAGTTCAGGTTTTCTTTTGGTTAATCTCAAATAGCTGGGGGTTCCCAATGTGTTATTGGAGTACCAACTTGGTTTGTTTGCCTATGATGTGGTATGGTTTAGTAATATCTTCCTTTGAGAATTTATTTTGATTGACTTGGCGTATGCTCACGCATATTTAAGACTGTAAAGAAAGTCTGTCAAGCCTTGATGATCTTTTATTTCTAAGTAGCGATATAACTACCATGCCTGATTCAATATTTCTTTGTCGCTCTGCATGATTATGACCATCATTGCTCTCTTAGTTGGTCGCTCCCAGTCTTTTTGCTAACCTCCACCTGTTCTAAGCAAACTAACCATGCAATACATAGCTCATGGGAAAGTAGCCTAAAAACTATTGTGGTAAAGAATATGTTGCCTATGTATCTTATCTCTTATGAGTTGCTTGCTGAGCGGTAACCATGTTTCTGGGGACGCCATCAACTGTCACGCTCTTGTTGAATATCATGTGAGTTGCTATGCATGTTCGTCTTGTCTGAAGTAAGGGTGATTTACCGTGGGTTGAATTACTATGCATATTGTTAGAGAAGAACATTGGGCCGCCAACCAAAGCCATGCATCATGGTGGAAGTTTTAGCTTGGACCTTAATCCTCAATCTCTCATGAGAATATGCCTATGCATTAAAGAGGAGTCCATCATCTATTTTCTATGTTGTCCCGGTATGGATGTCCTCAAGTTGAGATCTATCAAAAACGAGAAATCAAATGCGATTTATCTCCTTGGACCTTTGTACAGGTGGCATAGAGGTACCCCTTTGTGACACTTGGTTAAAACATATGTAATGCAATGATAACCCATGGGGATCCGAGCTAATTAGGACAAGGAGCGAGCACTATTGGTATTCGATGCATGAGGCTTGCAACTTATAGGATGTTTTATACATGACACATATGAAGTACTACTACCGTTGACACAATTGCTTCCATGTTTTCAAAACGAAAAGCTCTAGCACATAACCTTTCTTTTACCTTTATGTTGAAGCACCAACTACTGAGAGCATGATTGTCATTCTGAGTGTAATGTGCATTGTCCCAAAGTAGCATTGTCTTTTGCATGATTGTGATATCGTTTATTCTGAAATGATTGTATCTAGTCATCACTTAAACCTTGAAGGTGCCCCTGCACTTATGTTTTGCATCACTAAAGGGGGCAAGCTAGATATCACTTTATCATATTTGCACATCATGTTCATTGCAAATCTTTTTGATGTTTCAGTTTCATGTTGTAAAACTTTCAGTCATTTGTGATTTTCTCTTGAGGCAAATTAATTACTATAGAATCATTGTCTCAATAAGCTTTTGTCATATGACTATGAGAAAGTCCTATATGGTTAATAGCATGTCACCACAGAAATTATTCTTGTTATCATTTACCTACTCGAGGACGAGCAGGAATTAAGCTTGGGGATGTTGATACGTCCAAAACGTATCTATAATTTCTGCTTGCTCCATGCCACTTTTGGGTGATATTGCTATGATATTCATACACTTCCATACACTTTTGATCATATTTGGACTAACTTACTAATCCAGTGCACCCCAGTGCCAGTTTCTGTTTTCGGCTGTTTTTGTATTTCAGGTTTTCACGTTTCGAGAACTGCCCAGAAAAATCCAGAAAAATTATATAAAAAATCAGCGATCCGGAAACAACACTGCGTCCGAAGGGCAACCTGGGGGGGCCACAGGGGCTCCAGGCGCCCTGTGGGCGCGCCCCCCCTGGGCCGCGCCGGGGGGGCGCCTCGGCCCCCCGAGACTCCCCCGGTGCCCTACTTTGGCATATATTTAAAGGACCCTCCGAAACCCTCAGAACAGGACTTCTTTTCGCGATCCCATCTCTGTTCCGCCGCCGCCGCCGCTTCCAAGATCGGGAGCACCAGGAGAACTCTTCCCGGCACCCTGCCGGAGGGGAGGATCACCACCGGGAGCTTCTCCACCACCATGGACGCCTCCCGGATGACTCGTGAGTAGTCTTCCTTGGACCATGAGTCCATGACCAGTAGCTATGTGATGTTCTCCTCCCGTTCTTGTGCTTCACTAATTAGTCCTCGTGAGCTGCCCTACATGATCGAGGCACCTATGTAATCCTTATGCTGTTGCTATGTTGAGTTTGCGGGGATCCGATGGATTATGAGATTATGTTCAGATTGATCTTGAGTAATATATTTGATTCACCTCTTTTATATTTTAGTTCATAAGTAATTCTTGCATGTTCTCCGTTGTTACTTATTGCTTTGGCCGAGTAGTAGGTAGTGACTCCAAGAGGGAACGTTATGCTTGATTGTGGGTTCATGCCCCTCGATGACTAGCTTGAGTGACAGAAACATGAGTCTAGGGGATGTGCTGTTGCCACAAGGGGGAAAACAACGGTGCTTGTGCCCGCGGGTGCAAGGATTGTTTACTTTACGCAAAGTTCTTTTAATGCAGTTGTCTGTTGCATTGAGTTTACACTATGGGTGGGACTCGCAACTTAATACCAGCGAGATGTTCTGGATATATATCTCAAGGTGGATGATTAGTAGTAGATATTGATGGATTTCGGTCTACTTACTTTGGCGTACCGCCCATGCTTTGAACCTCAACCTTTCTTGCAATGTAGTCAGCATTGGTTTGCGTTCGTGGTCCTGTCAATTGCCCAGCTGTAATTTGTTTACCTCACATAGCTGTTTTATCGTCTTTTGGGAGAGAGACATCACTAGTGAACATCATGAGACTCCGGTCCATATTACCATCATTGATCACATCCACTATTTACTTTCCGTTATTATTTACTATCGCAAAAACTATCTATCACTACTATCACTGCTTTTAACCCTTTGTGAACTACAAGGCCGGAGAGATTGACAACCTCTCTGTACTCGTTGGGAGCAAAGTTATTTGTATCTGTGTGCAAGTCCACGTTGGTTGCTACTAATCTGGCGCCGTAGCAATTGACACCTACTTGTTGAACCTAGGAGTCTCTGGGGATTCGATCCTTGGCATCTTTGCTAAGGGAAAACACTTCTACTTACTGCATCTTACACCTTCCACTTGGGGTAACCAACGAGGGGTTTGAGGCCCATCAGTCAGTATAGGTTATTATCATCTAATACATGAACTACTGACAACAACAATAAGTTTTGACAAGTTTGTAGTTTCTGAAATGTGTAAATAAGCAATCATCAGCACTTTGTTCTAAAATAACAAAGAAAATCCTTATACAAATAGTTTTAGAGTACAAATAGTCTGGTGAAAATCTTCTACTTTGTGCCGCAAGACATTAACAATGGGATCAACGAGTCGAAGCTCGCTGTGAACACTTGTCACTGGCCGGCTGGTTCATGTGATCTCACTGACAGACCTCTCCTCCTTGTGGAAGGACCAATTCTCCATTTGAGTTCCTCGGCCACCTCCCTGGATGCATTTGGCTGCTTTCCACATCAATGGGAGCTTTTGAAGGTAGTGGTGTGACCGGTCAATTGACAAATGCAAGGAATAGTGTTAGTGTGTATCCTTCAAGGAGCGATGAGCTATTAGAGAAGTGTGATATTTGATCTCAAACCCATTATCCATCATACGGACTCACTGCACCGCGCAATGCTTCTACTGCAGCAATTGAGGTTCCTGTGGAGCGTCGAGTTGCAGCGGCCACTTTTTGCCCTCATCATCAAACTGACGAAGACAAAGCTTAGTCGGCATCACTGAGCACTGGAGTAGGTTGTTTTGCAGTTCTTTTGCGTAAGTTTTTCAAACATGTAGTGTCAGTTAGTGAGGGAGTCTTTTGGTACAAACCTCTAGTGCTGGCTTTGGTGCCCTTTTGTCGTTGTTGTTTTGAGTCAAGCCAATAGAGATTGAACATCCAGTATCCATCTTGTCAGTGCTTTTTGGATGAGTTGTGGAAGCAGTATGTTACTGCAGCACAACGGCATCTTGTTTCAAGGATGATTTATCACGTTGTACATCATTATTGTAATTTTCAGAGCCACAAACGTACTGGTAGCAACATTGTTTTGGACATGTGGATAAATGTGAACGTCATCCAATGAATGTATGTATAAAGTTGGTGGGAAATAATGTGTGCCATGCCATGTTGCTATGTCTTTGAAAGATGCAATAAAACCAAATGTTTGGATCTAGTTGTTGATCTAATAAAAATGACTTGTTGATCACATATGTATCTAATTTATCCTTCTTGAGGATCCATGCTTACCTACCTATGGATGGCTGGATGGATATGGTACCAGATCCATTTGCCTGTAAACTACAGCAATCATATACTCGCTTCTTGTGATTCTTGTAAACTCTACACTAGTAGAAAACATGGCTTTCATCCAAGCTCAATGCACCCTTTAGTCCCGGTTCGAGCTGCTAGGGCGTCGAAAGGCATTAGTCCCGGTTCAAATGGGACCTTTAGTCCCGGTTTGAGACACGAACCGGGACTAAAGGGTGCGATGACCTTTAGTCCCGATTCGTGTCTCAAACCGGGACTAAAGGGGTTTTGAAATTTGTTTTTTGTTTTTCCATTTGTTTTCTGTTTTTAGTTTCTGTTTTAAATTGCTTATATCTTTTAGGATATTTGATGTTTTTGAGTGATTCTTTTTGCACTAGATTCAAAATTTTGTCTAGTTTCTGTTTGTGCCATTTTTTTCAAATTTGAATGATTTAAATATGGATTTTTTCAAATTTGCTTCAAACACTAGATTGTGAATAATTTGAGTTTAAAAATAGATTTTAATTTAATTCTTTTTGCCCCTAGTCACATGTCAGATTGTTGTCATAGTAAGATTTATTTGGTCATTTTTAGAATAATTTAAATTAATATTTTAATTAAAATAGTATTGCTTTGCTTATATATTGTTTTAGTCCTTTAATTGTCGTTTTCAATTATTTTTAGTTAAAAAGTAATTCTTTTTGCCACTTTAATAGAACATGACTCTGACTTGGTTAACCTTAATATCACCATTTTAATTTTGATTAAAACAGTACTGCTTTGCCACTTTTTGCCATCCCAGACTAAAGGGGTTCA
>LR738710.1:931859228-931888342 GCA_902687465.1 Secale cereale
CCCCCCCCCCCCCGGTGTATCGCCATTTCAGTTTTGAAAAAAAAGAAAATGATAAAAACTTCAAAAATTAAAATCTTTCGAGATGTAGTTATGTTACTACATCTACTAGTTAGGAAAATTTAAAAACTTAAATTTGGACATGTTCTGCAAAAAAATATGATGAAAAGTAAAACGACTATATCTTTTGCATACGATGTCGAAAAAAACGTATAATATATCAAAATGTTCAACACGAAAATTCGCATCCGATTTTGACCGTAATAGGCCGTTTTGCAAATCTTTAGAATCCTCAAATTCTAAAAGGAAAAAGAGTTATGCTCAAATTTCAGTTTTTTTTGAATTTTGATTAAATCTGGTCTAACTGTTGTCAAACTATTTATTCAAGGAATATTGGTGTTACTAAATAATTATTTCAATTTTTTTTGAATTTTGGTTAAATCTGATCAAATCTGGTAAAACTTCTTATTCAAGAAATATTAGTGTTACTAAATAATTATTGGTTTTAAGAATAATAATTTCAAACTCAAACGGTGTAACGTGAGACTTCATGCACAAGTTCAACTCCTAAGGGTTAATAGCATTGACAACTTAGTATTATCAGGAAAACAATAAGTGCAGACTTGGAAACAAGGGGGAATAGAACTTGGAAGTTAAACGTGCTCAGGTTGGAGTAGTGAGAGGATGGGTGACCGGCCGGGAAGTTAAATGCTTTGGAATGATGAGGGGTGATTAGAGATTAGAGATTAAATTGAGCAGTGATGAGGGGTGATTAGAGATTAAATTTAAATAATTCAGAAAATTAAAAATCAGGAAAAAAAGCAAAAAAATTCAATTTTTTTTCTTCAAATTTTTTTTTACCAACCGGGACTAAAGGTGGAGCTCCGGACAGCGGCCACGTGAAGCCCTTTTAGTCCTAGATCATCAGCGAACCGGGACCAAAGATTTTGGGCTTTAGTCCAGACCCTTTAGTCCCGGTTCCAGAACCGGGACTAAAGGCCCTCTGGAACCGGGACTAAATGCCCGTTTTCTACTAGTGCTAGAAGAAAAGAGAGTGGCTTGAACATTAGAAACATAAAAAACAACAAACTCTAGAACAATAGAGCCCATCTTTTGATTGATGTCCTCAAAGAAACCACCACTGACTTGAAACATTTGTTAAAAAAGTGGAACTTGAAGAAGAGATTGTAATAGCTGTGAGTGAGAAACCCGTGCCATGTGATAATTGCCTTTGATGGAAACGAAATGGAACTATCTAGGGATGCCCCATTAGAGGTCTGCCTTGCACCACCTCGCTGGTTCGCAACCTCCTTGTTCTCTTCAGCATGCATGCCTTCTTCTAAGAAGGTTTCCATATATACTCGAAAGAGTCCAATATCTGCGTGTGGGGTGCGTGTGTGGCTTGGATTTTGGAACTAGACAAAGTATGAAGTATGCCAAGTTGTGCGACTTGGACTCCGTCAAGTGTTTTTTGTCGGGACCCAGCGAACAATTCTACAGAGTTTATTTTGTTCAGCGAGTCATTTTTTATTGGAACTAGGCAAAGTATGTAGTATGCCAATTTGTTTATCATTGACGAGTCCAATTTTGAACCAAACTAGGAAAATATAAACTTTGTCGAGTTCTTGATAGAATGAACTCGGCGACATTTTGAAACATCGGCACAAAACTAGATTCTAGTTGTGGAACAACCACTACCGGCGCAAGAACGAGCCACCGATGCGTGGTTGTCGTCGCTCTCCCACCGGAGCGAGCTTGACCTTATCGATGATAGTCATAATGTCTTCGTGCACGTGCCTCTAAGGACCCGCACCCTAGAGCCGCAATCGTCGCCGTTGAACTCTTGAATAGATATGTAGTGCCTGACATCAAATCTCGCCACACGACGAGAAACACAAACCTCATGGCCTCACAGAGAAGGCATGAATCTATGCCGGAATTTCGTTGACTACGTCCAGATGAATGAACTCAAGGAGAATTGAAAACCGGAAGACAAACTCGAAAAAGAAGCACCGTCATCCGTCCGAGAGACGCGGCCGTGAGAAAAAGAAAAATAATCCTAACTTAAACTATTAACCGGAGCGAAGGCACTGAGATTCCTATCCCCTCCCTAGCTATTGGAGCGGTAGGCGGATGGGAGGCAAATCTACGGGCACGCTAGTGAAGCCTACTTTAAAATTTTATTTCTCTTACTTGAAGGAAATCAGAGTGGCTGCATTCGTCAAAGTGTTTTTTATATTATACTGTATATGGTGGCTCCTTTCATCATGAAAGAAAAAGGAGATAAAAAAGGACAAAAATAGGGCCAATTGCCCGGGATCCTAAACGCACCGACTTGTCTATGAACATCGGGATTTCCCAACGGACAAAATAACGGCTG
Organism: Secale cereale; assembly: GCA_902687465.1. Classification (NCBI taxonomy): domain Eukaryota; kingdom Viridiplantae; phylum Streptophyta; class Magnoliopsida; order Poales; family Poaceae; genus Secale; species Secale cereale. The sequence continues at coordinate 931,861,606 of LR738710.1, forward strand.
CCTCTCCTGGTGACCCTCCTCCACTGCTCCTTTCTCAAGAAGCCAAGAACCTCCAAGGACGATCGTCGAGGTCAATATAGTCGCAGCCGAAACAGATCTCCCCCAACCAACAGACTGTGACGCCCCCGATCTGACCATACACTAATCATGCACGCAAATATGTACGACCAAGATCAGGGACTCACTGGAAGATATCACAACACAACTCTAGACACAAATTAAAATAATACAAGCTTTATATTACAAGCCAGGGGCCTCGAGGGCTCGAATACATAAGCTCGAAAACACAAGAGTCAGCGGAAGCAATAATATCTGAGTACAGACATGAGTTAAACAAGTTTGCCTTAAGAAGGCTAGCACAAATATAGCAACGATCGAAAAGGCAAGGCCTCCTGCCTGGGACATCCTAACTACTCCTCGAAGCCGAACTCCATGTAGAAACATCCTCGGGATCCTCAGGGTTCTGGACTCCACCATCTGGTTGCATCATTCGGGAAGAAGGGCCAAAAGGGGAAAAGGGGGAGCAAAGCAACCGTGAGTACTCATCCAAAGTACTCGCAAGCAAGGATCTACACTACATATGCAAATATATCTGTGTAAAGGGGGTAATATCTGTGGGTTAAACTGCAGAATGCCAGAATAAGAGGGGGATAGCTAATCCAATCGAAGACTACGCTTCTGGCAACCTGCATCTTGCAGCAGTAGAAGAGAGTAACTGGAAAGTAACGAGTATCCTTACTTCTGTCAGCCTCCATCTTGCAGCAGTAGAAGGGAGTAGATGGTAAGTTCACCAAGTAACATCGTATAGCATAATCCTACCCGGCGATCCTCCCGCACATCACCCTGTGAGAAAGCGATCACCGGGTTGTATCTGGAACTTGTCTGGGTGTGTTTTATTAAGTATCCAGTTCTAGTTGTCATGAGGTCGGAGTACAACTCTGGGTCGTACTTTTACCGAGGGACACAACTATTCGAATAGATTAACTTCCCTGCAGGGGTGCACCACATAACCCAGCACGCTCGATCCCATTTGGCCGGACACACTTTCATGGGTCATGCCCGGCCTCGGAAGATCAACACGTCGCAGCCCTACCTAAGCACAACAGAGAGGTCATTACGCCGGTCTAAGTCCTAAGCGCGCAGGGGTCTGGGCCCATCGCCCAACACACACCTGCACGTTGCGTACGCGGCCGGTGAGCAGACCTAGCAACCTCCATTACTAAGGAAGTTACGTTACGCGGTCCAACCCGGCGCGCGCCGCTCAGTCGCTGACGCCAAGAAGGCTTCGGCTGATACCACGACATCGAGAGCCCATAACTATTCCCACGTAGCTGGTTAGTGCGTATAGGCCAACGGCTAGACTCAGATCAAATATCCAAACTCGTTAAGCGTGTTATTATGAAATATCCGCGGACAATGACCAGGGCCAGGCCACCTCTCGACTGGGTATCTCAACCTGCCTTGTCGCTCCACCACAAAGATCCACTCAGGGGCCGTCAGGAACCTAGGCCCACCGCTACCTGGATGGAGCCACCTGTCCTTTCAGCCCCCACATTGGAATAATTTGTGGGTACTCATCGAGCCGACCCGACTTTTGTCACATCATGTGTCATGTAAAGTATGTATATAGTATATACCCATGATCACCACCCGAGTGATCACGGCCCGATTGTATAGCATGGCAGACGGACCAGAATGTAGGGCCACTGGTGGAATACTAGCATCCTATACTAAGCATTAGGATAGCAGGTAAAGGTATCAACAGTTGTAGCAACAATGACAGGCTATGCAACAGAATAGGAGCTATCGAATCATCAACAGTAGCAAATCTAATGCAAGAATAAGAGAGAAGAGAATGGGCGATATCTGGTGATCAAGGGGGTTGGCTTGCCTGGTTGCTCCGGCAAGGAGGGGTCGTCGTCGACGCAGTCGGTCATCGTGGCACTATCAACTGTCTCAGTCCCGATGTCTATCGGAGAGAAGTGGGCGAAGAAACAATAAATATAAAGCAAGCATCGCACCACAACGCATAACATGGAAATACGCGGTGCTACGTGTGACCTAACGCGTTACCAAGTGATACTAGCGAGGATGGAAAACATCCGGGAAAGTATTCCCGGTGTTAGGTATTTTCGGACAGGTGAAACGGAGGGGGAAAGTTGCGTATTCGGATTCGTCTCGTCGTTCTGAGCAACTTTCATGTACAAAGTATTTTCATCCGAGTTACGGCTTATTTTATATCATTTTTTTAAAGTTTTAACTCATTTTCTAATTTTTCTGGTTATAATTTTATTTCAAAATTAAAAGAATAAAATGCTACGGGTACCCCGAGTTGTACCCAACAGAATGTATGTGTGGCTGGCAGGTGGGGTCAATGGGGGTCCAGTCAGCATTTGACCAGTCAACTGTTGACTGGTCAATAGGGTCAAACTGGACCCACATGTCATTGACTGATAAGTAATTAATTAGTTAATTAGTTTAATTAACAGATTAATTATGTTAAATAAACATAATTAATTTAAGTTAATTAATTAATTAATATTTTTATTTACTATTTTTATTTTTTAATTCCCTTTTTTTATAAACGTTTTAGGGGCTGTGCCCCACGTGTTATTGGCCCTAGGGGCCATAGCGGGTCGGGCGCTGGCGAAACGGGGCGGAGCCTCGAGGTGGCAGTGGCCTCGGCCACCAGAGGCTTGCGCGCGTGGGCGCACAGAGGCCGGCCGGCGTCCACGGCCGGGAGCTGGTGCCGGCGACAGGGAGGCATGGGAGGAGCGGCCAGGCGCGGGTGGGGCGCCGTGGGCGTGGCGTAGGCCACGGCGGGCGCTGCGGGGTGGCTGGCGGCGGCAGCGCCAGCAGCAGCATCCACCGCAACAGATCAACACGGAAGGATGGGGGGAAGTACGGGGCCAACGGCGAGGCATCGCAACAGGGGACGGGCGCATGGGGCGCGCAGGCCAGCGGCGGAGGAGGGAAGTGGCCAGGGCGATGGCCGCGGCGTTGGCGACTAGCTCGGTGGAGTGCGTGGGGAAGAGAGGAGGGCAGACGGGGCTCACAGGGGACGACGTCACTTTGGTTGATTCGTGCGGGGGAGAGGGGAAGCAGGTGGGAGCTCACATTGAAGCTCGTGGGGGACTCGGTGGAGCCGGAGCGGTTCCAGGCGATGCAGATCGCCGGTCATCCATGGCGGATCCAGACGGGGAGAACCGAAGAAGGCGACGGTGGTGCAGCGTCCCGGCTAGGTCCGGTGGTTGCGGTCAATGAAGAAGGTCCCCGGATAGCTTCTGGACGTGGAGAGGCGGCGATGGGTGGGCGCTGGGCAGCGACAGGTGGGTAGAAGCGAGGCGGTGAACGACGGGCCAGCGGAGGCGGGCGGTGTGGGCGGTTGCCAGCGAGCCGGCGCAGCCAACGCTGGCGAGGAGCGCGGGCATGGGGCGAGGTAGGGCGCCGGTGATGTGGCCCGAGGCGAGGGCGTCTGCGGGGGACTGCGTGGTTCTCACTCCTCTGTGTTTCTTCCTGGCGGCGCGGGAGGGAGGATGGGATCGAACGGGAGTGGGGATTGTGGAAGCGTCGGTCGTGCTAGGTTTTCCCCATGGGGATATGGAGCAGTGGGGATGGGCCGGCCTCGCTAGGCCAAGGCCCAGTTGGGCCGGGGGGGGGGGTTCCTTCTCTTCTTCTTTTTTTCTTTGTTTTGTTTTTCTTTTACCCTTTTCTTTTCTGTTTTCTTTTTACTCACTAGTTTAATTTTGTTTTTTATACAAAAGTTGTAACTAATTTAGTATTAGTAATTATGCCACTGCCACAAACATTTTGGCACATTAAATAAAGCAGTTTGTATCTGTTTATTTTTTAGAGTATTTAAATAATAGTTTTACCGTTGTTTTAATTACTATAGAACATTTAAATACTTTTCAGAAGTGTGGTTTCTTCACCAATATTTAGTATGGATTATTTGGCACAAACCAAACATTTTAGTTTTAATGTTTCAAAACTTTTGTTGTTTGCCTTGACTTTAAATTTGAAGTTTGAACTGGGTTTCGAACCGATGCGAGTTTATCAATAGTAGCCGAGGTGACGTGGCATCATTAGCATAGGTTTACTGTAGCTTAAGTATCCGGGCATCACAATTCTCCTCCAATACAAGAAATCTTGTCCCGATATTTAAGCGATGGAGTAAGGGGGAAAGGTGCTGGTAGCGAAAACCTAACGAGTCATCTCGGTCTTGGCTGCCCTTTCAAAGAGGTTGATCCCTTTCGTTGATGTCTTCATTTCTCTGCTTCAAGTCATCGTGATCAAGTCGTCATCCTTTCTTCGGGATTTCCATCGTCCTACGAACGCGAACAAGGGGAAAAACTCCGGAAGAACGCATCTCTACAAAGCTGGGCATCTGACGGTGAACTCAATGAGAAATACATGAGGTACCCAACGAGTTGTATTTCAGTGAATTCGTGGAGTGCAATGTACAATGGTACCAAAGTTTCAAATGGGTAGGCAATCACTCGATGCCTAGACAGAAGCTGGAATGGGGGCTTGAACAACGAGAATAATATGGTGTTTGATATAAGGATGAAACATGGTAGAATTTAGCTCGTCAATTACACACGAAGCCAAGTGCAAATAATACATCAGAATCAGGGTTGTACAGGAGAGTCAGGTTTCGATCCCGTGGACCTGTGGGTTATGGGCCCACCATGTGGGTTAAGAGTAGGAAGGGCGATGACATCTTGCACAACAAGCAAGGCATGTCAGAGGATAGTCTGTCATCTAAGTTGGCAACAATGTCGGTACCATGGACGGGGGACGAAGATAACCATTTTCTTGCTCGTTGAAACGAGGCGGACCGGTAGGCAAAGTTTTCTTCCATCGATGGTTACCGGAATGTTACCAACCATAGTAACAGGGTCTTACCGACAGAGTTGTACAATCAAGGTGTTTACATAAGCAGAGAATTATTATTGCTTAGATTATATGTAGATCAAAGAAAGGTTAAACAAACAAATGGAAAGGAAAATTGTGATTACACACAATTAATAGGAGTATATCCTTCCCATGGTCAAGCAGAACATGGCATACATGGTAGGAGAGCAAGTACCCAACCATTTAGATAAAGAGGCAAGGATTAATCAAGATGTTACCCATACAACGGTGTTTGGATAACTAACCAAGAAACATTTAGCATTGGGCTTGAAATGCTCTTGTTGAAAATCGGAGTACCACAGACATGCTTCGAGATAGTATTGGCATGGTCTTGAAGCAAAGGTCGGACTTGGATACACAAAGGATTCATCAGGAACAACTTATAGAATAAGTCTTACAATTTCCTCCTGGTAGAATGGTTATCCTTGCAAAAGAGATTATAATGATAGGTCCTCCAGCCAGGGGTGCTAGGCATGACATCATATTACCGAGTCATCAAAGGACCTATATTATAACTCCTGGAAAGTTGTCCCAGCCATCATATCTGACCGAGATTCAGATTCGATTGGTGTCATGATACCTCAGACTCGGGATGTTCGAGAAGAAACGGTGCAACAATAATCAACGAAATGACATTGCAAGATTCTCGGGTAATGAACTATGGGAGCGGGTTCCCGAAATAATAGTTCATCATTAAACCAAAGAGATGATGAGGAGGTGGCTGATGGGCTCAGCTAGGGCTGGGCGTTCGGTTTATATGGTTAATACGGTTTGGTTTATTCGGTTTTTTATAATATCGGTTTTGAAGAAATGGAAACCGAAACAAGCAAACAAAGTTAAAAAACCGAACCATATTAACCATAATATATCGGTTCGGTTTCTTCGATTAACTGAAAAACCGAAATACATGAACTCATCAATGTAAGTTTAATGATTCATGAGCACTAATTTGCATCGTATAGAATGCATAAAATATTCACAAGAGCTAGCAAGCATCAGGCAATGCTTTATTCGTCCAAGCAAACTAGTGAATATAATTAAGTGAAAAATCACATGAAACGTGCCATGTATAATGTACGGAAAAACACGTGTGATGCCTCCAAACTGAGCAGCTCATGCACTAAATGATACACTAGTAGTTACTTGCACGACGAAGAGGCATGCGTACACACCTGATATACATTTACATTATTAGTTAGATTGGGAGATTAGAAAGTCAGAGTAGTTGTAAAAGTACATGTGAACTAGCGGCTAGCCAGATGTCCGCCACAACTAACAAGGATTTGCTCGTGGTTGCTAGCTCGGTGGAGTCAGGCCGGATGTTTAGTTGTTTGCCAATGGCTGAAGAGGCCGTCGCCTAATTTACTTTTTGGAGAAACCTCCGCCCGATGAAGTGAACATGGTATTTACACGGGGCATTCTACATATTTATTTGTTCGGTCTATTCGGTTTCTGGGCATTGAAAACCAAACACAAACCAAACATGGAACAATCTTAAAATTTCCAACCGAACCAAAAACCAAACCACCGAATTAACCGACATATTGCTTAATACGGTTCGGTTCGGTTTGGTTTTTTGGTTTTCGGTTTAACCGTGCCCACCCCTAGGCTCAGCGACAATTCATCGAGAATTCCAAGTGGAGGGATTTCCACAATAATGTGAACAAGAGGATGACACTTATCAATTCAAATGATATAATGTTGTATGCTCGAGGAAAAACATACACCATTAATCATTACGTGAAACGTGTGCCTGAAATATGACCTTAGGCAGCAAGATCAATGTTAGAGTGACGATTCAATAACCAATAGTCTAAGAACGAACCGTCGATCGTTACCTTCAAAGCAATAGGGTTGCTAGAAGTGCAGAACTCAAGCCGTATCTTTATCGTATTGGTATCTCGGTTGAAAACAACACGGGGACCAAGGAAGAATGGTATGATGAGAAGTATCTTCATACCGAGAATTTCTAAGAGGTGGGGCAATCCCCACAACATTCTCGACATAAAAGACAGTAATACTTCAATGCAGAACACACCACTAGCTGGAGAGCAAGTTGTAATTATAATGTGGACAAGTTCGCGATGAAAGGAAGTCAATGGTGTTGTCGATGATAATAAAAATCATCCAGGGCAAGGAGGGTATTTCTCATCATGAACACAGTTGACATCTCGGAAGAAGTCAAAGTGTTGAAGGTGATTCGACACATTGGCTGGGAGGTTTCAAGAGGATGCAATCAAACAACAACGGCAACAAGCAAGGGAATGACGAAGTGGCAAGTCTTAGGATCAATATATAATATGCAAGCTCGGAACCAACGTTGTCTTTCGAGACAAGCAACATGATGTTGAAAGCCCAACGTAAGTCGTGCTCACACACTGAAGAATTCGTGCACCAGAGAAGGACGAGGTAGCACAGTCAAAGATAGCAAGACCAGGATGCAGCCGATAGTCTAGGAATGACCAGCTTGAGTTCAAAATTTCCCAGTAAAAATACTAGGGGTATTTGAATTGTAGTGCGGAATAATTTCACTAGTCGGTGTCCTCGGTTGACAACAACCCAGAACCCGTAGAATAATTATGACAAGGAAAGACATTACTTCCACATAGTTAGTAAGATGTGGTGCAATGGCAAGACATCTTCGAGATACCATGGGGTAATACTCGAAGGTAGAACATGATAGAAGTAGAACCGGGTAATTGACCTATGACAGTAGATACTTCAACCTTGCCAAAAATGGACGAGGCACTGGAATGAATTCTCATCAGATATATCAGATCAGGACAGCATGGTCGGAACCATAACTGTAAGGAAACAATTCAAGAATACCGATAGAATCATACAGCTGGATAATCATTTTGCAAGAAGCTTCCGAGATGGTCTACATCATTTTCATGGGCATGAACACAAAGTTTAAGGTCGACTCCCACTTCTTTAATGCATATCATTTCATTCACCTCTCGCTTTGATAAAACTTTAGTGTTGGAATTTTATCTGGTAGAATACCAGAAGAGTATGACTTGTGAAAACTTTTGGGTTCTCATGGTTTAGGGGAAGGCATAGGTTCAACCCATCGGGCATCTTAGTAACATATACCACAAATTTCAAAAGTAGTTACACCAGCTCGAATGTAGAGCATGGTTGGCCAAACAAAGGATACAATTTACCAAAGGCATTATGTATCAGGGGAAGAACTCACAAGGTGCTTAAATATGAAGGACACTGTCGGATAACAATCCAACAATGGATCAGGTGATCCACAACGGAGCTGATGTGAGTATCGGTACTCACTCAAAGGAAGAAAGAATGCAGAGGCCTCAGATTCAAGAATCACCTGATTATTCTGATGCTTAAAATCGAAAGAAATTATGGTTTCCAAAACGAAGGATCAGAAGCAGACGCTCTGATCAAGGGTGGATAAGTTTAAAACACTTAGTTGGACAATCAATAAAGGTTTGAATTGCCGAGAACCAACTCATGTCCGGAAGGACGTCTGAGCCGGAAAGATAATTTTAAAAAGGATAACCTGATGACTGTGTGCATACGCACACAATAAATCAATAGGCTCAAAATGGCTAAGACAAGGGATGTTAACGAAGACTACTAGTCATATGGAATTAACCATAATGCAAGCAGGCAAGAATTTCAAGAGTAACAGGCTGCAGAGGATTTTCGAAAGATCAAAAAGTATTCCGAAGAATATTTTTAGACACATGAACAATCGAGAAGAACGGATTCTAGATGAATGTGAGGAAATAACCGTAAGGGTTTTCATGTGAAATAAAACTGCAAGACAGTAAACTCTAAGGATTCTCGGGATAACGGAGAATATTTCGAGGCATCTTGTAACAACAAGAGCGACGATGAATGATCATGAGAATGACAAGTGCATGCAGATATCCATAGGGACATATCGGTGGCAGTGAATTGCAAAGGCGATGACCACAAGGGTGTCGGGAAAATATGGAGGGATACCCTCAGAATCTTCTGACGAAGCAGTTGATCTTCTGGAATGAGGGCTCTCCGGGAGAAATAGTTACGAAACCTAGAGTCGGAGTTAGTAAAATCTTTTAACCCGAATGGAAGAGAGATCAGAGTCCCAGAGCATAGAACAGAAATAAAAAGATCATAACACCACCCATTGGTGCGGTGGGCCCGTAAGCCACACAACAAGTTAGTAATTTTGTTTTTCAAAGACTAGACTCAACTTCGGCCAAGGAGTTGAAAAGGGGGATTCCTATAGGCAGTCGACTCTGATACCAACTTGTGACGCCCCCGATCTGACCATACACTAATCATGCACGCAAATGTGTACGACCAAGATCAGGGACTCACTGGAAGATATCACAACACAACTCTAGACACAAATTAAAATAATACAAGCTTTATATTACAAGCTAGGGGCCTCGAGGGCTCGAATACATAAGCTCGAAAACACAAGAGTCAACGGAAGCAATAATATCTGAGTACAGACATGAGTTAAACAAGTTTGCCTTAAGAAGGCTAGCACAAATATAGCAACGATCGAAAAGGCAAGGCATCCTGCCTGGGACCTCCTAACTACTCCTCGAAGCCGAACTCCACGTAGAAACATCCTCGAGATCCTCAGGGTCCTGGACTCCACCATCTGGTTGCATCATTCGGGAAGAAGGGACAAAAGGGGAAAAGGGGGAGCAAAGCAACCGTGAGTACTCATCCAAAGTACTCGCAAGCAAGGATCTACACTACATATGCAAAGATATCTGTGTAAAGGGGGTAATATCTGTGGGTTAAACTGCAGAATGCCATAATAAGAGGGGGATAGCTAATCCAATCGAAGACTACGCTTCTGGCAACCTCCATCTTGCAGCAGTAGAAGAGAGTAACTGGAAAGTAACAAGTATCCTCGCTTCTGGCAGCCTCCGTCTTGCAGCAGTAGAAGGGAGTAGATGGTAAGTTCACCAAGTAACATCGTCTAGCATAATCCAACCCGGCGATCCTCCCGGACATCACCCTGTGAGAAAGCGATCACCGGGTTGTATCTGGAACTTGTCTGGGTGTGTTTTATTAAGTATCCAGTTCTAGTTGTCATGAGGTGGGAGTACAACTCCGGGTCGTCCTTTTACCGAGGGACATGGATATTCGAATAGATTAACTTCCCTGCAGGGGTGCACCACATAACCCAGCACGCTCGATCCCATTTGGCCGGACACACTTTCCTGGGTCATGCCCGGCCTCGGAAGATCAACACGTAGCAGCCCTACCTAAGCACAACAGAGAGGTCAGCACGCCGGTCTAAGTCCTAAGCGCGCAGGGGTCTGGGCCCATCGCCCAACACACACCTGCACGTTGCGTACGCGGCCGGTGAGCAGACCTAGCAACCTCCATTACTAAGGAAGTTACATTACGCGGTCCAACCCGGCGCGCGCCGCTCAGTCGCTGACGTCAAGAAGGCTTCGGTTGATACCACGACGTCGAGAGCCCATAACTATTCCCACGTAGCTGGTTAGTGCGTATAGGCCAACGGCCAGACTCAGATCAAATATCCAAACTCGTTAAGCATGTTATTATGAAATATCCACGGACAACGACCATGGCCAGGCCACCTCTCGACTGGGTATCTCAACCTGCCTTGTCGCTCCGCCACAAAGATCCACTCGGGGGCCGTCAGGAACCCAGGCCCACCGCTACCTGGATGGAGCCACCTGTCCTTTCAGCCCCCACATTGCAATCATTTGCGGGTACTCATCGAGCCGACCCGACTTTTGTCACATCATGTGTCATGTAAAGTATGTATATAGTATATACCCGTGATCACCACCCGAGTGATCACGGCCCGATAGTATAGCATGGCAGACGGACCAGAATGTAGGGCCACTGGTGGAATACTAGCATCCTGTACTAATCATTATGATAGCAGGTAAAGGTATCAACAGTTGTAGCAATAATGACAGGCTATGCAACAAAATAGGAGCTATCGAATCATCAGCAGTAGCAAATCTAATGCAAGAACAAGAGAGAAGAGAATGGGCGATATCTGGTGATCAAGGGGGTTGGCTTGCCTGGTTGCTCCGGCAAGGAGGGGTTGTCGTCGACGCAGTCGGTCACCGTGGCACTATCAGTGGTCTCAGTCCCGATGTCTATCGGAGAGAAGAGGGGGAAGAAACAATAAATATAAAGCAAGCATCGCACCACAAAGCATAACATGGAAATACGCGGTGCTGCGTGTGACCTAACGCGGTACCAAGTGATACTGGCGAGGATGGAAAACATCCGGGAAAGTATTCCCGGTGTTAGGTATTTTCGGACAGGTGAAACAGAGGGGGAAAGTTGCGAGTTTGCTATGCTAGAGATGTGTGGCGGACGAACGGGCTGCGTATTCGGATTCGTGTCGTCGTTCTGAGCAACTTTCATGTACAAAGTATTTTCATCCGAGTTACGGATTATTTTATATCATTTTTTAAAAGTTTTAACTCATTTTCTAATTTTTCTGATTTTAATTTTAGTTCGAAATTAAAAGAATAAAATGCTACGGGTACCCCGAGTTCTACCCAACAGAATGTATGTGTGGCTGGCAGGTGGGGTCAAGGGGGGTCCAGTGAGCATTTGACCAGTCAACCGTTGACTGGTCAACAGGGTGAAACTGGACCCACATGTCATTGACTGATAACTAATTAACTAGTTAATTAGTTTAATTAGCAGATTAATTAGGTTAAATAAATATAATTAATTTAAGTTAATTAATTAATATTTTTATTTTTAAATTCCCTTTTTTTTAATAAACGTTTTAGGGGTTGGGCCCCACGTGTCATTGGCCCTAGGGGCCATAGTGGGTCAGGCGCTGGCGAAATGGGGCGGAGCCCCGGGGTGGCAGTGGCCTCGGCCACCAGAGGCTTGCGCGCGTGGGCGCACAATGGCCGGCCGGCATCCACGGCCGGGTATTGGTGCCGGCGACGGGGAGGCATAGGAGGAGCGGCCAGGCGCGGGTGGGGCGCCGTGGGCGTGGCGTAGGCCACGACGGGCGCTGCGGGGTGGCCGGCGCGGCAGCGCCAGCAGCAGCATCCACAGCAACATACCAACACGGGAGGATGGGGGGAAGTACGGGGCCAGCGGCGAGGCAACGCAACAGGGGACGGGCGCGTGGGGCGCGCAGGCCAGCGGTGGAGGAGGGAAGTGGCCAGGGCGATGGCCGCGGCGTTGACGACTAGTGCGGTGGAGTGCTCGGGGAAGAGAGGAGAGCAGACGGGGCTCACAGGGGACGACGCCACTTTGGTTGATTCGTGCGGGGGAGAGGGGAAGCAGGTGGGAGCTCACATTGAAGCTCGTGGGGGACTCGGTGGAGCCGGAGCGGTTCCAGGCAATGCAGATCGCCGGTCATCCATGGCGGATCCATACGGGGAGAACCGAAGAAGGCGACGGCGGTGCGGCGTCCCGGCTAGGTCCGGCGGTTGCGGTCGATGAAGAAGGTCCCTGGATAGCTTCTGGACGTGGAGAGGCGGCGATGGGCGGGAGCTGGGCAGCGGCAGGTGGGTAGAAGCGAGGCGGTGAACGGCGGGCCAGCGGAGGCGGGCGGTGTGGGCGGTTGCCAGCGAGCCGGCGCAGCCAACGCTGGCGGGGAGCGCGGGCATGGGGCGAGGTAGGGCGCCGGTGACGTGGCCCGAGGCGAGAGTGTGTGCGGGGGACTGCGGGGTTCTCGCTCCTCAGTGTTTCTTCCTGGCGGCGCGGGAGGGAGGATGGGATCGAACGGGAGTGGGGCTTCTGGGAGCGTCGGTCGTGCTAGGTTTTCCCCACGGGGATATGGAGCAGTGGGGATGGGCCGGCTTCCGTTTTTCATTTACCCTTTTTTTCTGTTTTATTTTTACTCACTACTTTAATTTTGTTTTTTTATACAAAAGTTGTAACTTATTTAGTATTAGTAATTATGCAACTGCCACAAACATTTTGGCACATTAAATAAAACAGTTTGTATCTGTTTATTTTTTAGAGAATTTAAATAATAGTTTTACCGTTGTTTTAAAAACTATAGAGCATTTAAATACTTTTCAGAAGTGTGGTTTCTTCACCAATATTTAGTATGGATTATTTGGCACAAACCGAACATTTTAGTTTTAATGTTTCAAAACTTTTGTTGTTTGCCTTGACTTTAAATTTAAAGTTTGAACTGGGTTTCGAACCGATGCGAGTTTATCAACAGTAACCGAGGTGACGTGGCATCATTAGCATAGGTCTACTGTAGGTTAAGTATCCGGGCGTCACACCGACCCCGCGCAGCGATCGATGGAAGAAATCCACCACCGCGACACCAGGTGCGGCCGCTGACGCTTTACGCGCCTCCGGTCAGCTACCCCGCCACGGCAAGCGCCCCCTACGGCCGCTGCCCCTCCGCGACGGCCGCCCCCTGCGGCCGCTACCCCGCCGCCGCTGTTGACCCCTGCGGCCGCTACCCAGCCGCCCCGGGCGACCCCTCCGGTCGCTACACCGCTGCGACGGGCGACCCCTCCGGCCGCTACCCCGCCTCCCAGGGCGACCCCTACGGCCGCTACCTCGCCACCCTGGGCGACCCCTACGACCGCTACCCCGCTGCGTCGGGCGACCCCTACGGCCGCTACCCCGCCGCGACGGGCGACCCCTATGGTCGCTACCTCGCCGCCCCGGGCGCCCCCTACGGCCGCTATCCCGCCGCTTCAAGCACACCGGCGCCAGGTGGCACGCACCTCCCCGCCGACGAGTGCGAGGAGGGCGCCGACCTCCTCAGGTGCTGCACGACGCACGCCTGCTACGGAAACCAGCTGTGATCCAGCACCGCCTGCTGCCGCTCCTTGGCCGAACTGCGTGTGGGTGGTGCGCCGGTGCCGTGCTTCATGGACGATGAGTTAATTACACAGAAGTACCACAATTGGGGCATCACATGCAGATTGGTACCACGATTACTAATTTTTACATGTCAGTACCAATATTGGTCCAGGTTTTTGCAAAAAGGTCTAAATCGCGTATAAATATGTATTGACAGTGTATCTGACCGACGGGGCCCGCCTCTGAGGTGTTGGCGTGGCATGTTTTTTGCGGAAAAACCCTTACTTTGTAAGTAATCACATAAATGCCCAATTGTTTTTGCCGAAAAAGTTCTGAAATGAGAGGGTTTTTTTTCGTTCGTAATTTCAAGCACGAATCGGACTTACTTAAAAATTGCGCCGGTTTGAACAGATATATAAAATAAACGAAAAGTCGAGGCCGGCAGGGTAGCCACCCGGCCAGAGCAACGCTCGTGACATACAGCAGGTTAAACGCCTTTTATACATACAGACGCTGGGCCGGTCCACCGAGGCCTGCAAATTCTTTTTCGTTTCGCTAGCCACCCGCCAGAGCTGCGGTATTTTTGCTACCTCAGCAATACTTACCATAAAAATTGACAACATGTATTAAAAAGTTGACAACATGTATTAAAAATAAATGTGTAATCTTAATAAATTTTAGAAATGCACTAAAATTGTTCAACATTTATTAAAAAAAATCGATGTGTCTCTTGAAATGCAAGAATGATTTTACACAATGAGTTTCTTAACACATGCTGAACATTTCTTGAAATACAAATAATTCACCATGTATTAAGAAAATGCTCAACATAAATTAAAAAAATCACCGCGCACTAAAAATGTTCACCGTTTGTAAAGAAAAGTTCATCGTGCATTTAAAATGTTCACTAAAAATATTCACCATAACCACTTGAGCTGCTCACTGTTTGCTGTATAAATCCCGCGCGAGTGTATAAGAACTAAATGGAGCGGAAGAAACAAAAATCAAAAGCTTTTTGACCATTAAACATTTTTGTGATATATGCTGAACAATTCTTAAATATACATTGAACATTTTTGTGAGAAACACTGAACATTTTGTAAGTACACAACGAACATTGTTATAAATACGTTGAACATTTTCCTAGTATATGGTGAACATTTTGTTAAATGTGGGATTAATATTTTTGTAGTACACGATGAACATTTTTATAAAGCAAGGTGAACATTTCCTTAATATACCTTGCTTTATAAAAATGTGCAGGCAGTTTCCCGTATGAACTGGATCCTGACCTAGATTACTTGAAGCTGGCTTGTGCGAGGGCCGGGGCCTGGACGCCAGTTGCAGGGGGAGGGGTAGGCCGCGTGCTCAAGGTCCTGAACCATATCGGATTACGGACACGGGATGTCCCCGGCTGGGAGAGCTGCGTGCTCCGCTTCGTCGGCTCCTCTGTCCACTCCAGAATCGAGTCTTCGGAGCTGGAGATCGTCACCATGATACGGGAGACGGGGCCAATCCGGATCCTAGATAATCACCGCCGCCGTGGACCTTACCGGTGGATTCTCTATCAAGCCTTCCACAAGTTCACCTGCATCAAGGTAGAAGCCATGAACCGTGAGGAACTGCGTATCAGCGTACCAGCTCCATCTACGGAGACAGCTCGGCTTCTGGACCTCCCCAAAGACTGACTCAGACCGTTCGTTATTGCTTACTGTCAAAAACCGCAAGCTTTACTTTGCGTCTCCAAACGCATGCTATCTATATACTCCCTCCGTTTCAAAATAGATAACTCAACTTTATACTAACTTTAATACGAAGTTGGTTCATCTATTTTGGAACGGAGGGAGTACATATCAGTGCCCATGCGCACACCACCTTGATGGGTAGATATATACAGTAGATGCAAACAGTATATCCCTGGTATTCTATTTTGTTGTGAAAATCCTTTTACTTTTTTTGTGTGTAATTTGTTGAGCATGTGAAATACTCCCTCCGTAAAGTAATATAAGAGCATTTAGAATATTAAAGTAGTGATCTAAACGCTCTTATATTAGTTTACAGAGGAAGTACGTACGTACTATTTGCCTCTCTTTAATTGATGGCTCGACCGGTTTGTTGTATGTCGTACGGTCAAGCACGTCGGTCGCCCTCTTCATTGGCCCCACCCCGCCCCACACCAGTTCAGCGTGAAAAATACCCCCCCCCCCTCGGCTCCACCCCGTTCCAGTAATCATGATCGCTGCTCCTAGCTGACGGGAACATGGTACGCAACAAAATTTTATCATGCCCAAGAACACTAGCCATCGGAGGTTGCACGTAACAATGATCTCACCAACAATCGATGCAGCGAAAGAGGAAGGAGGGTTGGTGAAGCTCTTGTTGATTCCCGCAGCTTGGTTTTACCTCGTAGCCATGTGAATTTTCTCAGTGGCGATCTACCGATCTATGGTGTTGAAGAAGACGCCAGCTCGGAGATATCCGCGCGTACCGATCTACAAATACTGGAATATTCAAACCAGCACGGAAAACAACGGGAAGAGAGACAGACAGAGAGAGAGGCAGCTTGGCGGAGTCTCGACCTAGATCAATTCTAGATCATAGAAAGAGAGATGGGGGTGCGGCTGCAAGGCGGTAGGTCGGAGAAGCTTATGGTGCCCTCCTAGGGCTCCCCCTCTCCCACTTATATATAGGTGGATGGAGGGGGGCGACCTAGGAGGTGCAGTCCTCCAAGGACTCCTCTCACGGGGTGGATTGCCCACCAAGGCAAGTGGGCTGGCAGACATGTCGGGGCCTTTTGGGACACTTTGCATCACCGCGACATTCCTGGGGCCTCCCGAAACACTTTCAGGTGATCCAGAAAACTGTCACAACCCTTCTCTCTGATTCTCATTATCTCATAGTACCTCTCCATACCACTAGCCGTTAAGGGTGTGATCTTACCGGTACAAAAAAATGTCGACATGTCCGGAACACCTTTCGGTCAATAATTATTATCGGGATCTGGACACCCATATAAATCCCGCGTATCAACCAATAAAATAATCAAGCGAACCTTTTGTAATCGCCTATAATTCTTGCCTCGTGATACGTTAGACAACCCATGGCGAGACTTTTATGGTATCCCCGTGATCAACACCTTGTTCACTATACCTAGTTATCCTCCTTACCGGTTTATATTCCTTTCTCATTTTTTTAATATTATATCCCTGTGAGTAGCACATTAGTCACTATGTTTAGCCAGAAGATGTTGGACACCATAACACTGAGTGAGACCAGAGTGAATCTCTCGATTGACAGAAGGGCAAATCCCAGTATTGACATAGTTAGGACCACACCATACTTTCTGGTGTCCCCGAAAGCTATTACAAGGTAATGTTTGAAAACCCCAAAGAAACCATCTCATATCTAGGTGTACAATATTCTCATAGTCTAAGTATGTGAGTAAATGTTAACACTATCTATCCTACTTCTAAATATTTGAGTTGGTGGTGAGTTCACTCCTCCACCTGCTCCTCTTACATGTGGGGCCTATTGCAATGGTAGCCAAAATAAAAAATTGTGGTTGATGGTAGTAGAACCCAGCATGTTTCCTACAAGTGTCCTAATTCTTGCTGTGTAGAAAAAAGTGGGAACTATTGACACATAAAAAGTTGTGACAGCATATTTGAACGCATAACCAACTCATCTAGATGCTACTACTCACCACCTGATAAAATAAAAAGGATGCTACTCTTCATGCATTGGACAAGGGCAGGTCTGTAAGCACTATGTGTGCGGGTTGTACATCGTCCTTGTTTCTTCGTCATTGTTTTTGACATTTCTTCTCTTCTCTCTGTATGCAACTTTGTCGGCACGTCGATGCCTGGTCGTTGGAGCACCTCTTCTGCCCCCGGCCGGCAGCGTGGCCTCCGACCATGCTCACTAGATCATCATCGTGCCTTGGCGCAAGGGTGCCGGTTCCAACTGTTGGAAATATGCCCTAGAGGCAATAATAATTTGGTTATTATTATATTTCCTTGTTCATGATAATTGTTTATTATCCATGCTAGAATTGTATTGATAGGAAACTCAGATACATGTGTGGATACATAGACAAACACTATGTCTCTAGTGAGCCTCTAGTTGACTAGCTCGTTGATCAACAGATGGTCACGGTTTCCTGACCATGGACATTGGATGTCGTTGATAACGGGATCACATCATTAGGAGAATGATGTTATGGACAAGACCCAATCCTAAGCCTGGCACAGATCGTGTAGTTCGTATGCTAAAGCTTTTCTAAATGTCAAGTATCTTTTCCTTAGACCATGAGATTGTGCAACTCCCGGATACCGTAGGAATGCTTTGGGTGTACCAAACGTCACAACGTAACTGGGTGGCTATAAAGGTGCACTACAGGTATCTCCAAAAGTGTCTGTTGGGTTGGCATGAATCGAGACTGGGATTTGTCACTCCGTGTGACGGAGAGGTATCTCTGGGCCCACTCGGTAGGACATCATCATAATGTGCACAATGTGATCAAGGAGTTGATCACGGGATGATGTGTTACGGAACGAGTAAAGAGACTTGCCGGTAACGAGATTGAACAAGGTATCGGGATACCGACGATCGAATCTCGGGCAAGTACTGTACCGATAGACAAAGGGAATTGTATACGGGATTGATTGAATCCTTGACATCGTGGTTCATCCGATGAGATCATCGTGGAGCATGTGGGAGCCAACATGGGTATCCAGATCCCGCTGTTGGTTATTGACCGGAGAGTTGTCTCGGCCATGTCTGCATGACTCCCGAGCCCGTAGGGTCTACACACTTAAGGTTCGATGACGCTAGGGTTATAGGGAAAGTATGTACGCGGTTACCGAATGTTGTTCGGAGTCCCGGATGAGATCCCGGACGTCACGAGGAGTTCTGGAATGGTACGGAGGTAAAGATTCATATATGAGAAGTCCCGTTTTGGTTACCGGAAAAGTTTCGGGCGCTATCGGTAGCGTACCGGGACCACCGGGAGGGTCCCGGGGGTCCACCGGGTGGGGCCACCGGCCCCAGAGGGCTACGTGGGCCAAGTGTGGGAAGGGACCAGCCCCAGGTGGGCTGGTGCGCCCCCCCCACCATGGCCCAAGGCGCCTCCAAGAGGGGAGGGGGGCAAACCCTAGGGCAGATGGGCCCTAGGGCCCAATCTGGTGCGCCCCCCTCTTCCTCTCCCCCTTGGCCGCCCCCTAGATGGGATCTAGGGCTGGCCGCCACCCCTAGGGGGGAAACCCCAAAGGGGGCGCAGCCCCTCCCTTCCCCCTATATATACTTGAGGTTTGGGCTGCCCAACACACGGTTTTGACCTCTCTCGCTTGGCGCAGCCCTACCTCTCTCCCTCCTCGTCTCTCGCAGTGCTTGGCGCAGCCCTACCTCTCTCCCTCCTCGTCTCTCGCAGTGCTTGGCGAAGCCCTGCTGGAGTCCCGCGCTCCTCCACCACCACCACGCCGTCGTGCTGCTGCTGGATGGAGTCTTCCCCAACCTCTCCCTCTCTCCTTGCTGGATCAAGGCGTGGGAGACGTCATCGGGCTGCACGTGTGTTGAACGCGGAGGCGCCATTGTTCGGCGCTTAGATCGGAATCAATTGCGATCTGAATCGCTACGAGTACGACTCCTTCATTCGCATTCTTGTAACGCTTCTGCATTGCGATCTACAAGGGTATGTAGATGCACTCCCCTTCCCCTCGTTGCTAGATTACTCCATAGATAGATCTTGGTGATGCGTAGGAAAATTTTTGATTTTCTGCTACGATCCCCAACACCAACTATGTGGTAAATCAGACAATGCCAAATTAGTAGGAATCCTGGTTTAGTGTGGTAAAGCAGATAATGTAGGAATCCCGGTTTGGCTAATGCATTCAAATAGGACAACAAAATAAAAAGAAAGAAGAAACATTCACTTACAATAGAAGAAGACATTATTGAGTTCATCATTAATTCAACACCGTCATGAGATAATAAGGCAGCGTCAAGTTCAGTGCATTCATGAGACTACAAAAGGTAACAACTTGGCATTAAGTTCGATACTAAGAGCAGACATGAAAGAGCAAGTATTAATCTAAAACAAAGTTTGTAGCATATCCATATATAAGCAAGGCAGCTACCCAACACCAACTACTGTTATACCAAAAACTACTTCAATACAAAGGAAACATCTCAAAAAGCAAAAGATAGTAAGCACTTACTAATGGTTCAGTACAAAACATCAAGGTTCGATCACACACCATTGACAAATTTCATTTGAAATGTAACATGATATACAATACAACACATTGTACTTGTTGTCCTCAACTTTCTCTTCTTTCTCCAAGTATACTGGAATTCCAAATAGTGGTCTTGGGGCATGGTGTTCTGTCCAGTACCATGGTCCAGCGCTCAGATCCAAACCAAAAGGCAGGTTATAGTTTTCTACCATAGAAAGATACATAGTACATATCGTGTTGAGCAGAAAAACAACAATATATTACACGGGAAAGAACAAGACATTGTTGTACATAAACCCCTAACAAAGCAATAACCTAGATTACTTGGGTATCATCTTCACACCTCCATGAGATTCCTTGCGTCGCAGAAAGAAAATATATATTTTACAAATGATTTATAAACTACAAGGTAGGATAGGATCATCAAGTAGTCAAACATAGTGCGCGAACCATCCAAAGATAGCTTACTATTAAAGTTGAGATGTGTATACAAAAGAGACAAACTTAAAATTTTCCTAATCCTGCATCATTATTGTTGTTTGAGATGATAGTTGCTCTTCATCAAGATCGAATTCGGTGTATAAAGAAGGATGTTGGAAAGTGAGAATACACACGGTAGACATAGCATTCAGATCAATGAGAAAAAACACTGAAGAACATGGCTTACTTATCACTTGGATATAACCCCAAATGGGAAAAGTGTACCCCATCCCATGCTAATTTTAAACAATTTTAGTGATCCTTTAGGTAGTCCAAGGCAAGGCCTTTACAAAATCAACGAAAAAAATGGATCAAACATTAGTAAGACAAAACTAATTAAGCTTTCACAACCTAAAGGCATACGCTGATCAACATAGGACCCTAAGTAGTAGTAGAAGTAAACACAATGATTTAGTTAGTGGACACATGAGGACAAATTTATGCATTTGCCATTGTGCCAAATGTTCCAAACAGAAGATTAATTTTTTAGTTGAGCAAAGAAACAAAAGGTTATCAGGAAAGGGCACCGGCAAAATGATTCCTAGTGCGCATGCAAATTTACAACTACTTTCTGCATGATTTCAGCAGCCTCATTGATCTTTGAGTCTTTCCCTGTCCCTCTTTGATATTAGCAATTTCCTTTTAACTCAAAGTACAAGAGAAAAACAACTAGGGTGCATGATTAATCTTTCTCCTTGTTGATCTATTTTTGACATGTTCTATAAACAAACAAAAATAATAGAACATTTGGCACTGAAACAGTCCATTAGAAACATAACACATCGGTCGGTAACTGTTGAGTCCAATTAAGACATGAAGTTTTGTAACAATTGCGAACATTGCAAGGGAGTGGTATTAGTAGGCAATATGGCATGTATTCAACCCCTTACAGATGCGGAAAACATCCCATACATAAAGGCATCAAGCTAAAAAGAATATATTTGATACCAACTTCCTTCAAAGATAGCCCACTAACATATTTCTACTACATGGATTCTAGTTTCTCCCTTTCAAAAAACTATGTAGCTTCTCTGAATAGCCAAACTCTTATGACATAAATAATAAATCTGACATTTTAATTCAGTCAATTCTTTGAGTAGCTTCTCTGGACATAGTTCCACCACATAAATCTAATTACATGTCGGAATAGTAGCTACCGGCTCAAGTTTGACACAATCAAACATGAAACATAGAAGAAGGGAGGAGCAGTGAGATGTGGTGACAAGATGTACCTTCTTGAGCTGGCCCCTCCTCTTGGAGAGGAAAAGACGACGATCTGGTCGTTGCAGCGTCTTCCAGACACCGTCCTTGAAGCGGATCTCGACGATGTCGACAACGGACTTCCTGCTGCCAGCCACTTCACCGGCCAGGTGGCCCTACTTCTCCGCATTCAGGAATGACTCAGTCGCCGCGTCGAGTTTGTTACACTCCTACATCACCACCGATCATTAGGCGTTTATAAACAACCAGTGTGGTCATCTGTAATCGGAAAGCAGAAAACAAATTGAGAAAATGTGCAGAGTCCCACCCTTGCCCAAATACCCTTGCAAATGCAACTTGACCAACCTGAATGCATATGGTGAGGTGATTGCACACATAAACTGCAGCAGGATTAAGTATTGTTTTTTAAGCTTACATACATGGAGAGCTTAACCCAGACAAAATGAAACTAATTCATGGAATGGAAGGATACATACTAACAATTAGTTATTTCAATTAAATTTCTTTTTGTTTGGGGTTTGTGTAATAGTAAATGGAGCAATATGGAAACATAACATCTTTACAAATTCAAGAACACCACAAACAACTAAAGGATTTATCCTTTCCAAAGGAGAATTTTTGAAGATGTAGGCTTATATTTAACCTTGGAGGAGGACAACTCTTCTTGTTTTTGGACCCAACAACACATCGTCTTAAATGTTAACTTACTATGTGCTAATGCTTTGTTCCGGTACTCTATTAAAAGGAGGCCTTAATATCCCTTAGTTTCCTTATGGACCCCGCTGCCACGGGAGGGTAGGACAAAAGATGGCATACAAGTTTTTTTCTCATAAGCACGTATGACTATTTACGGAATGCATGCCCACATTATATTTATGAACTAGAGCTAGTGCCGTATCGCCCTAGGTTGTAACTGTAACATGATGAATATCATCCAACAAATTGCTTATCCAATGCCTACGATTTTCCTACATATTGATCTTGCTAAGTTACTACTGCTGTTGTTACTATTGCTACTGCTACAAAACTAGTATTATCACTATTACCGTTACTGTTGCTACTACCACTATTATCAAAGCTATCATATTACTGTGCTACTCATCACTTTGCTGCAGATAATCAATCTCCAGGTGTTATTGAATTGACAACTCAGTTGCTAATACTTGCAAATATTCTTTGGCCCCCCTTGTGTCGAATCTATAAATTTGGGTTGAGTACTCTACCCTCGAAAACTGTTGTGATCCCCTATACTTGTGGGTTATCAGTAAGCTTAACAGCAACAGCGGGAGGTCATCGACGAGTCCCTAACATTCCTATTCGGCATCATCTTCACTGCTCATGGCCACCTCCTTGATCACATTGGTACTCCTCCTTAACAACACCTGTCTAGGTGGAGGTGCCCATGTTCAAGGATGCATCATTGCAGCGGGTGCTTCTGGATCTCATTCACCTAGACATCGAGAGATTACAATACTAAGACTTAACAAGCAGCCGACGATGCCCAATTATTTTTCTGCCATCCATCCTTCTTGCTTGGTGCGTGTATTCCAACTACTCTTCGATATTGTCAACTCGACCCGACCGCGCGCGGCACGCCCTACTGTTGTTGCCGACGCGAGTCTCTTTGCTGGATTTGATCGCGGCCCTAGCTGTCACCCCTACTTGATACAAGGATCGACAAGAACTATGTGGTTGATCTCGTGGGGGTAGACTTTCTCAATATCTTGGTTTCGGTTTCTGTAAAACTTTTCTTAATGAATGAATTAGGACAAAGCTTTTTGCCCTTGTTTAAAGAAAACACTATATATATAGTAGAGTAAATTCACGCAAACCCACCACCAGCGTTGCGTGTGCCAGCTACTAATATATATCCATTCACCCTTTTTGGTACAAATGCAGGATCACTGGCTGGCTGAATGGTTTCCATGTCTTGTGTTACCATGACACTAGTTGTTTCTCGGGAAAACGCTACAATCCTATAAGATTAGACTGAACATCCACAACACTGAAATTTACAACCTAGAATGGCGAGAAGAAGAAAAATACTCCATAAATGATGGTCAATCGAGTCTATATCGAGGCCCATTTCCTCCTAACAAGAAGGGGGTCTGTAGCATATCACTCTTGCTGAAAAGTTCCTTTGTGTGCCCATTCCATACACGCCTCTCGCGGAAAAATTCCTTTTCCTGCCCCACTTTTCCACATCCGAGTTGTACGGCATTTGGGTGCAAAATCTTGGATTCATTGGGACACAATGCGCAGCTGCTTATCAAAGGGTCCAACGGCTCTTCTGTCAAAGATAAAGAAGGAGAGATGGTGTATTATATTAGATAGATCATATCTAGTGGGTTTCACGACGGTCAGATATGTCGTTGGAAGATTAGCGCGTACCTAGGATGTTGCATGTCTCCACGGTTAGTTGGTCAGAGCACCGGCCGTAGCGTAGCTCGGCGAAGAAGATGTGCTCATCATCATCTGTCTGGCGAGCCGAGAAGTTGATATGGTACCAGAGATCTTCCCTAAAACCAACACAGGAGGCCTTCAAATCTGTGGTCGGCAGATCAAGACATGTGAAACTAACGCAGCCAGGCCCAGCAGTGGGCCGATCAGGAAGCCGGAACTCAGGACCCTGCATACACAATAGTGATCTCAAAACAAGAATAACTAATTAAGTAAGATGTGCCTATATATATGGGAGGATCGAGACTGAGAAAAGAGACTCCTAGTTGGTACTCTCTCCATCCAAAAAAGTTTGTCCCAAGCTTATTTCTCAAATGGATGTATCTAGCACTAACTTGATGCTAGATATATCAATTTGAAGGACAAGCTTTTCTGGACGGAGGAAGTAGCTTGTGGGTCAGTAGGACGCATACCACGTGGTTGGAGTTGTAATGTCGGAGGGCCAAGTCGGCGAGATCACGAATGTGGTAGGCGTCCTCTCCTCTGTCGTCCTCAAACAAAACAAATTAAATAAACGAAATAAAACGGGGATTGTTGGCTCCACACGATCAATGGCCGCATCGACTGAAAAGTGAAAACACATAAATTGCAGGAAGTAGCAAGGAAGGCATATATAGCAGTACGTACGTACTCTTGGGTGTTTGGGTCAACAGCACGTCCGCTGTCCTTGAGTTGTTGAATGCGAGCTGCAAACTCTTTTGAGACGGCGGCTCTACGCACATAACCAAGATCGCCGGAGCCGGAGCCGGCGCCGGCCCCGTTAGGGGAGGAGAACCAGGATCCCATTGATCGATCCGCCTTCCCTCCTCTGCGTCCTCGACGGGGCTCTTGTGATCGATTAATCCTGACCTCCTCTGCGTCGTCTATACGTACGTCTGGTGATGGATCGATTACCCAATCGATCTCTACGTGTATAGGAACCGATCGGGAATCCCCTGCGAACACTAGTCGGAAACGCATCCTTTGTTAACGCTAAACCTATTCCCCCCTAAATTTCAGGATGGTGGGTCCACTTCCCCAACTGATGTCAGGATCAACCCGTAAACGCTCCGTATGTCATTATTGAATATTGAATTGAAGCAATAAGAAACTACTCCTCCGTCAGTTTATCAGGCCCATGGTATTTTGGGTCCAACTTTGACCATCTATTCGAGTCAAAAAATAATATAATATGTACTACAAAAAGTATATCGTTAGATTTTAATTTGATAAGTTTAGTGACATATAGTTCATTTTATTAGTTATTAAAGTCATGGTCAAAATTTGGCCTAATAAACCCGGATGAATGGAGTAGATTCGTATGTTTTGAGTGCCCCTCCGCCTTTCTCCTAGACCGGCCGTGCGCTTGATGAAGACACCGGTAGAGTTGGCCCAATAGTAGCGTCCAAGTGGAGTGCTGTTACTACCCTACACACGGCTAGTAACATGTTAGTAGCAGCGTCCAGGCCGAAAGTGCCTTTCTGCTCCCGGGATCAAATGAGCCCGGTGAACAGTAAAATCGAAAAAAAATCGAAAAAAATTTAAAAAATTTTAAACTTTTTTTTGGATTAAACATTGACAAAAGTTCTAAGTGCATGCAAAAATTCGTCAAGGAATCACATTCCTAGAAGGCGTGCCAAAAAAAACAAAATCAGTGCTCAAATGCTTTTGAAAATAGCATTTTCAGAGTACTGATTTTGTTTTTTTTGGCACGCCTTCTAGGAATGTTATTTCATGACGAATTTTTGCATGCACTTAGAACTTTTGTCAATGTTTCACCCAAAAAAAAGTTTGGAATTTTTTGATTTTTTTTCGAATTTTTTTCGATTTTACTGTTCACCCGGGCTCATTTGAGCCCGGGAGCAGATACTCCACGTTCCAGGCCGAACACTGCTAAGGTGTGCCACGTTGGAAGCGTTTGGATCGCACACTGCTATGACTCGCTCTTCAGCAACATTTACGAGCAAACGCCGCAAATATTGCACACCCAAGTAGTGTGGACTGCTGAAATCTGAGATGGGCTTTAGACCCATATAGCAATTTCTGAAAAATCTCTAGGGAACCATGTGGGTTTATTGGCACTAGGTATAGTGGGAAGTTTAGTCTCATCCCGGAAATGAAAAAGGAGTTGGACCTTCTTATAAGGGATTCTCTTCCACGTGCTATTGAAGCTTCAGAAAAGAAGAGGCCCTCAAGCACTCCTCCTCCGCCACCCGCCTCGACACGCCGCGGGTTGCGGGATTGAGCCGAGCTCACACCTATGCGCTTACTAACGGAGAGTTTCTGACAGCGGGGCCACGATCTGAGACGTCGGATCGTGGGCTGTCACGGACTCGGACGTGGGTCAAGCCCACGTCTCTCCACGTGGCTGCACCTATATAAGTGTAAGGTGTCTCCTAATCCTAGCCGCCACAACAGAACGCATCTGTCTCCACGCCCGCAGTCGTTCCTTTGCTGCTGCTGCCGGAAGCGACTGCTCGCCGTTCATCTATGTCCGCGTCGCCCCCGTCATCACCAAGTCCACCGACGCCGAACGTGCCGCCGCCGAGAAGACCAAAGCCGACAAGGTCGGATCGTGGGCTGTCACGGACTCGGACGTGGGTCAAGCCCACGTCTCTCCACGCGGCTGCACCTATATAAGTGCAAGGTGTCTCCTAACCCTAGCCGCCACAACA
>LR738710.1:931891125-931904115 GCA_902687465.1 Secale cereale
ATATGTGTATGTGTATATTATGCCTTGGGCCCACCTCCTAGGTCTTCTATATAGTTGAGGTTGTCCCCCCGTACATCATATATAAGTGTCTGATGCACCGATCAATGCAATTGTGTTGCACAGCCTACTCTAGTCTTCTATAGTTGGCTAGCACGGCGGCGGCCGGTGGGTAGTATAGGGCCGACGACGGTGACCGAACCACGCAGGGACGAGCGGAGGCCTGCCCCCGATCGAGAATAGAATGAGAGTGTTCGCTAGGGTTCGGCGGGTTTATATACCACAGAGATTGCCTAGTGCATTTCGTCGGGGATCTCGGCAAAAGCTGCCCACCGTCACGGGGCTGCCAGCTGCAAACGGCCGTGCGACGTGGTTCCTGTTTGTCGGGTGCCTTCTGCAGGGCTCTCGGCACACCGTGCATAAGCCGAGTGCCTTATGTTCGCCGAGTTTCTTACATGCGGGGCTCAGCAGAGATACCCGTGTGACGTGTCCTAGTGTGTGACTAGAACCATACTCGTCTTAGATGTCTTTTGTCGTGATCCCGTGTTCTCGTACTCGGCAAATACGAAAGAGCTCGGCAACACTGATTTTTTCAGTCGTGATGGCAGTTAATAAAAGGGAAAAGTATATTTTTCGTCCCTCAACTATTTCATAAGTATAGAAATGGTCTCTCGTGCATGTTTGGGTGGTTTCGTGCTAAGGTGGACATAGTTTTGACTAAACTAGACACGTCACATAGTTTTGACCTTCGTGCTGCAGCAGCAGCAACACCTCCTCGGCAGCTCGTCTCAGTAGCAGCACGCCTGAGTGCCGCCGGCAACACCGAGTTGTAGCTAGCTTGTTTCTTCTTCTCTGCAATGTTAGCTAGCTCCGTCGAGATTGCGTATGTATGTTGTATGTACTGAAGCTGTCTTGGCCCTTCTTCTTACATGTAGAGTAGCTAGATCGATTCACTTTGAGGTCAGCTAGGCAGCTAGGTACGTACTAATTAAATGGAATTTCGCCGGATTGAAAAACGCACACAAGCAACACATGTAAGCGTCCACCGGCAGAGTAGAAGTAGTCGTTGATGATGGAGTTGTCATAGACTCATTGTCGCCGCCGTCATCCGGTACACCCTCTCGCCCAGAAAGGAGCCCCTGCCTCAGCCACGTACGCCTGCAGCTCGAGAAGCACCCGATTAATTTTCCGTGCGTTGTATCTGTCCATGTCCTTGAGCACCTCGTAGTGTGGAGCGCGGAGACGGACGGACTGCCGGAGTCGAGCGCGGATGTGGATTCGCCAGCAGCAGCTGGTAGGGTCGTGCACGAGATCGCCGATGGAGATCCTCTGCTCGCGCCCGGGCACATCGGTGACCCTCGAGTTCGCGACAGGCCGCACCCCACGTGCTGTGCAGCAGCTACTACTCCCATGGTGTTGGCCTGTTGAACGTTGACTAGGCGGTGGCCCATACGTCCGGACTGCGACCTTGCGTTGAGTGCGTCGACAAAAGGCGCGCCGTTGACCTGCTGTGCAGCCCTCGACACCATCGGCCAAAAACATGCCAGGTGCACCACAGGTATTTGACAAAATGCCAACTAATACCATGCCAGATCATCAACAAAACCACTTGAAGCGGCACAAGGGACTAAAATTATCCGGTTTGTAAAGTTGAGAGACTTCGATTTACTGGTTTTAGAGTTGAGGGACAATTTCTATACTTCCGAGAGAATTGGAGGACGAAAAATATACTTATCCCTTAATAAAACTGCCCACATCATTGAAATTTACAACTTGGAACGGTCCAATCCGGTGGTGTGCTCTAGCTCCATCCATGATTGTCAATTTTCTATCATGGTACAAGTTTCGTCAAAATAATTGGTTTATTTCCTAAACGATCCAGGAAACTGAACACATGTGATAAATGAGGAGAAAAGGCTACATAAACCATGGTCAATCTAGCCTATATTGAGGCCCCTCTCCTCCTAACACGAAGGGTGTCTTCAGCATGTCGCTCCGGGTGAAGAATTCCCTTGTTTTCCCATTCCATGAACACCTCTCACGGAAAAATTCCTTTTCGTGGCCATCTTTTCCACATCCGAGTTCGACATCATTTCGATGTAAAATCTTGGATTCAACTTGACACAGTGCGCAGCTGCTTCTAAAGTAGTCCAATGGCTCTTCTGTCAAAACAGGAAAAAAAAATATACATAGAGAGAGAGAGAGAGAGAGAGAGAGAGAGAGAGAGAGAGAGAGAATTAGCTATGATCATATATTCATATTCATATCTACTGGATTGCACACATGTTGCAAGGCAGGTCGTCGGAACACTAATAGAACCAGTGACGCGCGTACCTAAGATGGTGCATGTCTGGATGATAAGATTGCGAGAGCACCAGTCGTAGCGTAGCTCAGCGAAGAAGTTGTGCTCATCGCCGTGGTCTGTCTGGCAAGCTGAGAAGTTGACGTGGTACCAGAGGTTGTCCCTAAAACCAACGCAGTCGACCTTGAAATGTGCGGTCGGCTGATCAGGATACACGAAACCAACGCAGGCCATGATGGGCAGACCAGGAAGCCGGAACTCGGCACCCTGCATGTACAATATCGATCATAGACGAACAAGGATATAACTTGGTAAGATGGAGAATGAGAAAAGAGACTAGTTGGCAGCTTTGAGGGTCAGTATTACTTACCGAGTGGTAGGCGTTGTAATGTTGAAGGGCCCAGTCAGCAAGATCACGGATGCAGTATGCGTCCATTTCTCTGTCATCAAACAAACAAATCAATTAATCAAACAAAAGAAAACAGGAATTCTTGGTTAAATTCCAGGGAGTAGCAAGGAAGGTATAGAGTCCATACTCTTGGGTGTGATGGTTCACAGCACGCCCTCTGTCCATTAGTTGTTGAAAGCGAGCTACAAAGTCTTGGTCGTCATCGCCGGCGACGTTAGGGGAAGAGAACCAGGATCCCATGGATCAATCGATCGACTCCCCCTGCCTGCCCTCCTCTGCGTCGTGTCCTCGATGGGTGTCGAGATCGATCGATCTCCCTGCCCTCCTCTGCGTCGCCGATAGTTCTCTTGATCAATCGATCCTTCTGCTCTCTTCTGCGTCGTCGATAGCTCTTGTGATTGATCGATCGCCCAATCGATATATATGTTGGTGTCGATTGGGATTCTAATCGGAGATGCGTCCTCGGTTTTTTTAGGCGCCTGCTAGGCGGCAGCCGGATGTAGGAGCCGAATTAACAACCGTCTTATCAGCCGTTAGATGAGCTTGTAGTAGACCGTACGTTCCCTTCTTTCTCGCCTTCTTTCACCTCCCGTACGCTGCTTCTTCGCGCATGCAAACAGTCATCAGCACATGCCCTCTTCCTCACTGCACATCCTCTCAACTAGCGCATGCTCGCAGGATCGTCAGCAGCGTGCAGCATCACCTGGTAGCCATCCAATGTTTCCGGCAAACAGCCTCGCCGCACCGGTGCTCCCGTCAGGGAGCTACCTTGCAGCAACCGATGCTTCCGGCAAAGCGGCCCTGCAGCACCGGTGCTCCCACCGACGAGCGACCTTGCAGCAGCCGATGCTTTCGGCGAGCGGCCTCGCAGCACCGGTGCTCCCGCCGGCGAGCGACCTTGCAGCAGCGGATGCTTCTGGCGAGCGGCCTCGCAGCACCGGTGCTCCCGCCGGCGAGCGACCTTGCAGCAGCCGATGCTTCCGGTGAGCGGTCTCGGAGCACCGGTTCTCCCGCCGGCGAGAAGACTCGCAGCATCTGATGCTTCCAGCGAGCGGCCGACGCAGCATGCCGACGACCGTCGTGACACTGCCTCGTAGCACGGCGGCGCCATCGCAGCACAACGGTGCAGCCCGAGCCACCGTTGCAGGATTGATTCACAGCACGGCGGTGCTAGGGAGGAGCAAGCTGCCACCGGCGAGATCGAGTCAGTTGCAAAGAAGAGAGAATTGGGAAGAGATGAATACGGTGGTGGATTGAGGAAGAAACGAGTGGCTGAGTTGTGTTCGTTCGAGGAGATAAGGATGAGGGAAACCGACGGGTGCGCGGACCCACAAGACGCGTGGCGAGCGCACAAAGCGGCTGCGGCAAAGCGTATCTACATCCGGATGAAACGAAGCAGTTTCCTTTTCTTAATAATAACTGTCCTAAAAAAGAAACACTACAAATTATAGTAGTATGTCCGATTATCTGCTACTAAGCGTCGGACTGGTTTCCTCCCCTAGATTCATTTTGCATCTCACGGTGGAGAGAGCTTCAAGCCTTCAACGATGCCATTTCTAACAACCTTTTTTTTTTGTTCTCGGGGCATCTCCAAGGCGGACCCGCAAACCGTCCGCATCGTCCAGACCACAGAAACTATTCAACGTGGGTCTGTATTGGTCCGCTGCGTGGTCTGATCCAGACCACATAAACTATTCAACGTGGGCCTGTATTGGTCCGCTGCATGGTCTGAACGCATTTTCTCTCGCAAACCGGAGATAAATGTGGGGAGGTTCGCGAGAGTCCGGACAATAGACACGTAGGACTCCGACACCCTCGGCCCGCCCAAAACCCTTTCTGGACCCGTGCCTCCATCCTCTTCATTTTCTCTCCTTCCTTCTTTCTCTCGTGCCTTCGCCGTCACTCCACCACCCCGGCCACCACGCCACACCCTTGCTGGAACTCTACATCTCCGTCACCTCCATCATTCCAGCCGGGTTCCGCCCCGCTTCTCCTCCGTCACCGTTCAACGTCTATCCTCCAACCGCCCGCCGGGTACCTTTGAACTAGTGTTATACTCACCATGCTTGGCAACTGTTCGATGAATTTCCGAAGCTAAAAACAATTTTCTCTTCTTCTTTCTAGCAATCAATTTCGGTTTGGAGTACACATACGAGAACTATGTTGAGTCATCTGATGGCTCGTCCGACGAGGAGGGGCACTCGGATGAGACGGCGACGATGATGGCAGTCCCTGAAGACCAGGAGCGTGCGGAGGAGCATGTTCTCAATTTCAAGAACTCGATCAAGGGTCATCAAGTGATCAACCTCAACAGGGCACGCGGCCATTTGACACTGATGGTCAACTACTTTGCCCCGTATGCACTCTTCGCTGACCATTTTTTCCGGTGTTTTCGGATGTGCAAGACCATCTGCAATCGTTTTTACCATGCCGTCCGGTTCTATGATGACTACTTCATCTTGAAGAAGGACGTCGTGGGAACAATTGGCTTCTCTGGTTACCATAAGTGCACGGCCGCATTACGGATGCTAGTATATGACACGGTCACTGATTCGTGGGATGAGTACCTACGAATGTCTAAGAGCATATGCGGAGACGCCATGGTCAAGTTCACAACTGTCGTTGTTGAGGTGTTCGGACCTTAGTACCTGAGAGAACCAATTGTGATCGACACCGAGAGGCTCTTGGCAATCTCAGAAGCAAGAGGGTGGGCAGGTTTATTTGAATCTCTAGACTGCATGCATTAGAAATGGAAAAACTGCCTAAAGGCATTACAAGGGCAATAACAGGGTTATGTTAGGAAGCCCACCATCATTCTTGAAGCAGTTGCATCACATGATCTTTGGATTTGGCACGCTTTATTTGACATGTCCGGATCTCACAATGACATGAATGTGTTGCAGCAATCACCATTGTTTGCGAAGCTGACTGAAGGAAAAGCTCATCCTTACCACTATACTGTCAATGGACATGAGTATAACATGAGCTACTATCTTGGTTGACAATATCTGTCCCGGGCATAAGGGTAGGACTAAGGTCAGTAGGAGAAAGAGACGTCCACAAGACCACAAGCACCCACCAGCAAACCCAATGCCAAAAAAGAAGAAGGTTAGAGATAGGAGTGTTCGGGCACTCTAACTAGGACCCCGACCATCACTAGTCACACCCTGACCACCGTATTTGTCGTCACACTAATGAACTTGTATCCACCAGTTCATATCAATACCAACCGAAAATAGGGTTTTACTTTTATGCTGAGATAGCGGGCCAAATCTGTATAAAATCCCCTTGCATTCTTGTATAGCATTTTAGCCCATAGCTGAACTAAAAAATATACGGTATCATTGATCCCTGGTGTCCTGACTCCTGAGTACACATCTCTATCTCTATCTCTTCTCTATCTCTATCTCTTCTCTATCTCTATCTCTTCTCTATCTCTACTACTTAAACAAGCAAACATATTCATCACTAAACGCATCCCAACACATGTACACAGAACACAAAAATCAATTACCACCGCACGATCATGCCTACTTAATTAGATCTAACCCTCGACATGAAAATTAACCATCACCAGAAAGTACGTTTTGCAATTATCACGGGCGAACGAAACTCTGCCAAGTGACGAAAGGTTCCACACGTCCGCGTCCGAAAAATTCGCTAGGAGGATTCAGCGGGATTCCTTTCTTTTCTCTGGGGATTTAGTGGTAGAGAAGAGGAAGATGCTCCGTGATTTTGGGACGTGGGATGTCCAGAACGGATCTGGGTGTTGCGGAGTGCGCGGCCCGCCCGCCGTCCCTCTCTTTCGTCGTATCCCAACTACCCTCATCGTTATCCATGCACGCACGATCCCATCGGCGCTGCCCAGAAAGCACCCTTGGCGGCTGGCGCAGTGCACACATCCGCCGCTGACCAGGCGCCAT
The DNA here is from genome assembly GCA_902687465.1 of Secale cereale. Taxonomy (NCBI): domain Eukaryota; kingdom Viridiplantae; phylum Streptophyta; class Magnoliopsida; order Poales; family Poaceae; genus Secale; species Secale cereale. The sequence continues at coordinate 931,897,757 of LR738710.1, forward strand.
CACTCACCCGCGGGATAGGCCTGGCTACGCACCTCCCCACCAGCCGCTGCCCACGAACAGCCATGTGTGTGCCCACGGGACGGCGGCGCGTAGCCCCCTCCCCCTGCCGTTTTCTAGATCGGCACTGCCTACCTCACATTGCCGGATCCCCGCGCGAGACCCACCGGCTGCTTCACCACCGTCCAGCGCCACTTCATCGTTGCGGCCGGCCGGCGCCCAGTGAGGAAGGAAGCTGACGCGGCGGCCACCAGGCAACCGCCGATCAGCAACGCAACGGCTGCAGCAGTGCTTGTTTGCCAGCAGCTGGGTGTAGGAGATATGCCCTAGAGGCAATAACAATTGTTATATATTATCTCTCTGTTCATAATTAAGTTTATATTCCATGCTATAACTGCTATGGTTCCCGAGCCCGTATATCCATAAAGGCTCTGGGGAAAACCCATGTGCACGTGTGGAATAATAAACGATAAAAAGTATTCCTAGTCATGCCTCTAAGACTGGCTCAAGTGTTGCATGATGATTATGTTTTCCCAATCATGGGCATGTCTTTGCCAGCAACTTTGAGGGCACAATGTTATAGGAACATTTGTGTTGAATCGACCCGAATTGATGTTATGCTATGAGATACTTTCGTCACAAGTTAATGGTTAATAACACAGGAAGTTGATGTTTGCATAATTCCTTAGACCATGAGAGTATCGAGTTTCTTCATGCTTGCTTCATGAACTTTGGGGTTTGTTAAACGTCATCCGTAAATGGGTGGCTATTACGGCGGCTTACGGGTTCATGGAAAAGTATGGCAAGTAACGAGATAGCTCAAGATTGGGATTTGCTCCTCCGTCGATGGAGAGATATACTCGGGCCCTCTCGGTGTAACGGTATCCATCATCGTCTGGCCAGACACAGGGTGATTTGATTACTGGGATGCCGGAACACGAAAACGAGAAAAGAGAACAAAACCGGTAACGAGGTAACTTGCATAGTGGACAAAGTGTTTGCCCACGGGGATGCAATAAATCTCACCTCGGGTGTTTGTGACATATCACGAAGCAAAAGGAATAGCTCACGGCAACTGGAGGTTCACTCGAATATTTATTCGTGTGGGTATAGGGGTCAATATGGGTGTCCACGGCTCCGATGCTGATCATTGATCGGAAGGTGTTCCGGTCATGTCTATACTTCACCGAACCTACAGGGTCACACGCTTAAGGGTCATCTATCTGCTGAATACTAGACAGGGAGTCTGAGAGAAAATCACCGAAAAAGTTTCGGAGACAACGGAAGAGTTCCGGAGAGAGAACACCGAAAGAGTTTCGGTAAAACCGAAAATATGTTTCGGAATATATTATTAGGTCAAAAAGGGTTTCGGCACCGCATGGAAATTATCAGAGGGTGCCAGAATTGGTCTGGGAACTTCTGGGAATTTTCAGAGAGAAAAACCGGAAATGTTCCGAAACTGCCGTAACCGCTGTTAATGCTTTCCGCTGATAAAAACCACAGCACCGAAAATGTTTCGGATCATGCCCAGAATAATTTTAGAGGGTACCGGAAATGTTCTGGGACCTTCTGGAATTTTTCAGGAAAAAGTTTCGCGGAAAACATCTTGTCTCAGCGCGAGGGGACAAGATCCCACGAATCGGGGGTTGCATGTTTGGTGGCTTTTTGTCTAGGGAGCATGCATGTTTCATGGAGACATGTTGGTGGCTTGTTGGGGGGGCCCCCCCCATGGGGGGACAAGGTGTTGGGCTGCCATGGGAGTGTCCCCTTGGTGCCCCCCTTGTGTTACCATTATGCCCTTTCATGTGTGACATGAAGCTTGGGTATTTTGGTATTTCCACGTCCCACCCCACCCCTTGCCTTGGCCTATAAAAGGAGGAGTTGGGGCTGCCATCTCCTTCATCCCTTGCTCTCACACAAGCCATGCATGATCTGGCATTCTTCTCTCCCTCCCACGAAAAGAGTTTCGTAGAGCCGAAAGGCTGTCTGGGTTCCGGCAGGAACTAGTTCTGGACGGCGAAGCCCTGCCGGATAGATGAGACCGTATGTGTGCAACTCTGTAGAGAGATCGTAGTTTCGGTCTTAGTTCGTGAGTGCCTCCCGAAGGGCTGTCTGTGTGACCGTCCGAGTTTCGAAGGTCCTCCCGAAGGGCTGTCCGAGTGACCGTTCGAGTTTCGAAGGTCCTCCCGAAGGGCTGTCCGCGACACTGTCCGGGGGACTGTTCGACCGTCTCCCGGAGGGCTGTCCGAGGAGAAGATGAGGGTATACATCCTCGCGGTTGGGAGGTTGTAAATCCTAGCTGCGGGGGTCTGCACCGACGATCGTCATCGACTCTACTTCCGCTGCGCTACGAGTCGGTAACGAAACAGATCAAACCTTGTATGCAGTCTTCATAGTGGTCCTGGGCTGGTGCGTAGGTCGGAAATTTTTATTTTCTGCTGCGTTCCCCTACAGTGGCATCAAGAGCCGTGCTATGCGTAGATGCAGGTTGCGATCTAGAATACATGGAGATGTATGGGTGTTGCACAATATAATTAGGTAGTAGATAAGATCTATTACTGAAAATTATTTGTGCGGGTAGCAGATGAAATCTGTTACCTGATGTTCTTGTTGCTTCCCTTAAATTTGCGTAGTCCTGATCTTGACAGCATTGTGGAATCTGACAAAGTTCTGGCAATCCGCGATCCTTTCATGCTGCTCCTGAGTATGCTGATTGACAGATCAACGAAGTGCTAACAGTTCTTTGGGTTCCACTTTAGTCAAAGAAAGATGGATGTTTCGCAGACGAAAGGGCAATGCAGATATGATCTGCACGGGGGTCATGCGTATGACGAAGTTCAGTATGGGGCTCGAGATTTTATTATCTTGTGTTTCATACACCCCGCAAAAGTTAATCTAGCGACTTGAATTATCATGCTTGATGATGAACGTTGGTAGCTTCGGTTTGTTTCGAAACCTTAGAAGCCACGTAAGATAAGCTTTTGCATGGACCGATTAGAGGCGTCTAACTTGGTTTTGCAGGAGGGTTTGCATGTGCATATGATGTGGTATAGCAGTGCTCATAATAATTTGATTATGTATGAGATGACTATATGATGTAAATTGATTAACATGACCTGCGTGTCATGGTTCGGCATGATGGCTGGAGCCATATGATTGCACTTTAATGACCTGCGTGTCAACCTTGTGTAATGCACTTATTTTATTAGCTATAGAGATAGCAATATTATCCGGTGCATCGACAAGGTGGTGGCAATCTTCGCGAAGGTGAACACCGACGCGAATGCTGAAGACGAAGAAATGAAAGACTTCTCCGTCAGAAAGGGCTATACCATATCATGCTAATTATGAATTGCCTGAGATGTTTATCCCTTTGATGCACCCTTCTTGATTGCGCGGTAGTCGCCTTTTATTAGGGTGATCTCTCACAAAAATATCAAGTAGTTAGTGTTCTCCCAAGTGTAGCACCGTCACGGCACCTAACTTCTCGGGGCATCACATGGACACATGGGTGCGAACGATTAGGGATGTGTGAGGCGGGTGAGTTGAGACCTCGCAGCGAGATCACTTGGTTGTCTTGACGTTCTGGAGGAGCGTCCTGAGCTCGGAACACGCCCATCGAAAGATGAACAAGAATCACATAGAGATGTGATTGGCAAGTTGGCCTACCGATTGAAATTCTCGTCACTTGAGATGGACACATCCTTGGCGTTGGATTTCAATTTGGATCTTGAATCACTCATGATCGATTTTGAGAGATATTGATTTGAGTGGGAGCGCACTGTTGAATTAACTTGTTTAATTCTCAGTGCAATTAATTTTGAACACTGTCTAAGTGTGGTTTGCATAATAGTTGTAGAATAATGGCTCGCGTTTCCACCTTCCCTATTAAAATTGAATAGCTGTTAAATATCTGGTTAAAACTTTACGGTTGGTAACGTAATGTGAGGATTGTCCTCAAGAGTGCCGAGAAGGACTTTGTCATATCGCATACTTTCGGTATTCTCCCGCTAATGCTATGGATCATGTGACTCTCGTCCTTCGATCCAAAAGCTAGAATTCCATTTTTTAGTCAAGTGCAATATGTTTGCTTCCATGAGACCCGAACTTCAAAAGTTTGGATAGTTATGTGATATTCATGGAATCTGAAAATCATTTTCAGAGACAGACAAAGGCTGAAAGATATGAGATATCCAAAGCAGTGTTTGTTTGCAAACTATTAGTAAAGGAGTTTACTTGCATTAGACTGATAAGAGAGGGATCCAGTAGAACGCCTGTCATATGATGAAAGGTGAATAAAACAACAACTTAAAGAGAAAGGAAGTGTCCGAAGGGTGTTAGTAAGATTTTCACGCCTAGGAAGTCCGGGGCTAACGCCACTCTTAAGTTGGGTGCTTCTTCTGAGAGTAGGAGAAATACTAAAAGTTAAACTGTTAGAAGTATAATGGTAAAAAGAAAGAAGACTGGAATATCCAGCTCATGTATGAATGTCATACAAGTTTTTGATGTATAGAAGGCTGGTCAAAGATATAGTCCTTGGGAATTATGATTAAATTGTTGATCGCTGATTCTTGGGTATTGTGAGTTAAATCACAAAGATACCCGCTCGATTGCATTCTGTTGCAACTCGATGTAAGGACTACTATGGCCTAGAAGACTAGCCAGGAATGAGGTTTAGGTATACACATAGAACATAGTAAATGTTACTATACCTTCCATCGGTGTATTACCGTCTATATTTATTTTCATAATTCATTTAGAGTTTTACAAACTCTAGCCCATTGCATAAGGGATCTTGCAAGAAGGTTGTTCATAACAGAACTCCTAATGTTCGGTGTTATGAATAACATAAGGGCCATACTTTCATTATGAATGAGATGTATGTTATGAATATTGATAATAATACATTACCTCTAGATTTATTTTCATAATTCATTTTAGAGTTTCATACACTCTAGCCCATTGCACAGTGTTTGTTGCAAAAGAGTTGTTCATGAAAACAACAATTGTTGTTCAGTATTATGAATAACATGAAGGGCCATGCTTCCATCCAAGATGGGATGTATGTTATGAATATTGATGGTAATATGATACATCCATAACACTGACGCTAAATGTCGCAAGACTAAAAGAATACCACACAAGTGTGGCACTGCATTTGGTCACATTGGAGAAACCCGCATGGAAAATTCCATTATGATGGATTTTGAAGTCGTTTGATTTTGAATCATCTGACACTTGCAACTTTCCTCCGAAAAGTGAAGTGACTGAAATACCGTTCACAGGCCATAAGGAATGAGTAACAAACTTATTGGTGATCATACATTTGATGTGTGTAGTCCGATAAATGTTGTTAGTAGTGGATTTATCTATCTTCAGAAATGACTCAGGTAGATATATGGATATTTACTTGATGAGACGTAAGTCTAGATCTTTTGAAATCATTCGAAAGGTTTTCAAAAATGAAGTAGAAGTTATTGTAACAAGAAAATTATGTTTCTACAATTCGATTGCAGAAAGGAATATTTGAGTTACAAGTTTAGCGAATGTCTGATGAGTTGTGAAAGGGGTTTCATAACTTGCACCTCCCGGAACACCACTGCAAGTGGAAAGTCCGTGGAGATGTAATCAAACCATTTATGACATGGTGAGATCAAAGATGACATAAATAAATTTGCCATTATCCCTTTTGAAGAGTGATGCTTTAGAGACTGCGGCTTTTACACTGAAAAGAGCTCCGTCGGGTCTGTTGAAATGAAGCCATGGTATGGTACGCCCAACCATGTTATATCTTTTCTTAACATTTGGAATGTGGGGCTTGTGTAAAAGATTACAAACCTATTCCAAATCAGACAAGTGCTACTTTGTAGGTTATCCCAAGCAATTGGGTATTCCTCCCTCACTATACCGAGGCAAATAGTTTTGCCACGAAACGGTATGCTTTTGAAGAGAATGGTTCTTTCAAAAAGGGTGAGTGGGAGGACAGTGCAACCTCGACGAGATAACAGTATCTTCGTCATCAGGTCAAAGGAAAGAAACCTTGGAAGTAATTCCGGAGTTTCCTACTGCGACTGATACGAAAGTCTCTACAATAAAATGTATGGACTTCGGTCGAACTTGCAGCTGAACCACGTAGGCAAGGCTCGTGCAAACCTCTCAGGTGCGCAGACGAGATATTGTTGTTGGACAACAGTATACCTATGATACACAAAGGAAGCGTTGATGGGCCCTGACTCCGGAATTGGCTAAATGCCAATACAATCCGAGATAGTTTCCATATAAGTGATTCAAGATTAAAACCTTGATACACCCTTCGGAAGACTTAGAGTCTAACGAATATTTATGGAACTTAAAACTGATAC
>LR738710.1:931905157-931940037 GCA_902687465.1 Secale cereale
TGCCTCTAAGACTGGCTCAAGTGTTGCATGATGATTATGTTTTCCCAATCATGGGCATGTCTTTGCCAGCAACTTTGAGGGCACAATGTTATAGGAACATTTGTGTTGAATCGACCCGAATTGATGTTATGCTATGAGATACTTTCGTCACAAGTTAATGGTTAATAACACAGGAAGTTGATGTTTGCATAATTCCTTAGACCATGAGAGTATCGAGTTTCTTCATGCTTGCTTCATGAACTTTGGGGTTTGTTAAACGTCATCCGTAAATGGGTGGCTATTACGGCGGCTTACGGGTTCATGGAAAAGTATGGCAAGTAACGAGATAGCTCAAGATTGGGATTTGCTCCTCCGTCGATGGAGAGATATACTCGGGCCCTCTCGGTGTAACGGTATCCATCATCGTCTGGCCAGACACAGGGTGATTTGATCACTGGGATGCCGGAACACGAAAACGAGAAAAGAGAACAAAACCGGTAACGAGGTAACTTGCATAGTGGACAAAGTGTTTGCCCACGAGGATGCAATAAATCTCACCTCGGGTGTTTGTGACATATCACGAAGCAAAAGGAATAGCTCACGGCAACTGGAGGTTCACTCGAATATTTATTCGTGTGGGTATAGGGGTCAATATGGGTGTCCACGGCTCCGATGCTGATCATTGATCGGAAGGTGTTCCGGTCATGTCTATACTTCACCGAACCTATAGGGTCACACGCTTAAGGGTCATCTATCTGCTGAATACTAGACAGGGAGTCTGAGAGAAAATCACCGAAAAAGTTTCGGAGACAACGGAAGAGTTCCGGAGAGAGAACACCGAAAGAGTTTCGGTAAAACCGAAAATATGTTTCGGAATATATTATTAGGTCAAAAAGGGTTTCGGCACTGCATGGAAATTATCAGAGGGTGCCAGAATTGGTCTGGGAACTTCTGGGAATTTTCAGAGAGAAAAACCGGAAATGTTCCGAAACTGCCGTAACCGCTGTTAATGCTTTCCGCTGATAAAAACCACAGCACCGAAAATGTTTCGGATCATGCCCAGAATAATTTTAGAGGGTACCGGAAATGTTCTGGGACCTTCTGGAATTTTTCAGGAAAAAGTTTCGCGGAAAACATCTTGTCTCAGCGCGAGGGGACAAGATCCCACGAATCGGGGGTTGCATGTTTGGTGGCTTTTTGTCTAGGGAGCATGCATGTTTCATGGAGACATGTTGGTGGCTTGTTGGGGGGCCCCCCCCATGGGGGGACAAGGTGTTGGGCTGCCATGGGAGTGTCCCCTTGGTGCCCCCCTTGTGTTACCATTATGCCCTTTCATGTGTGACATGAAGCTTGGGTATTTTGGTATTTCCACGTCCCACCCCACCCCTTGCCTTGGCCTATAAAAGGAGGAGTTGGGGCTGCCATCTCCTTCATCCCTTGCTCTCACACAAGCCATGCATGATCTGGCATTCTTCTCTCCCTCCCACGAAAAGAGTTTCGTAGAGCCGAAAGGCTGTCTGGGTTCCGACAGGAACTAGTTCTGGACGGCGAAGCCCTGCCGGATAGATGAGACCGTATGTGTGCAACTCTGTAGAGAGATCGTAGTTTCGGTCTTAGTTCGTGAGTGCCTCCCGAAGGGCTGTCTGTGTGACCGTCCGAGTTTCGAAGGTCCTCCCGAAGGGCTGTCCGAGTGACCGTTCGAGTTTCGAAGGTCCTCCCGAAGGGCTGTCCGCGACACTGTCCGGGGGACTGTTCGACCGTCTCCCGGAGGGCTGTCCGAGGAGAAGATGAGGGTATACATCCTCGCGGTTGGGAGGTTGTAAATCCTAGCTGCGGGGGTCTGCACCGACGATCGTCATCGACTCTACTTCCGCTGCGCTACGAGTCGGTAACGAAACAGATCAAACCTTGTATGCAGTCTTCATAGTGGTCCTGGGCTGGTGCGTAGGTCGGAAATTTTTATTTTCTGCTGCGTTCCCCTACACTGGGCACTTCGGTGGGAACGCAGATGCATGGTGGGTAGGCATATGGATTTCAGGGAAGATGGTCCTGATGGTCAAAGTATTCCAGCCTTCTATGTATGCGTCATTCAGTCAGTTTGAAATCCCCTTCCTCACTCTTATGCTTGTGTTTGATCAGCACCATTACTCCATTTGTGCAGTGACATGTTGTTATGCAGTCGTCATGCTCCAGGGGACACCCCTCCGCTGATCAAATGCATAGATGCATGCCACTATCTTTATTAGCACAAACACAAAGGTTTATTTCGGCATGCACTTTATTTCTACTTGCAGACATCAAGTTCAGCCAATATGTCATGGTTAGCTGAATGAAAAGGAAAATTTTCAGAAAAGTGGTGCCCAGATCAAGAAGCACTTTTTTAGTCGAGCCATCATGTAAATGTCAAGAATTGAGATGATTCACTTTTGTGTGCTGCAAAAGTTATACTTTGGTGGCATTTTCTTTCTGTTTCAGTTTCAGTGGTGCCACACAGCTGTGCCAGATTGCACTTCAAAATGTGTTCTGTGATGCGGTATAACACCATGCTTGAGAAATCATTAACTTTCTATTAATAAAACAAGCAGAAGCTTTGGGAGAATTATCATCTAATGTTTTGTGTTGTGGATCTTTTCATGTTACGGGCATACTTCTACCAAATAGTATGTTTGGACGTGACACCTAACCATTTATTTCTAACATGGAGTGCAGTGGTGCAAAGTAGGTTTATCAATTTCATTTAGAAGATTTTCATGTACAGATGCCTTTGATCTTGGTGCTAGGCCAGTAGGAATTATTCTCAGATTATTAATTTGAGATCTTAGGACTAAAACCTCCAAAGCTTAGACTTACACGTTAATAAATTAATATTATGCAAAGTTAAGTTGTGGCATGATAACACCTTACAGTCATATCATTCCATGTGCATAGTATTGAACCATGGGTTAATTACTGAGTGATCAAAAAAATATTTCTTTCTCTTTAGCAAAACATATGCACACAGTTAGCTAAAACATTCGGATCGAGACACCTTGTGGGACAATTTAGATGTAGGCAATTATTAATTTCTAAAGTTTGAGATTTTTATAATTGTTTTCTAAATTTTGGATAGTGTGTTATAATGTGTGAAGTATAATTTCTAATTTTTTTCTTGCTTTGTAAATTTTATAACTTTGTTAATATAAGACTTCCATCCTGCTCCATACAATATTCAATCTCCATGACAGATTGGTAGTTTGTTACTGTTTGGAAGAGTTTTGTAAGTCATGTGCTCGAAGCATGTCTCGCCCTCACATATATGCTCACACAATACTTTTTGACTTTTTTTTGTTTATTTACAGGTTTGGAAATACAATCTCAGTTGCCTTCATTCAAATGTTCAAGGCTTTGGGTGAGTTATTGCACACCTCCTTTATAATATTGTATTGATTGAGTTAATTTAGATTGCATGTGCATGTGGCAACATTTATAATGGCCAGTCTATGTGGTACTGACAAATTAGACGATATCTTTTCTTAAAGACAGTGCGGGTTAGTGTTGGTGTTGTATTTTCATCACATGGCATGATTGATTTTAATGTAATATGATTGATCAAACGTGTTTGCAATGACAATTATAGATTATAGTTTCTCATGCCATGCTTAAATAGCTAGGAGTGAATAATGATTTATCTTGAAGGTCAACATAGCGTTAAAATGAGGGTGATGTAGTATGATAATATGATATCCTCCTCCGAATGTTTGAAGTGGCTTGACTTGGCACATGTTCATGCATGTAGTTGAATGAAAATCAACATAGCCTTTATGATACTTATGTTCATGGTGTCCATATCCTATTCATGCTTATATCCAATGTTTGTTATGTATAATGTATGTTCACGACCATTGTTGCTCTCTAGCTGACAGCTTCACAACCTACTTGCTAGCCTTCGCCTGTACTAAGCGGCTTGTGCATCAAATTCAAAAATCAAAGTTATTCCAGATGAGTCCACCATACCTACCAATATGTGGTATTATCCTGTTGTCTTAAGTATCTGCGTCATCAACACGTGACAGTCGTGAGACTTCATCCCGCTGAACTTCAGCTTCGCCCGGTCTAGGTATCTGCTTATCTTCCCCGCGTAACCGTAAGGAAGTTGTACTCCTACGAGGCAGGTGAAAAACTGCTCAATCTCCTCCTGACTTAGAGTGAAGCACGCGGGAGGGTAGTCATTTCCGGTCTTCTTGGCCTTTTTGACTTTGCGACGACTTTCCGTGTCCTGCTTCGCCTCATCATCATCATCATCATCATCATCATCATCATCATCATCATATATAGCGTGAAGCTCCTGCCTGATGCCCATTGATTTCAAGTCTGCCCTTGCTTTCGGCCCATCTTTGGTCCTCTCTGGCATGTTGAGCAGGGTACCAAGCAGACTCTCGCACATGTTCTTCGTGATATGCATTACATCAAGGCTGTGAGGCACACGGTGGATCTTCCAGTACGGCAAGTCCCAGAAAACAGACCTCGTTTTCCATACCTTCAGCAGCGGCTCTGGCGCCTTTCGCTTCTTTCCCGGCTCTGGCGCCTTTTGCTTCTTTCCCGGCAGTGGGCAATCTTTCCAATTTTTCAACAGCTCGTCTATTTCCTCGCCGCTCCTCGTACACGGGCGTCCTCGGGGTTCGGTTTCACCATCGAACAGATCCTAGCGTTTTCTCCACAGGTCATCGTCGCGAAGCCACCTTCGATGTCCCATGAACACGGTTTTCGAAGACCCGGGATCTCTATCTAGCTGGCGATACATTGTGTCATCCATGCACCTGACGCATCCAGAAAATCCGTGGACCACCTGCCCCGCGACATATCCGTAACCGAGATAGTCGTGCACCGTCGTGAGCAGCGCGGCTCTCATAGGGAAATATTCTTTCTTTGCGGCGTCCCACGTATTGGCTGGCGTTTTCCACAGCGTGTCTAGCTCCTCTTTCAGCAGCCCCAGATACAGATTGATGTCGTTCCCTGGTTGTTTCGGTCCTTCAATTAGCATACTCATGTGAATGTACTTCCTCTTCATGCACAACCAGGGGGGAAGGTTGTACATCCACACAAACACACGCCAGGTGCTATGTGTGCTTCTCTGGCTGCCAAACGGATTGACTCCATCGGTGCTTGCGCCCAGCACGATGTTCCTTGGATCGTTCCCAAATTCTAGGTCTTCGAAGTTCAACGCTTGCCACTGGCTCGCATCCTTAGGGTGACTCAGCATCTTGTCTTTTTTATCTATCTCCGGATCATTTGCGTCATCTTCTCGCTTCTTCTCCTCCCTATCCGCGTGCCAACGCAGGAGCTTTGCTACCTTAGGGTCCGCGAAATACCGCTGCAGACGAGGAGTGATCGGAAAGTACCACACCACTTTTCGAGGAGCTTTCTTCCTCTTCTTGTATCGAGTGACGCCGCACACCGGACATATGGTAGACTCCGCGTGCTCGTCCCGATAAATTATGCAATTGTTCATGCACACATGGTATTTCACGTGCGGTAAATCCAGAGGACACACGATTTTCTTTGCCTCCTCCAAACTGGTGGGGCACTTGTTCCCCTTGGGAAGACGTTCGTGCCAGAATGACATGTTCTCGTCGAAGCATGCGTCGGTCATTTTGTGTTTTACCTTCATCTCCAGAGCCATGAGCGTTACTTTCAGGCGGGTATCCTCGGGCCTGCATCCTTCATACAATGGAGTAACCGCGTCTAACTCAAGTTGATCCATCTTGGCTTTCTCTCGGGCGGCAGCTCTTGCGTTATCGGTCTGCTTGAGAAGCAGCTCTTGAATATGAGGGTCCTGCACCCAGCCCATCGATGGTCCAGCGTCGTCTGCTCCGTCGGCATCATCATCTTCATGATCATGCCCGTCGTCTGCTCCGGCATCTTCCTCATCATCATGTCCTGCATCTTCTACATGATGACTGTGTACAGCATCACCGTCGTGATCATCTCCTGGGGATTCTTCGTCTTCTCGCCCGCCCGAGCCGCGGTGGTTGTCTTGCTGCCCTTCCTCATTTCTTGCCCGGCCCCCATGGACGACTTCGTAGTCATCTTCATCACCTTGCCACCGATAGCCATCCATGAAACCACGCAAGAGCAGGTGGTCCCGCACCTGCCCGGAATCCGGGTCCGCAATAAGGCTCTTCAGCTTGCATCTTCGACACGGACATCTTATCTCCGTCTCGTTCTTTTGAAGCATCTCGGCCTTCGCGGACCTCAAAAACATATTCACGATTCCTTCGGTCATTGTGCGCACCATGGTCGCCTGCGGGGTAGAGCAAAACGATATTTTAGAACCAAGAAAAAATTTGCCATGACTTTCCCTAAAAATAGGACAAAAAAGAATGCTTAATGCCAAAATTCTCACCGAAACGGAAATGAATCAACATTCTGAGAAAATATTGGCAACTTCGCATTTCAAATACCGGTACACCTCCAAACACAAACACATATGCAACACAACAAACATATGCAACACCACGAACATACATAGATCTAGCTAGGCCATAAAAAGTGCATGTGCACATTGTTGTATGGAGAACAACATAAATATAGCTTCCCCCCTTACTTACCTATCAAAACAAGGTAATTTAACCACTTAATTTGAATGAATCTATGGTGGAAATGAGGTGAAAAAGAGGAGGGACCCGAGACAAGGAGGAGGTGGAGAGAATGAAGTGGGGGAGAAAGTGAGTGTGGGTAGGAGAGGCTGTCCAAAATATCTTGTTGCTGCCCACTTACTAATGGCGCACCCACTATAAATACGCCATTAGTAATCAAGGTTACTAATGGCGCATCCTCAGTTAGTGCGCCATTACTAGTTTTGCAAAAAAAAACATACTAATGGCGCACTGTTAGTAATGGCGCACTGTGGAACAGTGCACCATTAGTAGTTTTCTAAAAAAAGAATAAAAAACATCATAAAAAAAGAACATTAATGGCGCACTTTACTGCTGGTGCGCCATTACTAGTTACAACTAGTAATGGCGCACTTCGTCTGGATGCGTCATTAGTATGTTTGGACAGGCGCACTAGTTCAAAAAAAAAACTTTTTGATACTAATGGCGCACGCTGGGCCAGGTGCGCCATTAGTAGTTTGAACTCTAATGGCGTATCTGAGGTTGGTGCGCCATTAGTATATACTAATGGCGCACTGCTTGTCTGGTGCGCCATTAGTATCAATTCCATCTATAGCCCTTTTCCTAGTAGTGCGAAACGCTTTCGGGTGATCCAGAAAACTGTCACAACCCTTCCCTCTGATTCTCATTATTTCATAGTACCTCTCCATACTACTAGCCGTTAAGAGTGTGATCTTACCGGTACAAAAAAATGTCGACCTGTCCGGAACACCTTTCGGTCAATAATTATTATCGGGATCTGGACACCCATATAAATCCCATGTATCAACCAATAAAATAATCAAGCGAACCTTTTGTTATCGCCTATAATTCTTGCCTCGTGATACGTTAGACAACCCATGGCGAGACTTTTATGGTATCCCCGTGATCAACACCTTGTTCACTATACCTAGTTATCCTCCTTACCGGTTTGTATTCCTTTCTCATTTTTTGATTATGATATCCCTGTGAGTAGCACATTAGTCACTATGTTTAGCCAGAAGATGTTGGACACCATAACACCGAGTGAGACCAGAGTGAATCTCTCGATTGACAGAAGGGCAAATCCCAGTATTGACATAGTTAGGACCACACCATACTTTCTGGTGTTCCCGAAAGCTATGACAAGGTAATGTTTGAAAACCCCAAAGAAATCATCTCATATCTAGGTGTACAATATTGTCATAGTCTAAGTACGTGAGTAAATGTTAACACTATCTATCCTACTTCTAAATATTTGAGTTGGTGGTGAGTTCACTCCTCCACCTCCTCCTCTTACATGTGGGGCCTATTGCAATAGTAGCCAAAATAAAAAATTGTGGTTGATGGTAGTAGAACCCAGCATGTTTCCTACAAGTGTCCTACTTCTTGCTGTGTACAAAAAAGTGGGAACTATTGACACATAAAAAGTTGTGACAGCATATTTGAACGCATAACCAACTCATCTACTCCCTCCGTTCCAAAATATAAGTCTTTCTAGAGATTTCAACAAGTGACTACATACGAAGCAAAATGAGTAAATCTACACTCTAAAATATGTCTACATACATCCATATGTTGTAGTCCATTTGAAATGTCTAAAAGGACTTATATTTAGGAACGGAGGGAGTAGATGCTACTACTCACCACCTGATAAAATAAAAAGGATGCTACTCTTCATGCATTGGACAAGGGCAGGTCTGTAAGCACTATGTGTGCGGGCTGTACGTCGTCCTTTTTTCTTCGTCATTGTTTTTGACATTTCTTCTCTTCTCTCTTGTATGCAACTTTGTCGGCACGTCGATGCCTGGTCGTTGGAGCACCTCTTCTGCCCCGGCCGGCAGCTTGGCCTCCGACCATGCTCACTAGATCAGCATCGTGCCTTGGCGCAAGGGTGCCGGTCCCAACTATGTGGTAAAGCAGACAATGCCAAATTAGTAGGAATCCTGGTTTAGTGTGGTAAAGCAGATAATGTAGGAATCCCGGTTTGGCTACTGCATTCAAATAGGACAACAAAATAAAAAGAAAGAAGAAACATTCACTTACAATAGAAGAAGACATCATTGAGTTCATCATTAATTCAACACCGTCATGAGATAATAAGGCAGCGTCAAGTTCAGTGCATTCATGAGACTACAAAAGGTAACCACTTGGCATTAAGTTCGGTACTAAGAGCAGACATGAAAGAGCAAGTATTAATCTAAAAGAAAGTTTGTAGCATATCCATATATAAGCAAGGCAGCTACTGTTGTTGCCGATCGGACGTGAGGAAGAAAGAAGAGGGTTCTGCGGGCTAGGATGAACACTCGAGAGAGAGAAGTTTTGTGCCGCCTGAAACTCAGCAGCGTTTTCTGTTTTCACTGTTTCCTTTATCTGCTACTCCCTCCGTCCCAAAATTCTTGTCTGACATTTCTCTAGATATGGATGTATCAAACACTAAAGCATGACTAGATACATCCATATTTTGACAAATCTAAGACAAGAATTTTGGGACGGAGGGAGTACAACCGAAAGCTAACAACCTCCCAGTGGACGCGCTATGATCCGTGACGGCCGCGCCATCCCACGACCACGTTCCACAGCGCATGCATCCACCGAGAGGAAAAGAAGGGAGAAGTGGTCAGTGCGTTGAACAACACTTGATCCAAAGCTAGCTACGTGCATGGGCGTGTCACATCACCAGCATGCATACATTATTCAAAGGAAAAACAGAAAACTACTATCCTGACTACGTGAGCTTAATAAGGCTAACAAATCTCCCCCTTAAGCTCAGCGTTCACTGCTGATTTGTCTGACTCCAAGCTTCTGACGCAGCTCGATGAAGCGCACACGCCCTAGCGCCTTGGTCAGTGCGTCCGCCACTTGGTCATGAGTGCCAACGAAGTCGATCTTCACCTGTCCGGTTTCCATGCAGTCACGAATGAAGTGGAACTTCACATCTATGTGCTTACTGCGATCATGATGGACAGGGTTCTTCGCCAAAGCAATTGCAGACTTGTTATCCACCATGAGATTGAACTCTGTTGGTGTTTCCCCCCTCATCTCCGCCAATAGTCTGCTCAGCCAAAGTCCCTGACATGTTGCAGCTGCAGTGGCTACATATTCTGCTTCGCATGAGCTGATCGCCACTATCTTTTGCTTCTGCGAGGTCCAGGAGATGGGGTTATCTCCGAGGAAGAAAATCTGCCCTGATGTACTCTTGCGGTCACCAATATCCCCAGCATGGTCGCTATCACTGAAACCAAGTAATGCACCACTGCCACCACGCACATATCTACACCCATAGCTCAGGGTCCCTTGCACATACCTCAATATTTGCTTGACGGCAGCCCAGTGAGTCGTGGTCGGCTTCTCCATGAACCTGCTCACTGTTCCAACAGCATGTGTGATGTCCGG
Source organism: Secale cereale (assembly GCA_902687465.1). NCBI lineage: Eukaryota > Viridiplantae > Streptophyta > Magnoliopsida > Poales > Poaceae > Secale > Secale cereale. The sequence continues at coordinate 931,915,144 of LR738710.1, forward strand.
ACGCGTGTGAACCAGGTACCTCAGGCTCCCGATCACGCTGCGATAGAGAGAGGCATCACACGCCTTCCCTTCATCTTCTTTTCTCAGCTTGAGCCTGCACTCCATGGGCGTGTGGCTGCTGTTACACCCACTCATTCCTGCCACTTCAAGGATTTTTTCTGCATACCCACGTTGACACAGAGTGATCGCCTCCTTAGACTGACACACCTCGATGCCCAAGTAGTAGCTTAGGAGCCCGAGATCACTCATCTTGAAGAGTTGTTGCATTTGATCCTTGAATTCCAGGATGTGTGCCTTGTGGGTACCTGTGATGATCAAGTCATCGACATACACCCCCACCAGCAGGTAGGAATGAGCATCCCCTCGTCGGTACACTGCATGTTCCAGCGGGCTCCTGACAAACCCAAGTGAGATCAGTGTTTCATCCAGTTTTGCATACCAGGCCCTTGGAGCTTGACGAAGGCCATAGAGAGCCTTGAGAAGTTTCAAGACCTGTTGCTCGCCTCCATCTGCAACATATCCTGGTGGCTGCGCGACATAGACATCCTCGACCAGATCACCATTGAGGAACGCAGATTTTACGTCCATGTGGTGAACTTCCCAGCCAGATTGCGCAGCCAACGCGAGGAAGAGGCGCACTGTTTCCATCCGCGCCACGGGCGCGAACACTTCTTCAAAGTCCACGCCCTCTCGCTGAGCATATCCCTTCGCCAGCAGTCTTGCTTTGTGTTTGATGATGTTGCCGTCGGGGCCGCATTTAACCTTGAAGACCCACTTCAGCCCTATCGCCTTTTGGCCTCGAGGGAGAGAAGCGAGCTGCCAGGTCGCGTTTTCGGCAATGGACTCCATCTCCGCATCCATGGCTTCTTTCCAGTTCACGCTCCCCAGCGCGTCCTCGACATCCACTGGCTCCTCGGCACTTAGCAGGCAATGTTCCATCGCCTCTCGCACAGCCTGCCCTTCAGTTTCGTCTAGGATGCAGGAGACCCGGCGATAGCGGATGTTGCCGGTGTCCACATCCCGACGGTTCTCGTCGTGACTGAGTGGTGTCGCCCAACGGATTTCTCGGCCTTCTACAGGTGTCGCCACCTCAGACTATGATGAGTCGAGTGCGCTCCCCCCGGAGGTGGTTGATCCGGACTGTGGCGTCTTGAGCGCGCTCCCCCCAGGCGTAGGCATGCCGGGGAGCGACCCCCCCAAGGAGGGCGCAGGCGTGCGTGGCGTTTTGCAGTTCACCGGTGTACCGCGGTCGATCTCGTGGACACCAGGGTCCGTGGTGTATACCACGGTGAACGTGGTCGGCGCAGAGTACGCCTCCGCCGCGCCAAGGACGCGCCACGCCCACGGCCTGCTTTCTTCGAACACCACGTCTCTTGACACCTGCACCTTCTTCGTCGATGGGTTGTAGACGCGATAGGCCTTGGAGCCCTCTTCATACCCGACAAAAACCATCGGCGTCGAGCGGTCGCTGAGCTTGGTGATACCGGGGCCGACGTGCTTGACATGTACCGTGCACCCAAACGTGCGCAGATGTTGCACAGCGGGCTTACGTCCGTACCACGCCTCATAGGGCGTGACACCATCCAGGCTTCGGGTGGGAGCGCGATTGAGCACGTACACCGCGGTCCTCACGGCCTCGGCCCAAAAGAACGCCGGCATCTCCATGCTCTTCATCATGCATCTCGCCGTCTCCACCACCGATTGGTTCCGCCGCTCGACCACCCCGTTCTGCTGCGGCGAGTACGGAGCGGTCGTGTAGTGCTTGACGCCTAGCTACTCACAGTATGCTTTGAACTCGCTTGAGTTGAACTCGCCGCCACGGTCCGACCGGAACGCGCGCAGCTTGCAGTTGCCGCTCGCCTCGGCCTGCACCTGCACCTTCTTGAAGCGCTGGAAGGCCTCGTCTTTCGTTCTCAACAGCTCTAGCCACATGTAGCGACTATAGTCATCCACTATCAGAAGGAAATACTTGTTACCTCCTGGCGTGGTCGGCTCGATCGGGCCGCAGAGATCAGTGTGCACGAGCTCCAGTCCGCGCTCTGCGCGGTACGCCGAAGACTGAGGGAACGGTGCGCGGTGCTGCTTCCCAAGAGCGCACCCATCGCAGTACTGCTCGACTCGGTCGATTACGGGCATGCCGCGCACCATCTGCTTCATGGACATAGCTCGAAGTGCGCGGAAGTGCAGATGACCCATACGAGCATGCCAGCGCCAGGTCGGGTCGTCCCCTTGTGCCAACAGGCAGGCCGGCGCTTCCATGGTAAGGACTCCAGTGTATAGGCGATTTGCCGATCGCCTGATGCTTGCCAGGGTGCGCCGCGCGGGGTCTCTGATGACCATGAGTCCGTCTTGGATGCTGATGACGCAGCCTGCCTCGTCTAGCTGTCCGACAGAGACTATATTCGTGCGGAGGCTCGGTATGAAGAAGACGCCCGCGAGCGCACGCTGGTCACCACCCTGGCAGCGAAACACCACCGTGCCGCGCCCGCGAATGGCCACGACCGAGCCGTCCCCGAATCTCACCGTCCCGTGCACGGTTTCGTCGAGAGACGCGAAGACGCGCTTGTCTCCCGTCATATGGCTGCTGGCTCCCGTGTCAAAGAACCACACGCCGTCCGGGGAGGGCACGGGCATGACTTTCTCCTCGTTGAGGTACACCACTTGAGGTGCCACATGATGCGGTGTGTCAACGGAGGTGACCACGGCCATGTAGAGACCCTGATCGTGCTCGGGCTGGGCTTCAGCTATGTTGGCATGCTCCTGCTTGCCCTTCTGCTCCTGCTCACGGAGCCATGTCCGGCACTCCTTCTTCCAGTGCCCGGGGATACCGCAGTGATGACACTTCCCTTTCTTCTTCTTGCCGCCGGAGCCGCCCGCGGCCGCGCTCCCCGACGCACCCTTGCCGCTGCCATGGTTCTTTGCCTTGGCGGGTGATTTGCTCTTGCCGGTGTTGCTGCCGCCACCTGGCGATGAACCACCAGCGCCGCCCACTTTCTCGCGGGCCAACCACTCCTCATGGGTGAGCAAGAGGCGCCCGGTGTTCTGCGCTCCGTCGTCGAGGTCATAGTGATCCTCACACGCGGAGAAGCGGCCAACGAGTTCCTCGATGGACATGGCCTTCAGATCGAGAAGAGACTCAATCGCCATGGCCATTGGGCGGTAACGGCGCGGCACCACCCGGAGAAACTTCTGAACAGCCTTGTGCTCGGTGACGGGGTCGCCGTACAACTCCAGATCGGCGACGAGAGCGGAGAGCCGTAGCCCAAAGTCCTCGACGGACTCCCCGTCCTTGAAACGGAGATCCTCGAACTCCCGCCGGCGCACCTGCGCCTTGGCCTCGCGGACGCGTTCACTGCCCATCCGCATCGTCTTGATGGTCTCCCACGCCGTCTTCGCCGAGTCCTTAGCGGCCAGCACACGCAGCATCTCCGGCGGGTCGCCGGTGAGAAGAATCTGCAGCGCGCGTCGGTCGTCGTTCTCATCGGCGGCGTCGTCGGTCACCGCGGACCAAACGCGAGCCACCTGCAGCTTGACCTGCATCACCAACGCCCACTCCTGATAGTTAGTGCGCGTGAGCATCATGGATGTCGACGACTCCTCTCGCACGACGCGCTCCACCACCCGAAACTCGCCGCTGCCGCTGCCAGTGAGGCGCGCAAGCGGTGCCTTGGATGAGGGTGTCTTTGGCGGCGACTTGGTCCCGCTCTTGCTCTTCCCGTCCGACTCGTCGCCTGACATGTGCGCCGCCACGGATCAAACACCGCCGGCCACCGGAGTAGGATCAAACACCTCGCTCTGATGCCAATTGTTGTTGCCGATCGGACGTGAGGAAGAAAGAAGAGGGTTCTGCGGGCTAGGATGAACACTCGAGAGAGAGAAGTTTTGTGCCGCCTGAAACTCAGCAGCGTTTTCTGTTTTAACTGTTTCCTTTATCTGCTACAACCGAAAGCTAACAACCTCCCAGTGGACGCGCTATGATCCGTGACGGCCGCGCCATCCCACGACCACGTTCCACAGTGCATGCATCCACCGAGAGGAAAAGAAGGGAGAAGTGGTCAGTGCGTTGAACAGCACTTGATCCACAGCTAGCTACGTGCATGGGCGTGTCACATCACCCGCATGCATACATTATTCAAAGGAAAAACAGAAAACTACTATCCTGACTACGTGAGCTTAATAAGGCTAACAGCTACCCAATATAGGCTATTGTTATACCAAAAACTACTTCAATACAAAGGAAACATCTCAAAAAGCAAAAGATAGTAAGCACTTACTAATGGTTCAGTCCAAAACATCAAGGTTCGATCACACACCATTGACAAATTTCATTTGAAATGTAACATGATATACAATACAACACGTCGTACTTGTTGTCCTCAACTTTCTCTTCTTTCTCCAAGTATACTGGAATTCCAAATAGTGGTCTTGGGGCGTGGTGTCCTGTCCAGTACCATGGTCCAGCGCTCAGATCCAAACCAAAAGGCAGGTTACAGTTTTCTACCATAGAAAGATACATAATACATATCGTGTTGAGCAGAAAAACAACAATATATTACATGGGAAAGAACAAGACATTGTTGTACATAAACCCCTAACAAAGCAATGCCCTAGATTATGAGATTCCTTGCGTCGCAGAAAGAAAATATATATTTTACAAATGATTTATGAACTACAAGGTAGGATAGGATCATCAAGTAGTCAAACGGAGTGCGCGAACCATCCAAAGATAGCTTACTATTAAAGTTGAGATGTGTATACAAAAGAGACAAACTTCAAATTTTAGTAATCCCGCATCATTATTGTAGTTTGAGATGATAGTTGCTCTTCATCAAGATCGAATTCGGTGTATAAAGAAGGATGTTGGAAAGTGAGAATACACACGGTAGACGTAGCATTCAGATCAATGAGAAAAAACACTGAAGAACATGGCTTGCTTATCACTTGGATATAACCCCAAATGGGAAAAGTGTACCCCATCCCATGCTAATTTTAAATAATTTTAGCGATCCTTTAGGTAGTCCAAGGCAAGGCCTTTACAAAATCAACGAAAAAAATGGATCAAACATTAGTAAGACAAAAGTAATTAAGCTTTCACAACCTAAAGGCATACGCTGATCAACATAGGACCCTAAGCAGTAGTAGAAGTAAACACAAAGATTTAGTTAGTGGACACATGAGGACAAATTTATGCCTTTGCCATTGTGCCAAATGTTCCAAACTGAGGATTACTTTTTTAGTTGAGCAAAGAAACAAAAGGTTATCAGGAAAGGGCACCAGCAAAATGATTCCTAGTGCGCATGCAAATTTACAACTACTCTCTGCATGATTTCAGAAGCCTCCTTGATCTTTGAGTCTTTCCCTGCCCCTCTTTGATATTAGCAATTTCCTTTTAACTTAAAGTACAAGAGGAAAGCAACTAGGGTGAATGATTAATCTTTCTCCTTGTTGATATATTTATGATGTGTTCTATAAACAAACAAAAATAATAGAACATTTGGCACTGAAACAGTCCATTAGAAACATAACACATCGGTCGGTAACTGCTGAGTCCAATTAAGACATGAAGTTTTGTAACAATTACGAACATTGCAAGGGAGTGGTATTAGTAGGCAATATGGCATGTATTCAACCCCTTACAGATGCGGAAAACATCCCATACATAAAGGCATCAAGCTAAAAAGAATATATTTGAGACCAACTTCCTTCAAAGATAGCCCACTAACATATTTCTACTACATGGATTCTAGTTTCTCCCTTTCAAAAAACAATGTAGCTTCTCTGAATAGCCAAATTCTTATGACATAAAGAATAAATCTGACATGTTAATTCAGTCAATTCTCTGAGCAGCTTCTCTGGACATAGTTCCACCACATAAATCTAATTACATGTCGGAATAGTAGCTACCGGCTCAAGTTTGAAACAATCAAACATGAAACATAGAAGAAGGGAGGAGCAGTGAGATGTGGTGACAAGTTGTACCTTCTTGAGCTGGCCCCTCCACTTGGAGAGGAAAAGACGACGATCTGGTCACTGAGCGTCTTCCAGGCACCGTCCTTGAAGCGGATCTTGACGATGTCGACAACGGACTTCCAGCTGCCAGCCACTTCACCGGCCAGGTGGCCCTACTTCTCCGCATTCAGGAGTGACCCGGTCACCTCATCGAGTTTGCTACACTCCTACATCACCACCGATCATTAGGCGTTTATAAACAACCAGTGTGGTCATCTGTAATCCGAAAGCAGAAAACAAATTGAGAAAATGTGCAGAGTCCCACCCTTGCCCAAATACCCTTGCAAATGCAACTTGACCAACCTGAATGCATATGATGAGGTGATTGCACACATAAACTGCAGCATGATGAAGTATTGGTTTTTTAAGCTTACATACATGGAGAGCTTAACCCAGACAAAATGAAACTAATTCATGGAATGGAAGGATAGATACTAACCATTAGTTATTTCAATTAAATTTCTTTTTGTTTGGGGTTTGTGTAATAGTAAATGGAGCAATATGGAAACATAATATCTTTACAAATTCAAGAACACCACAAACAACTAAAGGATTCATCCTTTCCAAAGGAGAATTTTTGAAGATGTAGGCTTATATTTAACCTTGGAGGAGGACAACTCTTCTTGTTGTCGGACCCAACAACACATCGCCTTAAATGTTAACTTACTATGTGCTAATGTTTTGTTCCGGTACTCCATTAAAAGGAGGCCTTAATATCTCTTAGTTTTCTTATGGACCCCGCTGCCACAGGAGGGTAGGACAAAAGATGTCATACAAGTTTTTTTTTCATAAGCACATATGACTATTTACGGAATGCATGCCCACATTATATTTATGAACTGGAGCTAGTGCCGTATCGCCCTAGGTTGTAACTGTAACATGATGAATATCATCGAACAAATAGTTGATCCAATGCCTACGATTTTTCTACATATTGATCTTGCTAAGTTACTACCGCTGTTGTTACTATTGCTACTGCTACAAAACTATTATTATCACTGTTACCATTACTGTTGTTGCTACCACTATTATCAAAGCTATCATATTACTGTGCTACTCATCACTTTGCTGCAGATAATTAATCTCCAGGTGTGATTGAATTGACAACTCAGTTGCTAATACTTGCAAATATTCTTTGGCCCCCCTTGTGTCGAATCTATAAATTTGGGTTGAGTACTCTACCCTCGAAAACTGTTGCGATCCTCTATACTTGTGGGTTATCAGTAAGCTTAACAGCAACAGCGGGACGTCATCGACGAGTCCCTAACATTCCTCTTCGGCATCATCTTCACTGCTCATGGCCACCTCCCTGATCACATTGGTACTCCTCCTTAACAACACCTGTCTAGGTGGATGTGCCCATGTTCAAGGATGCATCATTGCAGCGGGTGCTTCTGGATCTCGTTCGCCTAGACATTGAGAGATTACAATACTAAGACTTAGCAAGCAGCCGACGATGCCCAATTATTTTTCTGCCATCCATCCTTCTTGCTTGGTGCGTGTATTCCAACTACTCTTCGATATTGTCAACTCGACCCGACCGCGCGCGGCACGCCCTACTGTTGTTTCCGACGCGAGTCTCTTTGCTGGATTTGATCGCGGCCCTAGCCGTCGCCCCTACTTGATACAAGGATCGACAAGAACTATGTGGTTGATCTCATGGGGGTAGACTTTCTCAATATCTTGGTTTCGGTTTCTGTAAAACTTTTCTTAATGAATGAATTAGGACAAAGCTCTTTTCCCTTGTTTAAAGAAAACACTAAATATATAGTAGAGTAAATTCACGCAAACCCACCACCCGCGTTGCGTGTGCCAGCTACTAGTATATATCCATTCACCCTTTTTCGTACAAATGCAGGATCACTGGTTGACTGAATGGTTTCCATGTCTTGTGTTACCATGAAATTTACAACTTGGGTTTCCATGGCTTGCGTTTTTTCTCGGGAAAACTGTAATGCCCAGGATGGGACTATACCTCCTACGTGTCGAGGCACGACTTAAAGGTATAAGCCCATCCTAGAATGATCTCAAGTTTGGTATCTTTGCACGACTCATGTAAAAGAGGGATTAAAATGCAAAAGGAGATAGTTGGCTTACACTCGCCACTTCACACAATACATTACATAAGAAAAACATCATTCAAAACATCACAACCCGACTACGGGTGAAGATCCAAAAGAAAGATACCAAAACAACATAAAGCCACAGGTCAGGATCGAATCCTAGTAGAAACCACTACTGATCGTCGGAAACTTCACAAGCAAACGGCCAAACTCTTCAACGAGCTTCCAGTGAAGAACTTGAACCAGCTCCTGCATCATACACGGCTGAACCTGCATCTGGTGTGGTGAAGTAACTGTGAGCCACAGAGGACTCAGCAATCCCGTTCCCGGGTAACACGACTATTTAAGCCTTGGGTGAGGACAAGGCTGAAGAAAGAACGAGAGGTGAAGGAACAACAAGAGTCTGCAGCAGCAACTAGCACTAACTTACGTAATAGAGAGCGAGAAGAGAAGTGCCTCGGTCGAAAGATGATCACGAAGTGATCCTAACTAAAGCTCAACAAACATAACCCCACCGTGTTCAACTCCCGAATCCCTATTCGGAAATTGACAGTCACGGTACACACGCTGGTAGTGTATTGAAACATTGTGTCAAGTTATCTACAACCGGATATTAACAAGCTCCCATCTGCCACATAACCGCGGGCACGGCTTTCAAAAGTTCAAACCCTGCAGGGGTGTTCCAACTTGACCCATTACAAGCCCACGATCCGCGGAGTCGCAACTCCAAAGTGGGAAGACCCGAGTATTCTCGGAATCCCGTGCTCAAGTTAAACCGAACTAAGGTAAGGCTAATCCAGCAAATCCTCCCGGCGTGCCGACACCCTGATAGTAGCCGCGCGTATCTCGTCTCAGGCCACGACCGGATGGGACAAGCTACGGGTTTTTACCAGACCTTGAGTTTCCTCGAGGTGGCCCAGCAGGTTGCCCAGTTCGGACCAACACTCATGTGGAGCATTGGCCCGGGGGTTGAATTAAAATAAAAGAGGGTTTGCAAGACCCTTATGCAAGTTTTATTAGTTATTAGGCGAATAGTACCAATGTTGGGACTTGCTGGAAAAGACTTAGCACTTAGCGGTTTATCAAGGGGGTCCCATACACCCCAACCGTGTTAGGAACGCATAATCAAGGAACATAACACCGGTTTATACGGTTCCTAACGGCATGAGTGGAACAAATCACCAAGCAAAAGGCTTAGCCTTCCACCCTTGCCAATATATAGATGATTTCATTTTAAGCATTTATATAGTGTGATATAACCCAACCAAACTTCAACATGAAGCAAGCATCTTCAATCTTCACCTGCAACTAACAATGCTATAAGAAGGGCTGAGCGAAGCGTACTTAGCCAAGTAACGGTTTGCATAGGTAGGGTGGTTAGACAGGTTCATGGTTACAATAGGAGGCTGACAGGAAAGGCATGGGCATCGAGGCAAAACTATAGAGCGATACTCTAGCAATAGGCAAAGATAGTAATGTTATCGGGGTTCGGTCATCTTGCCTGGGATTCCACAAGGGAGAAGAACGGATCCATGAAGTAGACGGAGCAACACAGACGAGAGAATCCTCACAACTCCGGAACGAAACCGAAGCTAACAAGAGAAGCAACCGGAAAGAAGCAAACAACACGGTAAACACACAAGCATAAACATGGCATACGATGCACAAACAAGTATGATGCATGTCCGGTTTAAATGTGCATGGCATGGCAAAGTGCACAAACAAAACTACAAGTTAAGTGGAGCTCAATATGCAACGAGTTGCATATTGACGAAACACCACATTTAATTATTTAATTGACTCTCGGTTATTAACAAGACAAGGTTAAATGTTTTTAACATGGCAAAAGGTGAAGCAAAAAGAAACTACACTATTAGACATTTTAAATGAGGCCGGAATATACCAACAACATATCCGGAAAATCCCCATGAGCATGTTTAGTGATTTAAAGCAACAACAATTCACACATATTAATGTTGTTAACATGATGCGGATGACATGATCAAGTTTATGCAATTTTATTAGAAGGTTAACAAGAAGATGATATGAAGCATCGTCACCGTGGTGGAAGGAAAAGGGTGCCACGGCAACAATTCCGAAAATGATGCCACGGCAACATATCGGTTCCGGTAACTCGTTGAGAGTCCGGTGCAAAAGGAAAGATGGTGTGCGCGAGTCAAACGAGATGAAAGGTGGGCGATCCCGTTACCGGGTTCCCACGAGTCGGTGACGAGGCAACCGAGGAACATGACAAAAGGTCGGAACGGGCACGATGCACACAAGGGTAACATTTCATACAACCACAACAAGCGTCTCACGGGTCACGTCTCGGGGTTATACCTTCGAAACAATTGTTTCGGGGCGGAATCGAGTCGTCGAGGGACGTAGTGGAAGAAGAGGAAGTAGTCGTTCTCGAGGCGGTAGCGGAAGTAGTGGTACACGTTCGTAGAGGTACTTGAGGGTCTCGGCGACGGTAGTTGAAGTAGTGGTACATGTTGGCGTTTCCGTTTCCGAATAGGTACTTGCCACGTCATCTTGTGTCGGCGTTCTCGTATCGTAGATGTACACATACGTAGATGTTCGAGGTCGGTGTCGAGGTACTTGACGCATCCGGTAGTCGTACTCGTACGTCGTGGTACTTGTCGGGTCGTCGTGTACTCGTTCATGTAGTCGTTCTCGAGGTCGTCGTGGGAAGTAGTGGTTCACGGAGCTCGTTATCCCGTAGATGTACACGGGGCGACGGTAGACGTATAGGTCCAAAAGAAGATAAACTTGCTGTTTCCAGGGTGCTTGAGATAACAATATCAGCAACAAAACAACAACAAAAAGGAAAAGGCTGCGGGTTGCTCGGGACGACGCCTCTTGTCCACCCGCTCGGAGCAGAGGCGAGACGAGGCCTGGCAGCAGCAAGAACGTCCAGCAAAGGAGGCAGCAGGGGGCGACGCAGATGTTGGCGATGCGAGGCGGCCGAGGCAGGCGAGGAGGAAGGCCACGGGCTGGAGGGGTGCGCAGCTCCTGGACGCACGGGAGGACGCGATGCGGTGCTGAAGGCGCACGGAGGCGGGGCCTCGACCTCGGCGCTGCGGGGCTCGGCCAGGCGGCTCTGGCCTGGCTCCTGGCGGAGCGGAGGAGCTCGACCTCGCGGCCAGCTCGCGGGCGCGCGGAGGAGGGAGCCGAGGGGACCTGGAGGGAGCGGCGCCACGGCGAGGCGAGGAGATGGAGCTGGGGCGCTGGCTTCTGGCCGCGGCGCTGGGGCCAGTCGAGGCCTTGCTGCTGACGAGGCTGGAGGACCGGAGGGAGGTCCAGCGGAGGGGAGGGCCTGAGGTCGCGGCCGGGACGCGCAGCCAGCTCGCGGGGCGCCAGGGAATCGGGCAGAGGGAGAGGAGCGATGGGAGGAGGAGGTCGATGCGGGGATGGGGCGAAGGGGTGAGGGAGATCGAGGGAAACTGGCGGCGGCTCGGGAAAACAGGGAGGAGCGATCGGTGAGGGACGGGCTAGGGTTAGCGCTAGGGTTAGTTGGGCCAGGGAGAAGTGGAGGATGGGCCGCTGGTGGGAGGAGGGGGCCCAAGAGGCTGGTGGCTGGGCCTGAAGGGATGGAGGCTGACTGCTCCTTTTTTTTTATTTCTTAGCAGAAAAAATAAATAAAAGGAGAGAGCCAAAAATAATAAGAAAAGAGGCAAAGAATAAGAATAAAAAAGATGGAACGTTTTGTAAGGCTTTAGGGAATAAAACCAACCCCACAGAAATAGTTCCAACAAAAATAGGGAAAAACAAACTAAAATAAATAGCTTGTCTTAAAGGAGTTTAAAAGGAGTCTAGATTTTAGAGGAGCCTCGAAAATTGAGAAAAGAATATAGGGGAGGTTTAGATGGAGAAACTCGAGGTGAAAAAGGCATGAAGAAAATATGCAAGTGTGTTGGGTTAATTCCAACGAATGGAATATTTAATATAGCTCCCTAATAATATTGAGAGGCTTTTATATGTTATAAAGAGAAGTCACCTTCCCTCGATTTAAATGGACCGAAGGTCCACACGATTTATTTGGTTGAGATGCAAAAAATTAATGACATGATGGCATGATGACATGATGCAATGCAAAAATAAAACACAAGCACAAAAGAAACACACGGGCAACCCGAAACATCTGGAATCTTCGGGAATCTTCTGGAATCTTCTGGGACGTCGGTCTCGGGCGTCACAACTCTCCCACACTAACAGAGGATCTCGACCCGAGATCCTGGAGATATCACCGGGTAGAAATGAAAAAGAAGAGGTAAAACAAGCTGCTTCTTTGACAGACGAGTGAAACCAAGGAACCTTGAGAGGTTAGACAAGTTGAAAAGAAGAATAGAACGGAGATGAACGAAGATGAAACACTCCATTGGAAAAAGAGGAACAAGGAGCATTATGAGAACCTTGCAGGTTGAAAGACATGAAACACGAGCTCACGAACCAAAAGAATATGAAACTGCAATGGTATAGCCAAGGAAAAAGAATGACAGAATTTGGACAGCACTCCGTTTGAAAAATGGAAGGAATTAACAAGAACTGAGGAGATGGAATGATACTTGATGAAAACAACAACACACAGCCTCCGGAACAATTAAAAGAATGGCACAAGGGTAAGAAAGATTCAGATAGCACTCCGGTTAAAAGATAGGCAAAACTTGATAGGATGACGGAACTTGAATTGATGAATACAACACTCCGGTTAAATAGATAAACAAGGAAAAGAACATGATCTCGACAAAACGGGATTATGGTTTGGAGAGAGCAACATCACAAAGCCTCCGGAATGAAAGAATAGCATATAAATCAACGAAAGAAATGAATGGAGAAGAATATGACAACTTCTCTCAAAATTGAATTTGAAAGAGCGTCCTTACGAAGAAGAGTTGAACGGAGTTGTTGGAAATTCAACAACGAAAGAATAAGCTTGATGTGGGCTTATGGAAAACATCTCAAAATTAAGAGGTGACAACCAGCCACTGACGGAAACATTTAACTGGATTGAGATCAACAAGGAGACGATAAACTTATCTCACCAGAATGATAAATGAAGAACTTGGGTCATTTATAAGCACCATAATTAGCAACAATCCTTAGGGAAAACTTTTAGGTGAAATACAACCCAAGATAACTCCAAGAGATAAAATGAGGGGTTGAAGGATCTCCTAAAGAGAAGACATGATGGTTTTAATTATCTCATTCTTGATAACTCGTGAATCATGAAACATGAAGGAATTGTCAATAATGACATAACACCATCTCAAGATAAGGTAGAAAGGATTGCAATAGGAAAGCAAGATGAAGAATGCTTGAGCTCCAACAAGAATCTTGATGAAAACTTCGAGGATGAATTAAATGATGATGAATCACCATGAAGAACTCCGGTAATGAAAGCATGAGAAGTGAAAGATGAAAATAATAAGATTCAAGGCCTGCGATGAATTAGATGGAGCTTTGAAATGATATAATTGAAATAACATGGAGCTCCGGAAAAACAAGATGAAGAATTTAGAACCAAGGATATGGTATGATGAACAAGCTCCAAACAAAAGAATTAAATCACCTTGAAGGAATAAGAATAAGAATTATGTAATGCATCTCCTTCACCAATTTAAATTGATGACAACCAAAGGATTTGGCATACTACTTATTCTCGTTGGAAAGAATTAAGAGAGATCTAGCACAAGCTTGGGTAAATTTTCAACGAACCACCGGTAGGATTGTGAAAAGAACAAATGAATTGATACGATAACAAGGAAGAGAAATCTTGAATGAACCACCGTAAGAATATAGAGACGAAAGAAGAGACATCAATGAAGAATAGTTGGAGGTTGAAGTTGAAAACTAAGAACGAAGAAATATTCTGAATTGATGGCCTTCGGAGGATCACAATGGAAAGAATTCATGAAATGCTTCGGATGACATAAAAGAATTCCTCACAATCAGAACAATAATGAGGATGACATGAAGCTAGAACCACGAATCTTCAAGAAGACAGGCCAAGATTTAAGAGAAACACTTCTCCGGTCTCCAAATGTTGAAAATGAAGACGAGATATGCCATGAAGAATTGTTGAGCACTCCGGAATGAAGAACTAAAAAGGTTGAACCAATGATGAAAAGAATTTGAAAGCGATCTTGGAGAAGGCATGTGACTGATGGAAATCATTCTTACGTCACGCTTTGAAAAGAATTTGAGTGTAACTCCAGAAAAAATTAGAAGAGTCAGGTAAGATCCTGGAGAAAGACCTGTGGGTTAGGGCCCACTCAAAGAAATCACCGTTGAAAAAGATTGTTTAAGAGATATTGCACCGGTTGAATTAAATGGCTTGAATAAGATGATAATCCTCAAAATAGCTTGAAAGGATTAAGAATGAAATTATGAATCTTCAGCACTCCGGATATGAATAGCAAGAGGAGAATGATTAATTGGTGCACCGGAATAAGAAAGCATTGTGAAAAGAGGAAAAAGGATAAGATCAACACCGAAATCTTGAATTACATCCACCGGCAGAATTCGAGAACAAAAGAATGATGAACTTGAAGCTCTTGAGCATCTTCGCGATAAATCACCGGATAAGAACATTGAAGGAAAAGAATGAAGAAACATCACATGAATAAAATGGATACTTCATTCTAGAATTTCTGGCTCCATGCCGGAGAAGGGTGGGAGGGTGGGGAAAACAAAGACAACTTGAGACGAATGAAACAGACAAATCGTCAGATTTCTCAACGACGTCCGTATGGAATAACTTGAAGAGAAGGCACAGCGGTTGAAAAGGATAAACAAGAAGATCTTGATGGTCAAGAAGAATTAGCACTCCCATAGAAATATGAGAACACCGATTAGGAAGGTATGGAATCAACATTTGACATCGAAGCAACTCGAATACCAGAATCAAGACAAGAACAAAGGATAGATGTGTAGCAGCCTAATCTTGACAATATCATTCAAACAGAGACTTGAACGAATGAATTCCGCAGGTACATCAACTTGACGAGAAGCCACTTGGAGAACAAAATGAAAATAAAAAGGAACAAGGATCAGATAGAACAAATACAAGATAGAAGCTTCATTCCACATCTTCGTGCTGAAAGCTCATGGAACGTGTTACAAAAGGGTTTTGCAATCCCCGGATCAGCATAGCCAAGGACCCTTTAAGATGCAACTCCCGATCAGAACAAGTCCATAAAACCACTTCATGTTAGGGAACGTTGCATGGGAAACAAAAAATTTCCTACCGTTCACCAAGATCAATCTAGTAGATGCAACTACGAGGGGAGAGTGTGATCTACGTACCCTTGTAGATCGCTAAGCGGAAGCGTTATGAACGCGGATGATGGAGTCGTACTCGCCGCGATTCAGATCGCCGAAGATCCTAGCACCGAAGCAACGGTGCCTCCGCGTTCTTCACACGTACGGCTCGGGGACGTCTCCTCCTTCTTGATCCAGCAAGGGGTGGAGGAGAGGTTGATGGAGAACCGGCAGCACGACGGCGTGGTGGTGATGGTGGAGAAGAACTCCAGCAGGGCTTCGCCTAAGCTCCGCGGGAGAAGAAGATATTACGGGAGAGGGAGGGCAGCACCAAGGCACGAACTTGTGTTGGCTGCCCTCCCTTTGCCTCACTATATATAGGGGGGGTGGAGAGGTGAGGGCGCCCTAGGGTTTCCCCCTAGGGGCCGGCGGCCAGGGCAAGGGGAGGGGGCGGCGGCCAGGGCAGGGGGGGGGCGGCCAGGCCCTAGGGTTTCCCCCCCTAGGTGCCTTGCCCCCCAAGGCCAAGGGGTGCGGCCAGCCCTAGGGGGTCCCACCCCCTTAGCCGCATGAGGAGAGGGCCCAGGGGGGGCGCACAGCCCCCTGAGGGCTGTGGTGTTCCCCTTTGTGGCCCACTAGGCCCAGAACTTCTTCCGGACCCCCCGAAACACTTTCCGGTACTCCGCCGATTTCCCGATGCTCCCCGGAACACTTCCGGTACTCCGAAACCTTTCATCCTATATATCAATCTTCGTCTCCGGACCATTCCGGAGACCCTCGTCATGTCCGGGATCTCATCCGGGACTCCGAACAACCTTCGGTAACCATACACTTTTCTCACTAACAACCCTAGCGTCACCGAACGTTAAGTGTGTAGACCCTGCGGGTTCGGAAACCATGTAGACATGACCGAGACACTCCCAGGTCAATAACCAATAGCGGGATCTGGATACCCATATTGGTTCCTACATGTTTCTCGATGATCTCATCGGATGAACCACGATGTCAAGGATTCAGGCAATCCCGTATACAGTTCCCTTTGTCTCGTCGGTATGTTACTTGCCCGAGATTCGATCGTCGGTATCTCTATACCTAGTTCAATCTCGTTACCGGCAAGTCTCTTTACTCGTTACCGTAATACATAATCCCGTGACCAACTACTTAGTCACTTTGAGCTCATTGAGATGACGTATTACCGAGTGGGCCCGGAGATACCTCTCCGTCACACGGAGTAACAAATCCCAGTCTCGATCCATGTCAACTCAACAGACACCCTCGGAGATACCTGTAGAGTACCTTTATAGTCACCCAGTTACGTTGTGACGTTTGGCACACACAAAGCACTCCTACGGTGTCAG
This sequence comes from Secale cereale, assembly GCA_902687465.1. Lineage (NCBI taxonomy): Eukaryota > Viridiplantae > Streptophyta > Magnoliopsida > Poales > Poaceae > Secale > Secale cereale. The sequence goes on from LR738710.1 coordinate 931,931,834, forward strand.
TGAGTTACATGATCTCATGGTCATAGGAACTTATACTTGACATGCAGAAAACTATAGCGATAACTGACACGATCAAAAGCTATGTTTACGTTTGGGTCTCGTCCATCACATCATTCTCCTAATGATGTGATCCCGTTATCAAATGACAACTCATGTCTATGACCTGGAAACCGCGGTCATCTTTGATCAACGAGCTAGTCCTGTAGAGGCTCACTAGGGACACAAAGTCTGTCTATTCATCCACACGTGTATTTGAGTTTCCAATCAATACAGTTATAGCATGGATAATAAACGATCATCATGAACAAGGAAATATAATAATAACTCTTTTATTATTGCCTCTAGGGCATATTTCCAACACTTCACTCAATGTAGAACCCCGAACTTCATATCGTGCATCCGTTGGAAGAATGCCTAGAACTACTAGATGAACCCACCTATAGATTTCCGAAAGTTTCCAGTTATGCAATCAGGTGTTGGGGATACACGGGAAGCACCGCGCAATCAACTCTAAACCTACATCCAGGTGTATCCATCCTTCAACACATAACCAGTCTTTCTCGGAAACTGTTTACCTCGGACCTTCGAAACGCATCCACTATACAAGCTATGGCAATACTCTCGAACTACCTCCCCAGTACTGGGTGATGTCGGGGTTATCTTGCCACTAACCGCATAGGAGAGTTTTTCGATGTCGGCCGTCTTAAGTATTCTAGTACTGCCGCGATGGATTTGTGACGACAACACCTCGGAGCTCAACTCCCCGGGACACTGCCACAACCCCTAATGACAGGAGGCATCGAGAACAATGTTCTCGTCACAAAGACATCGAAACAATCCAAACAATACTCGCGAGATCCTAAAAAAAATTTGTGCATTTTTGAAAGTAGAAGAGGCAAGAGTAATCGTCAGGAGTCCTCACCAGAGTGAAAGAGATGAGGAGCAAACAGAAATCCTACTCTCCGATATATATATATGACTCAAAACATTTTCAGTGTGTGCCTAGACTCAACCGTCAATGATTCGATCAATCAGTGGGGGCTTCTAGGTCGGAGAAGGCTCTGAATACCAACTTATAATGCCCAGGATGGGACTATACCTCCTACGTGTCGAGGCACGACTTAAAGGTATAAGCCCATCCTAGAATGATCTCAAGTTTGGTATCTTTGCACGACTCATGTAAAAGAGGGATTAAAATGCAAAAGGAGATAGTTGGCTTACACTCGCCACTTCACACAATACATTACATAAGCAAAACATCATTCAAAACATCACAACCCGACTACGGGTGAAGATCCAAAAGAAAGATACCAAAACAACATAAAGCCACATGTCAGGATCGAATCCTAGTAGAAACCACTACTGATCGTCGGAAACTTCACAAGCAAACGGCCAAACTCTTCAACGAGCTTCCAGTGAAGAACTTGAACCAGCTCCTGCATCATACACGGCTGAACCTGCATCTGGTGTGGTGAAGTAACTGTGAGCCACAGAGGACTCAGCAATCCCGTTCCCGGGTAACACGACTATTTAAGCCTTGGGTGAGGACAAGGCTGAAGAAAGAATGAGAGGTGAAGGAACAACAAGAGTCTGCAGCAGCAACTAGCACTAACTTACGTAATAGAGAGCGAGAAGAGAAGTGCCTCGGTCGAAAGATGATCACGAAGTGATCCTAACTAAAGCTCAACAAACATAACCCCACCGTGTTCAACTCCCGAATCCCTATTCGGAAATTGACAGTCACGGTACACACGCTGGTAGTGTATTGAAACATTGTGTCAAGTTATCTACAACCGGATATTAACAAGCTCCCATCTGCCACATAACCGCGGGCACGGCTTTCGAAAGTTCAAACCCTGCAGGGGTGTTCCAACTTGACCCATTACAAGACCACGATCCGCGGAGTCGCAACTCCAAAGTGGGAAGACCCGAGTATTCTCGGAATCCCGTGCTCAAGTTAAACCGAACTAAGGTAAGGCTAATCCAGCAAATCCTCCCGGCGTGCCGACACCCTGATAGTAGCCGCGCGTATCTCGTCTCAGGCCACGACCGGATGGGACAAGCTACGGGTTTTTACCAGACCTTGAGTTTCCTCGAGGTGGCCCCGCAGGTTGCCCAGTTCGGACCAACACTCATGTGGAGCACTGGCCCGGGGGTTGAATTAAAATAAAAGAGGGTTTGCAAGACCCTTATGCAAGTTTTATTAGTTATTAGGCAAATAGTACCAATGTTGGGACTTGCTGGAAAAGACTTAGCACTTAGCGGTTTATCAAGGGGGTCCCATACACCCCAACCGTGTTAGGAACGCATAATCAAGGAACATAACACCGGTTTATACGGTTCCTAACGGCATGAGTGGAACAAATCACCAAGCAAAAGGCTTAGCCTTCCACCCTTGCCAATATATAGATGATTTCATTTTAAGCATTTATATAGTGTGATATAACCCAACCAAACTTCAACATGAAGCAAGCATCTTCAATCTTCACCTGCAACTAACAATGCTATAAGAAGGGCTGAGCGAAGCGTACTTAGCCAAGCAACGGTTTGCATAGGTAGGGTGGTTAGACAGGTTCATGGTTACAATAGGAGGCTGACAGGAAAGGCATGGGCATCGAGGCAAAACTATAGAGCGATACTCTAGCAATAGGCAAAGATAGTAATGTTATCGGGGTTCGGTCATCTTGCCTGGGATTCCACAAGGGAGAAGAACGGATCCATGAAGTAGACGGAGCAACACAGACGAGAGAATCCTCACAACTCCGGAACGAAACCGAAGCTAACAAGAGAAGCAACCGGAAAGAAGCAAACAACACGGTAAACACACAAGCATAAACATGGCATACGATGCACAAACAAGTATGATGCATGTCCGGTTTAAATGTGCATGGCATGGCAAAGTGCACAAACAAAACTACAAGTTAAGTGGAGCTCAATATGCAACGAGTTGCATATTGACGAAACACCACATTTAATTATTTAATTGACTCTCGGTTATTAACAAGACAAGGTTAAATGTTTTTAACATGGCAAAAGGTGAAGCAAAAAGAAACTACACTATTAGACATTTTAAATGAGGCCGGAAAATACCAACAACATATCCGGAAAATCCCCATGAGCATGTTTAGTGATTTAAAGCAACAACAATTCACACATATTAATGTTGTTAACATGATGCGGATGACATGATCAAGTTTATGCAATTTTATTAGAAGGTTAACAAGAAGATGATATGAAGCATCGTCACCGTGGTGGAAGGAAAAGGGTGCCACGGCAACAATTCCGAAAATGATGCCACGGCAACATATCGGTTCCGGTAACTCGTTGAGAGTCCGGTGCAAAAGGAAAGATGGTGTGCGCGAGTCAAACGAGATGAAAGGTGGGCGATCCCGTTACCGGGTTCCCACGAGTCGGTGACGAGGCAACCGAGGAACATGACAAAAGGTCGGAACGGGCACGATGCACACAAGGGTAACATTTCATACAACCACAACAAGCGTCTCACGGGTCACGTCTCGGGGTTATACCTTCGAAACAATTGTTTCGGGGCGGAATCGAGTCGTCGAGGGACGTAGTGGAAGAAGAGGAAGTAGTCGTTCTCGAGGCGGTAGCGGAAGTAGTGGTACACGTTCGTAGAGGTACTTGAGGGTCACGGCGACGGTAGTTGAAGTAGTGGTACATGTTGGCGTTTCCGTTTCCGAATAGGTACTTGCCGCGTCATCTTGTGTCGGCGTTCTCGTATCGTAGATGTACACATACGTAGATGTTCGAGGTCGGTGTCGAGGTACTTGACGCATCCGGTAGTCGTACTCGTACGTCGTGGTACTTGTCGGGTCGCCGTGTACTCGTTCATGTAGTCGTTCTCGAGGTCGTCGTGGGAAGTAGTGGTTCACGGAGCTCGTTATCCCGTAGATGTACACGGGGCGACGGTAGACGTACAGGTTCAAAAGAAGATAAACTTGCTGTTTCCAGGGTGCTTGAGATAACAATATCAGCAACAAAACAACAACAAAAAGGAAAAGGCTGCGGGTTGCTCGGGACGACGCCTCTTGTCCACCCGCTCGGAGCAGAGGCGAGACGAGGCCTGGCAGCAGCAAGAACGTCCAGCAAAGGAGGCAGCAGGGGGCGACGCAGATGTTGGCGATGCGAGGCGGCCGAGGCAGGCGAGGAGGAAGGCCACGGGCTGGAGGGGTGCGCAGCTCCTGGACGCACGGGAGGACGCGCTGCGGTGCTGAAGGCGCACGGAGGCGGGGCCTCGACCTCGGCGCTGCGGGGCTCGGCCAGGGGGCTCTGGCCTGGCTCCTGGCGGAGCAGAGGAGCTCGACCTCGCGGCCAGCTCGCGGGCGCGCGGAGGAGGGAGCCGAGGGGACCTGGAGGGAGCGGCGCCACGGCGAGGCGAGGAGATGGAGCTGGGGCGCTGGCTTCTGGCCGCGGCGCTGGGGCCAGTCGAGGCCTTGCTGCTGACGAGGCTGGAGGACCGGAGGGAGGTCCAGCGGAGGGGAGGGCCTGAGGTCGCGGCCGGGACGCGCAGCCAGCTCGCGGGGCGCCAGGGAATCGGGCAGAGGGAGAGGAGCGATGGGAGGAGGAGGTCGATGCGGGGATGGGGCGAAGGGGTGAGGGAGATCGAGGGAAACTGGCGACGGCTCGGGAAAACAGGGAGGAGCGATCGGTGAGGGACGGGCTAGGGTTAGTGCTAGGGTTAGTTGGGCCAGGGAGAAGTGGAGGATGGGCCGCTGGTGGGAGGAGGGGGCCCAAGAGGCTGGCGGCTGGGCCTGAAGGGATGGAGGCTGACTGCTCCTTTTTTTTTATTTCTTAGCAGAAAAAATAAATAAAAGGAGAGAGCCAAAAATAATAAGAAAAGAGGCAAATAATAAGAATAAAAAAGATGGAACGTTTTGTAAGGCTTTAGGGAATAAAACCAACCCCACAGAAATAGTTCCAACAAAAATAGGGAAAAACAAACTAAAATAAATAGCTTGTCTTAAAGGAGTTTAAAAGGAGTCTAGATTTTAGAGGAGCCTCGAAAATTGAGAAAAGAATATAGGGGAGGTTTAGATGGAGAAACTCGAGGTGAAAAAGGCATGAAGAAAATATGCAAGTGTGTTGGGTTAATTCCAACGAATGGAATATTTAATATAGCTCCCTAATAATATTGAGAGGCTTTTATATGTTATAAAGAGAAGTCACCTTCCCTCGATTTAAATGGACCGAAGGTCCACACGATTTATTTGGTTGAGATGCAAAAAATTAATGACATGATGGCATGATGACATGATGCAATGCAAAAATAAAACACAAGCACAAAAGAAACACACGGGCAAACCCGAAACATCTGGAATCTTCGGGAATCTTCTGGAATCTTCTGGGACGTCGGTCTCGGGCGTCACAAAAACGCTGCAATCCTATAAGATTAGACTGAACATCCACAACACTGAAATTTACAACTTGGAATGGCGAGAAGAAGAAAAATACTCCATAAATGATGGTCAATCGAGTCTATATCGAGGCCCATTTCCTCCTAACAAGAAGGGGGTCTGTAGCATATCACTCTTGCTGAAAAGTTCCTTTGTGTGCCCATTCCATACACGCCTCTCGCGGAAAAATTCCTTTTCCTGCCCCACTTTTCCACATCGGAGTTGTACGGCATTTGGGTGCAAAATCTTGGATTCATTGGGACACAATGCGCAGCTGCTTGTCAAACGGTCCAACGGCTCTTCTGTCAAAGATAAAGAGGGAGAGATGGAGTATTATATTAGATAGATCATATCTAGTGGGTTTCACGACGGTCAGATATGCCGTTGGAAGATTAGCGCGTACCTAGGATGGTGCATGTCTCCACGGTTAATTGGTCAGAGCACCGGCCATAGCTTAGCTCGGCGAAGAAGATGTGCTCATCATCGTCTGTCTGGCGAGCCGAGAAGTTGATATGGTACCAGAGGTCTTCCCTAAAACCAATACAGGAGGCCTTCAAATCTGTGGTCGGCAGATCAAGACATGTGAAACTAACGCAGCCAGCAGTGGGACGATCAGGAAGCCGGAACTCAGGACCCTGCATACACAATATCGATCTCAAAACAAGAATAACTAATTAAGTATGATCGAGACTGAGAAGACAGACTCCTAGAGTTGGTAGCTTGTGGGTCAGTAGGACGTACCGCGTGGTTGGAGTTGTAATGTTGGAGGGCCAAGTCGGCGAGATCACGAATGTGGTAGGCGTCCTCTCCTCTGTCCTCAAACAAAATAATAAATTAGATAAACGAAACAAAAGGGGGATTGTTGGCTCCACACGATCAATGGGCGCATCGACTGAAAAGTGAAAACACATAAATTGCAGGAAGTAGCAAGGAAGGCATATATAGCAGTACGTACGTACTCTTGGGTGTTTGGGTCAACAGCACGTCCGCTGTCCTTGAGTTGTTGAATGCGAGCTGCAAACTCTTTTGAGACGGCGGCTCTACGCACATAACCAAGATCGCCGGAGCCGGAGCCGGCGCCGGCCCCGTTAGGGGAGGAGAACCAGGATCCCATTGATCGATCCGCCTTCCCTCCTCTGCGTCCTCGACGGGGCTCTTGTGATCGATTAATCCTGACCTCCTCTGCGTCGTCTATACGTACGTCTGGTGATGGATCGATTACCCAATCGATCTCTACGTGTATAGGAACCGATCGGGAATCCCCTGCGAACACTAGTCGGAAACGCATCCTTTGTTAACGCTAAACCTATTCCCCCCTAAATTTCAGGATGGTGGGCCCACTTCCCCAACTGATGTCAGGAATGCACACCCAAGTAGTGTGCACAGCTTATTAGCAAACACTACTAATATGCAGTATAGTTCTCTACCCAATTTTGCTCTGGCTGCAATTTGGTTACACAGTGGTTCAATGGCAGCAAAATGAGCATTCAAATAATGAAGTTGCACATGCACTTGAAACAATAATTAGAAGTATCCGCAAACATCGACTTCAACGGATAATTGTCGTTACATACACGTATAAGTACTTTACAATTTCAAACACACCATTTCAAAACCTAATCACTTAGTACGATGAGTTGGACGGCAGAGGAGTACTTGTACTACAAGTCACGAGGAAGTTCTTGACACATGCATTGTACTAACTAAGATGCAAGCCTACTCGTCGTGTCACTCGTCTACTAGTTGTACATGGTACACATGAAGAGAACTAAACCATTAGGGCATCTCCAATGGGGAGGCGCCTGTTTGGGCGCTTAGTAATAGGAAAAAGTAATTAGAGAAGTTGCGTTGATGTAGGCGTCTGTTGGGCCAACGCACGAGCGCCTAACTGAGCGCTAACAGAATTTATTTTTCTCTCGTAAAGAATATCCTTATCGCTGGTTAAAAGGGGTAATACGAACAAAAACGAAACAAGCGCCCGGCGACCGAACTAGCATCAATGCCAGCCCCAATCCCTGTATCGAACGGGATTAGACCAAAACTGCCAGGAATAGAACCCTGGCGTCTAGCCTAAGCGCCCCCGTTGTTGATGCCCTTATTGTTAACATGGAGCACCATGATAACTTGTCACACTCGTCGCAGTAGTAGTTGTCACGAATCACCTTCCAACCATTGACAACAAGACGTCCATCATCCCTTGACGTGGAGTACGTGGTTGCCATGTCAATCATGTCAGAGATGACAATTCGCATGTCACCCTGCATTTGCTCCTGTTGCAAAACACAATTAGTAAACATACATGTATATGTTAGAAAACATGAATAACTTAACATGTCGTCGTTCCACCTCTGGCTACTGCGTCTACCTTGGTCCTTCACTCGTCTCGTGGTCGTCCAAGCGACAACCCATAGTCTCGCATTCCAGCGTGGAGGCCGAGTACCGAGCTGTGGCTAACGTTGTCGCTAAGTGCACCTGACTATGATAGCTGCTTCAGGAGTTGCATCATGATGTCTCCCAGGCTATGGTTGTCTACTGTGACAACGACTCTGCGGTGTACCTTTTCGCCAACCCCATTCATCATCGCCGGACTAAGCACATTGAGCTGGACATTCACTTTGTGCGTGACAGGTGGTCCTTGGACGTATTCGGGTTCTCCATGTTCCGACCGCACAACAGTTCGCCGATGTAATGACTAAGGGACTGCCGAGTTCCACATTCGAGGAGTTTCTTTCCAGTTTCTGCGTCTCCGGCGCCGCTTCGACTGCCGGGGGGGGGGGGTGTTGAATATAT
>LR738710.1:931940149-931978722 GCA_902687465.1 Secale cereale
GCCCCCCCCCCCCTTGTACATCATATAGAAGTGCATGATGCACCGATCAATGCAATTGTGTTGCACAGCCTATTCTAGTCTTCTATAGTTGGCTAGCACGGCGGCGGGCGGTGGGTAGTATATGTTGGGGAACGTTGCATGGGAAACAAAAAATTTTCCTACGCTCACCAAGATCAATTTAGGAGATGCATCTACGAGGGGAGAGTCGGATCCACATACCCTTGTAGATCGCTAAGCGGAAGCGTTCAAGAACGCGGTTGATGGAGTCGTACTCGCCGCGATTCAAATCGCCGAAGATCCCAGCACCGAACAGACGGTGCCTCCGCGTTCAACACACGTGCAGCTCGGGGACGTCTCCTCCTTCTTGATCCAGCAAGGGGGAAGGAGAAGTTGACGGAGAAACCCAGCAGCACGACGGCGTGGTGGAGATGGTGGTGGAGGAATTCCAGCAGGGCTTCGCCAAGCACTGCAAAATAGACGAAGATATTCGTGGGAGAGGGAGGGCAGCGCCGAGGCACGAACTTGTGTTGCTGCCCTCCCTCTGCCTCTCTTTATATAGGGGGGAGAGAGGGAAGGGGGCGCCCCTAGGGTTCCCCCTAGGGGGCGGCGGCCAAGGCCAGATGGGGCCGGCCAAGGGGGGGGCGGCGGCCAGGGCTAGGGTTTCCCCCCCAGGCGCCTTGCCCCCCAAGCCAAGGGGGTGCGGCTGCCCTAGGGGGGCCCAGCCCCGTAGGCGCAGGTGGAGGGGCCTAAGGGGGGCGCACAGCCCCTATGTGGGCTGTTGCGTCTCCCCACTTATGGCCCATGAGGCCCGCAACACTTGCCGGGACCCCCCGAAACTCCTTTCGGTCATCCGACGACTCCCCGGTGCTCCCCGGAACACTTCCGGACTCCGTTCACTCTCATCCTATATATCAATCTTCGTCCCCGGACCATTCCGGAGACCCTCGTCACGTCCGGGATCTCATCCGGGACTCCGAACAACCTTCGGTTACCATGCACTTTTCTCACTAACAACCCTAGCGTCACCGAACCTTAAGTGTGTAGACCCTGCGGGTTCGGAAACTATGCAGACATGACCGAGACACTCCCAGGTCAATAACCAATAGCGGGATATGGATATCCATATTGGTTCCCACACGTTCCTCGATGATCTCATCGGATGAACCACAATGTCAAGGATTCAGGTAATCCCGTATGCAGTTCCCTTTGTCTCGTCGGTATGTTACTTGCCCGAGATTCGATCGTCGGTATCTCTATACCTAGTTCAATCTCGTTACCGGCAAGTCTCTTTACTCGTTCCGTAATACATAATCCCGTGACTAACTACTTAGTCACTTTGAGCTCATTGAGATGACGTATTACCGAGTGGGCCCGGAGATACCTCTCTGTCACACGGAGTGACAAATCCCAGTCTCGATCCATGTCAACTCAACAGACACCTTCGGAGATACCTGTAGAGTACCTTTATAGTCACCCAGTTACGTTGCGACGTTTGGCACACACAAGGCACTCCTACGGTGTCAGTGAGTTACATGATCTCATGGTCATAGGAACTTATACTTGACATGCAGAAAACTATAGCGATAACTGATACGATCAAAAGCTATGTTTAACGTTTGGGTCTCGTCCATCACATCATTCTCCTAATGATGTGATCCCGTTATCAAATGACAACTCATGTCTATGACCTGGAAACCGCGGTCATCTTTGATCAACGAGCTAGTCCTGAAGAGGCTTACTAGGGACACAAAGTTTGTCTATTTATCCACACATGTATTTAAGTTTTCAATCAATACAATTATAGCATGGATAATAAACGATTATCATGAACAAGGAAATATAATAATAACTCTTTTATTATTGCCTCTAGGGCATATTTCCAACAGTCTCCCACTTGCACTAGAGTCAATAATCTAGCATTACAAGGTAATGAATCTAACACCCATAGAGTCTTGGTGTTGATCATGCTTAGCCCGTGGAAGAGGCTTAGTCAACGGATCTGCAACATTCAAATCCGTGTGTACTTTGCAAATGCTTATGTCCTTCTCCTTGACTGAATCGCGGATGGAATTGAAGCGTCGCTTTATGTGTCTGGTCCTCTTGTGAAACCTTGGTTCCTTGGCTAGAGCAATGGCACCAGTGTTGTCACAAAACAGAGTCATTGGGTTCAATGCACTAGGCACAACTCCAAGATCTGTCATGAACTCCTTCATCCAGACACCTTCCTTTGCCGCCTCCGAGGCAGCTATGTACTCCGCTTCGCATGTAGAATCGGCTACCACGCTTTGCTTGGAACTGCACCAGCTTACCGCTCCCCCGTTGAGAATATACACGTATCCGGTTTGAGACTTAGAGTCATCCGGATCAGTGTCAAAGCTTGCATCGACGTAACCCTTTACGACGAGCTCTTGATCACCTCCATAAACGAGAAACATCTCCTTAGTCCTTTTCAGGTACTTTAGGATATTCTTGACCGCTGTCCAGTGATCCATACCAGGATTACTTTGAAACCTTCCGGCCATACTTATGGCAAGGCTGACATCTGGTCTTGTGCACAGCATTGCATACATGATAGAGCCTATGGCTGAAGCATAGGGGATGACACTCATCTTTTCTCTATCTTCCGCAGTCACTGGGCATTGAGTCTTACTCAACTTTGTACCTTGCAATACCGGTAAGAACCCCTTCTTGGATTGATCCATTTTGAACTTCTTCAAAACTTTATCAAGGTATGTACTTTGTGAAAGTCCTATTAAGCGTCTCGATCTATCTCTATAGATCTTGATGCCCAATATGAAAGCAGCTTCACCGAGGTCCTTCATCGAAAAACTCTTGTTCAAATACCCCTTCACGCTATCCAAAAGTTCTATATTGTTTCCAATCAGCAATATGTCATCCACATATAATATCAGAAACGCTATAGAGCTCCCACTCACTTTCTTGTAAATACAAGCTTCTCCGTAAACTTGTACAAACCCAAACGCTTTGATCACCTCATCAAAGCGAAGATTCCAACTCCGAGATGCTTGCACCAGTCCATAAATGGAACGCTGGAGTTTGCAAACTTTGTCAGCATTCTCTGGATCGACAAAACCTTCTGGTTGTATCATATACAACTCTTCCTTAAGAAAACCGTTAAGGAACGCTGTTTTGACATCCATCTGCCAAATTTCATAATCGAAATATGCAGCTATTGCTAACATGATTCGGACGGGTTTAAGCATCGCTACGGGTGAGAAAGTCTCATCGTAGTCAACTCCTTGAACTTGTGAAAAACCCTTTGCCACAAGTCGAGCTTTATACACGGTGACATTGCCGTCAGCGTCCGTCTTCCTCTTAAAAATCCATTTATTCTGAATGGCCTTCCGCCCTTCAGGTAATACTTCCAAAGTCCATACTTTGTTTTCATACATGGATCCCATCTCGGATTTCATGGCCTCTAACCATTTGTCGGAATCCGGACCCACCATCGCTTCTCCATAGCTCGCAGGTTCACTGTTGTCCAACAACATGACCTCCAAGACAGGGTTACCATACCACTCAGGTGCAGTGCGTACCCTTGTCGACCTACGAGGTTCGGTAGTAACTTGATCAGAAGCTTCTCGATCATCATCATTGGCTTCCTCTTCAACCGTTGCAGGCTCCACAAAAACATCTTTCTGTGCTGCGCTACTTTCTGGTTGAAGCAGAGGTTCAATACCCTCATCAAGTTCTACCTTCCTCCCACTCAATTCTTTCGAGAGAAACTCTTTCTCGAGAAAGGACCCGTTCTTAGCGACAAACACTTTGCCCTCGGATCTGAGATAGAAGGTGTACCCAACCGTCTCTTTTGGGTATCCTATGAAGACACATTTGTCCGCTTTGGGTTCGAGCTTTTCTGGCTGAAGCCTTTTGACATAAGCATCGCAACCGCAAACTTTGAGAAAAGACAACTTAGGTTTCTTACCAAACCACAGTTCATACGGTGTTGTCTCAACGGACTTAGATGGAGCCCTATTTAAAGTGAATGCAGCCGTCTCTAACGCATATCCCCAAAATGATAGTGGCAAATCGGCAAGAGACATCATAGAACGCACCATATCTAATAGGGTTCGATTACGACGTTCGGACACACCATTACGCTGTGGTGTTCCAGGTGGCGTCAACTGTGAAACAATTCCACATTTTCTTAAGTGATTGCCAAACTCATAACTCAGATACTCTCCCCCTCGATCAGATCGTAGGAACTTGATCTTCTTGTTACGATGATTCTCAACTTCACTCTGAAATTGCTTGAACTTTTCAAACGTTTCAGACTTATGCTTCATCAAGTAAATATACCCATATCTACTTAAGTCGTCAGTGAAGGTGAGAAAATAACGATATCAACCGCGCGCCGTGACACTCATCGGGCCACACACATCAGTATGTATGATTTCCAATAAGTCACTTGCCCGTTCCATTGTTCCTGAAAACGGGGTCTTAGTCATCTTGCCCATGAGGCACGGCTCGCATGTGTCAAGTGATTCAAAATCAAGAGACTCCAAAAGTCCATCAGCATGGAGCTTCCTCATGCGTTTCACGCCGATATGACCCAGACGGCAGTGCCACAAGAAAGTGGTACTATTGTTATCGACTCTACATCTTTTGGCATCAATGTTATGAACATGTGTATCATCACTATCGAGATTCAATAAGAATAAACCCCCTACTTCGGGTGCATGACCATAAAAGATATTACCCATATAAATAGAACAACCTTTATTCTCTGATTTAAATGAGTAACCGTCTCGCATTAAACAAGATCCAGATATAATGTTCATGCTCAACGCAGGCACTAAATAACAATTATTCAGGTTCATAACTAATCCCGATGGTAATCGAAGAGCGAGCGTGCCGACGGCGATCACATCAACCTTGGAACCATTCCCCACGCGCATCGTCACTTCGTCCTTCGCCAGCCTCCGTTTATTCCGTAGTTCCTGTTTAGAGTTGCAAATATGAGCAACCGAACCGGTATCAAATACCCAGGCACTACAACGAGAGTTGGTAAGGTACACATCAATAACATGTATATCACATATACCTTGCTTGTTGTTGGCCCCCTTCTTGTCTGCCAGATACTTGGGGCAGTTCCGCTTCCAGTGGCCGTTCCCCTTGCAATAGAAACACTCAGTCTCTGGCTTGGGCCCAGCCTTGGGTTTCTTCACTGGATGAGCAACTGCCTTGCCACCCTTCTTAGAGTTACCCTTCTTGCCCTTGCCATTCTTCTTGAAACTGGTAGTTTTATTGACCATCAACACTTGATACTCCTTCTGGATGTCTGACTCAGCGACTTTCAGCATTGCAAACAGCTCGGCGATGGATTTGTTCATCCCTTGCATGTTATACTGCTGCACGAAGCTCTTGTAGCTAGGTGGGAGTGACTGGAGAATTCTGTCAATGATAGCCTCCTCCGGGAACACAAGTCCCAGATCAGCTATGCGGGTATAGTACCCAGACATCTTCAGTAAGTGCTCACTGACAGACGAATTCTCCTCCATCTTGCAAGCAAAGAATTTATCGGTGGTCTCATACCTCTCGATCTTGGCATTCTTTTCAAAGATGAACTTCAACTCCTGGAACATCTCATATGCTCCATGACGTTCAAAACGCCTTTGAAGTCCTCCTTCCAAGCTATACAACATGGCACACTGCACTACTGAGTAGTCAACCGCACGCGACTGCCAGGCGTTCATAACGTCCACAGAGGCCGGAGCGGGGGGTTCACCTAGCGGTGCATTTAGGACATAAACCTTTTGGGCAGCTGTGAGGATGATCCTCAGATTGCGGAGCCAGTCCACAAAGTTGCTCCCATCATCTTTCAGCTTAGTTTTCTCTAGGAACGCATTAAAATTCAGGGGAGCTATTGCGGGAGCCATCTACAACAAAAGATTTGCAAAGACATCTTAGACTATTGTTCATGATAAGTGAGTTTTAACTAATCAAATTACTTATAACTCCCACTCAAATTGACATCCCTCTGGTCATTCGAGCGTGGCATGATCCAAATCCACCAACCCAAGTCCGATCATCACGTGAGATGAGGTGGTGTCAATGGTGAACATCTTCATGTTGATCATATCTACTATATGACTCATGCTCGACCTTTCGGTCTTCCGTGTTCCGAGGCCATGTCTGTACATGCTAGGCTCGTCAAGTCTAACCCGAGTGTTCTGCATGTGCAAAACAGGCTTGCACCCGTTGTATGCGAACGTAGAGTCTATCACACCCGATCATCACGTGGTGCTTCGAAACGACGAACCTTCGCAACGGCGCACACTCGGGGGGAACACAATTTTATCTTGAAATTTTAGTGAGGGATCATCTTATAATGCTACCGTCGTCCTAAGCAAAATAAGATGCATAAAAGGATTAACATCACATGCAAATCATAAGTGACATGATATGGCCATCAACTCGTGCTTTTGATCTCCATCTCCAAAGCACCGGCATGATCTCCATCGTCACCGGCGTAACACCATGATCCCCATCATCATGATCTCCATCATCGTGTCGCCATCGGGGTTGTCGCGCGCCCACCATGCTCTTACTACTATTGCTACCGTTTAGCGATAAAGTAAAGCATTACATAGCGCTTAATGATTGACACGCAGGTCATACAAAAATTAAATACAACCCTATGGCTCCTGCCGGTTGCCGTATACATCGACATGCAAGTCGATATTAACTATTACAACATGATCATCTCATACATCAAATATATCTCATCATGTCTTTGGCCATATCATATCACATACATACCCTGCAAAAACAAGTTAGACGTCCTCTAATTTGTTGTTGCATGTTTTACGTGGCTGCTATGGGTATCTAGCAAGAACGCTTCTTACCTACGCAAAGCCACAACGGTGATATTTAAGTTGCTATTTAACCTTCTACAAGGACCGCCTTCGTCGAATCCGATTCAACTAAGATAGGAGAGACAGACACCCGCCAGCCATCTTATGCAACAAAAGTCGCATGTCTGTCGATGGAACCGGTCTCATGTACGTGGACATGTAAAGTTGGTCCGGGCCGCTTCATCCCATAATACCGCTGAATCAAGAAAGACCAAAGAGGGAAGCAATCTAAACATCAACGCCCACAAACCCCTTTGTGTTCTACTCGTGAAAGCATCTACGCAAGATCCTAGCTCATGATGCCACTGTTGGGGAACGTTGCATGGGAAACAAAAAAATTTCCTACGCTCACCAAGATCAATCTAGGAGATGCATCTACGAGGGGAGAGTCGGATCCACATACCCTTGTAGATCGCTAAGCGGAAGCGTTCAAGAACGCGGTTGATGGAGTCGTACTCGCCGCGATTCAAATCGCCGAAGATCCCAGCACCGAACAGACGGTGCCTCCGCGTTCAACACACGTGCAGCTCGGGGACGTCTCCTCCTTCTTGATCCAGCAAGGGGGAAGGAGAAGTTGACGGAGAAACCCAGCAGCACGACGGCGTGGTGGAGATGGTGGTGGAGGAATTCCAGCAGGGCTTCGCCAAGCACTGCAAAATAGACGAAGATATTCGTGGGAGAGGGAGGGCAGCGCCGAGGCACGAACTTGTGTTGCTGCCCTCCCTCTGCCTCTCTTTATATAGGGGGGAGAGAGGGGAGGGGGCGCCCCTAGGGTTCCCCCTAGGGGGCGGCGGCCAAGGCCAGATGGGGCCGGCCAAGGGGGGGGGCGGCGGCCAGGGCTAGGGTTTCCCCCCCCAGGCGCCTTGCCCCCCAAGCCAAGGGGGTGCGGCTGCCCTAGGGGGGCCCAGCCCCTTAGGCGCAGGTGGAGGGGCCTAAGGGGGGCGCACAGCCCCTGTGTGGGCTGTTGCGTCTCCCCACTTATGGCCCATGAGGCCCGCAACACTTGCCGGGACCCCCCGAAACTCCTTTCGGTCATCCGACGACTCCCCGGTGCTCCCCGGAACACTTCCGGACTCCGTTCACTCTCATCCTATATATCAATCTTCGTCCCCGGACCATTCCGGAGACCCTCGTCACGTCCGGGATCTCATCCGGGACTCCGAACAACCTTCGGTTACCATGCACTGTTCTCACTAACAACCCTAGCGTCACCGAACCTTAAGTGTGTAGACCCTGCGGGTTCGGAAACTATGCAGACATGACCGAGACACTCCCAGGTCAATAACCAATAGCGGGATCTGGATATCCATATTGGTTCCCACACGTTCCTCGATGATCTCATCGGATGAACCACAATGTCAAGGATTCAGGTAATCCCGTATGCAGTTCCCTTTGTCTCGTCGGTATGTTACTTGCCCGAGATTCGATCGTCGGTATCTCTATACCTAGTTCAATCTCGTTACCGGCAAGTCTCTTTACTCGTTCCGTAATACATAATCCCGTGACTAACTACTTAGTCACTTTGAGCTCATTGAGATGACGTATTACCGAGTGGGCCCGGAGATACCTCTCCGTCACACGGAGTGACAAATCTCAGTCTCGATCCATGTCAACTCAACAGACACCTTCGGAGATACCTGTAGAGTACCTTTATAGTCACCCAGTTACGTTGCGACGTTTGGCACACACAAGGCACTCCTACGGTGTCAGTGAGTTACATGATCTCATGGTCATAGGAACTTATACTTGACATGCAGAAAACTATAGCGATAACTGATACGATCAAAAGCTATGTTTAACGTTTGGGTCTCGTCCATCACATCATTCTCCTAATGATGTGATCCCGTTATCAAATGACAACTCATGTCTATGACCTGGAAACCGCGGTCATCTTTGATCAACGAGCTAGTCCTGAAGAGGCTTACTAGGGACACAAAGTTTGTCTATTTATCCACACATGTATTTAAGTTTCCAATCAATACAATTATAGCATGGATAATAAACGATTATCATGAACAAGGAAATATAATAATAACTCTTTTATTATTGCCTCTAGGGCATATTTCCAACAGTATAGGGCCGACGACGGTGACCGAACCACGCAGGGACGAGCGGAGGCCTGCCCTCGATCAAGAATAGAATGAGAGTGTTCGCTAGGGTTCGGCGGGTTTATATACCACAGAGATTGCCGAGTGCCTTTCGTCGGGGATCTCGGCAAAAGCGGCCCACCGTCACGGGGCTGCCTGCTGCAAACGGCCGCGCCACGTGATTCCTGTTTGTCGGGTGCCTTTTGCAGGGCTCTCGGCACACCGTGCATAAGCCGAGTGCCTTTATGTTCGCCGAGTTTCTTACAGGCGGGGCTCAGCAGAGATACCCATGTGACGTGTCCTAGTGTGTGACTAGAACCATACTCGTCTCAGATGTCTTTTGTCGTGATCCCGTGTTCTCGTAATCGGCAAATACGAAAGAACTCGGCAACAGTGATTTTTCCAGCACAAAGTTTCTTTATAGCTCAGGCAACCCTCAACCCTTGCTTTGAGATCCGTACTCTCCAACTAACTTACAACAAGAAGATTTCTCTTTTTTGTTTCTTTAAAATGAAACAACATATGAACTTCAAACTTTGCAGATCGAACAAACATTAGAACATCAATGTGTGAAAAAACTTTCAGATTTTTTGGTCTCATATAAATATACAAAATGAGCTTTTATTTGAAAAAATATTATTTAAAGTATTTAAAATGTATGAAAAAATCTGAAAGTTTTTTCCCAGATTGTAGTTAGAATGTATTGTTGTTCTGCAAAATTTGAAGTACATATGTTTTGTCGTTTGAGAGAAATAAAAAAGACAAATGTGTCTGCACGGATCGCGATGCAGAAATGGATGGCAAAGATAAGGGGTACCGTATAGCCTGAGCTACAGAAAACCACACTTCTTTTTCCAGTCATGATGGCAGTTAATAAAAGAGAAAAGTATATTTTTTGTCCCTCAACTATTTCATAAGTATAGAAATGGTCTCTCGTGCCTGTTTGGGCGGTTTCGTGCTAAGGTGGACATGGTTTTGACTAAACTAGACACGTCACATAGTTTTGACCGTCGTGCTGCAGCAGCAGCAACACCTCCTCGGCAGCTCGTCTCAGTAGCAGCACGCCTGAGTGCCGCCGGCAACACCGAGGTGTAGTTAGCTCGTCTCTTCTTCTCTGGAATGGTAGCTAGCTCCGTCGAGAACTCGAGATTGCGTATGTATGTTGTACGTACTGAAGCTGTCTTGGCTCTTCTTCTTACAGGTAGAGTAGCTATTTTTTTTTTTTTTTGCAGGCAATAGTGAGAGCTTTTATTCAAACAAAAGCATTCGTTGGGTCGTCAGCCAACAAGCTGCTCACCAGGAAGCTAGGGGTCTCTTCCAGCCAACTTTCAGTCATACTCAGTGTGCAAGCACGCTTAGCACAGAGATGAGCTGGATAGATTGCTGAACGGATTATATGAAGAATATCAAAATAAGAAAAAGCAGTAGCTAGCTCTCCTATATCATAAAAAAGCGGTGCCACAACCGCGAGGGAGTTGTGACGATTTTTCCAGAGTTCCACCACCTCCAGACAGTCTGTTTCGATGATTACCTCCCGGAATCCTCGGAGGTTCGCGAAGCGCACGCCTTCTCACACAGCCATGGCTTCAGCTATAAGGGGGTCCGTAACACCCACGAGAGGTTTGCTCCATGCTCCCAAAAGATGATCAACTGATCGCGCCACCCCCCCTGCACCGCCGGTTCCACCGTCCAGGTGGATTGCTGCATCGGTGTTAATTTTAATGGTCTCTCCATCAGGGGGCCGCCATCCATAACCTGGCAGAATTTTGAGTTCTGGCCGAGGTATATCCAAGATCGCTAGATCTTCTTTGATACGTCTCACAGAGTTTGACGGATCAAGTTTCTCCTGGTCATGTGTGAGGCGATTCCGAGAGTGCCAGATCGCCCACATCACTGTGACTATGATCGCTCGTTCCTTGTCTGAGAAGAGCTGATCACATACAATGTCGCGCAGCCAAGTACTTGGGTGTAGCTTCGGTAGAGAAAATTCAAATAGTTGTTGAGCCTGCACCCAGAATTGTTTTGCATGCGAACAGTGGATGAGTGCATGAGCTAGATCCTCATCCATAGCCATGCAGATTTTGCATCTTCCGATCTCCTGTATATGGCGATGCTTTAAGGTACATTCCACCGGAATGATTCCTCGCAAGGCTCGCCAGCAGAAAACCCGAACTTTAGGGATCACATTGAGTTTCCATAGGGCATGCCACAACTCTGTGTTATCAGTTGAAGACACGGTACCCGTCCCTTCTTCGAGAGCAGAGCGCTCTTTTTTGTTCACTAGAGATCGGTACGCCGATTTGACTGTGTAGATGCCAGACTTTTCATGTGCCCATGCCAAGAAATCATCACCACCCCCTTGCCGCAAAGGTATATTCAAGATGGCCTGTGCATCAGGGCCGATGAACAACTCACGCACTAACTCCGTCTTCCATGTCCAGTTGTCAGTATCTATCAGCTCACTAACCAACTCGACGGATGTGTTTTGAGGTCGTAGTACCGGAGTCATGGATACTGTCGACGGAATCCATTTGTCTTCCCATATAGATATGGTTGAACCAGTGCCCACGCGCTTAACAAGGCCAGCATCGAACGCCTCTCGACCGGCTACAATAGCACGCCAAGTTGCAGATGCTGCTTTTGGTACTGTGGCGAGCTGAAATTCAGAGTCTGGGTAGTAGCGTCCCTTCAAAACCCGAGCGCATAAGGAGTTTGGATTGTTCGTAAAGCGCCATCCATGCTTCCCCAAGAGAGCTAGGTTGAACAAGTGAAGATCACGGAAGCCCATTCCACCCTTGCATTTCGGTGTAGCTAGCTTATCCCATGATATCCAATGCATAGATCGCCGATCAATGGAGCTGCTCCAAAAAAACTTTGCCATACCTGATGTCAGAGTCTTGCATACTTTCTTGGTCATAAGAAAACACGACATGCTGAAGGTCGGAGTCGCTTGAATCACAGACTTTAGGAGTGCTTCTCTTGCGGCGCAAGCAAGTAGCCGTTCTGACCACCCCTGCATGTGCGCGCGCGCCCTTTCCGCCATGTAAACGAATGTGCCACTGGTGATCCTGCCTACCGCTGTAGGTAAGCCAAGATAGCGTTCTCCGAAAGCTTCGACAGGAACACCCAGCAAAAGCTTGATTGCCTCGCGCAATTGGTGAGGGGTATTGGGACTGAAGAAAACTGTACTTTTGCCGCGGTTTACACTCTGTCCCGATGCCTCCCCATATATATGAAGAATATCATTAAGCCTTGTTGCACTTTGACTGTCTGCTTTCATGAAAATGAGACAATCGTCAGCAAATAATAGATGATTAACCCATGGTGATCTGAAACTCACACGGATGCCCCTATCAATATATCCACCATATGAGTTGAGCAATAAGGATAGTCCTTCTGCACACAGAAGAAACAAGAACGGTGACGCAGGGCATCCCTGCCTCAAACCCCTTGAAGGGATGAAATACGGTAGAAGTTCTCCATTGACTCGAACTGTGAAGCGCACCGAGGTGACGCACTTCATTATCAGTCGAACAAAAACAACGCTGAAGCCCAGTCGCAGTAAAATGGATTCCAGATAATGCCATTCCACTCGATCGTAGGCTTTCATCATATCTAGTTTGATAGCACACATATAATTCTTCCCCTTCTTCCTCCTCTTCATTGTGTGGATGCTTTCATAAGCGACCAATATATTGTCCGTTATCAGGCGTCCGGGGATGAAAGCACTCTGTTCATCACTAATCAACTCATCCATCAGGCTCCGCAAACGATTAGTAATAGCTTTTGCTGCTATCTTGTAGAGCACGGGGCAGAGAGCGATGGGTCGATATTGAGAGATAGATTGGGGGTGCCGTACCTTAGGTATCAATGTAATTGATGTATCATTCAGCCCTGTTGGAAGGTTACCCCAATTCAGAAATCCGAGGACTGCTTGTGTCACATCAGCATGAAGCAAGTCCCAGTGCCGCTGGAAGAAACCCGCTGTAAAGCCGTCTACGCCTGGTGCCTTAGATGGAGACATTTGGAATAATGCTGTGCGCACCTCAACAGCTTCATAAGGTCTATCCAGAACCTCACTCATAGCTGGTGTAACCCTGCTAGGAACATGTGATAACAACACGCTACAGTCAGTTGCCCCTTGCGATTCATATAGCTGTTGATAAAATTTCTGGATCTCATCTTTGTCCTCGTCTGCGTTTGCACACACCGAACCATCAGCTCGTTGCAAACCAGCAATGCGGTTCATTCGCTGTCATTTTTTCATTTGAGCATGAAAAAAATCCGTGTTGCGGTCGCCCTCTCGTAGCCAAGGAACACGAGATCGCTGCCGCGCCCAAATTTCCTCCTGCCTGAGGGCTTCTCTTAATTTGGCCATTATACCCTTCTCTTCTTCCGAAGGACCCCTACCAATAGAGTGTCGACGCAGCCTGTCAAGGCGCTGTTGTAGCTGCCGGACTGTCCTGGCTAGACTGCCGAACTCCCTTGCTCCCCATGGTGCGAGCGTTCTCTGGAGATCGCTAAGTGAGTCAGCCACACCCTGCAGTCCCGGTCCTCGTTGGCTCCGTCGCCAAGTTTCAGTAACTAGGCGCTCGTAATCTATATGCGTCTGCCAAACGTTCTCGTACCGGAACTGACGCTCCGAGCGAGGCCCGTTAGGCTGTTGGTTCAGTTTTAATACGATGAAGCAGTGGTCAGATTCAGCAGCACACACGTGCCTTACTCCAGTATGCTCATAAAGCTGTCTGAATTCTTCATTAGCTAATGCTCGATCCAGACGGGCTTTGACATTTGAATTTCCTCCCTGCCGATTGTCCCAGGTATAAGGCACCCCGGACCAGCCAAGGTCTTGGAAGGAACACTCATCGACGACCTCTCGGAATGCTCTCATCTGTCCCTCCGGTCTCGCCGAGAGACTAAAGTGTTCGGTAGCATAAAGAGTCTCGTTGAAATCACCCATACATAGCCACGCAGAGTGCTGTATGGCGTGCAAGGTCCGAAGAAACCGCCAGCTGTGATGACGGTTCTCCACTCTTGGGGCCCCATAGAACCCCGTAAACCGCCATAGTGGCGCGTTTTGATCTGTCCTCCGCACCATCACATCGATATGGCCGGAACTGAAGTTCTTGAGCTCGACGTCCACATCCCGGGACCAAAATAGTCCGATGCCGCCGCTCAATCCCGCGCTGTTAACCGCAAAACATCCTGCAAATCCCAAGGAATGTTGCAGACTCTCTACTCTTTTCGCTGATATTTTAGTTTCCATGACAAAGAGTAGAAGGGGTAACTCTTGCTTCACAATATTGCGAAGCTCTCGAACTGCCTCGGGGTTCCCAAGCCCCCGGCAGTTCCAACTTATGCAGCTCATTGGGATGGGCAGGACTGCCTAGCAGTCTCTGCCGAATTCTCAGGCGTGGGCTTCTTCTTCTTCGCTTCCCGCTCTAGCTCTTGTCCGTCTCCAAGTTCTGGAGCATGTGCATCCTCCTCAGGCATATGGTCAGTGGTTCCAGGAGCTGCGCCATCCGTTATCATGAGAGGAAGAGGGTTTTCCACCCGCCGGTAGACCTGTTTTGGGGCTCCCTTCCTCTTTATGTTTGCACGTTCCTTTGCAGGGGAGGTCACCTCTTCACCTTTACCGACGTTGGAGGAATTCTTGGATTCTTGGTGGCTACTCGACTCCGTGTGCTGCTCGTAACTTGGACTGTCCGCCGAAGTAGCTTTACCACGTTGCTCTGTTGCCCTCAGTTTTGGTCCAAAAGGTAGATTTCCTTTGTCATCACGAGGACCCGACGTCGGGCACACGATCTCAGCGTGTCCCAAACGACCACAAGAGAAGCAAAAGTGAGGAATCTGCTCGTACTGAATGTCGTAGAGATCAACCTTCTTCCTCTTTGCCGAGTTTATCAGGATCCATCTCCGCAGAGGCTTGCTAACATCAATGGATACCCGCGCACGCAAATAGCCACCTACATGATCAAACTGGATGGAAGTGGCGTCCTTGTCTATCTGCTGCGCAATCAGTTTCCCCCATGCGTCATCACGCAAGTTGTATGGGAGGTTTGGAACCCTAGCCCATAGGTGGAGCCATTCAAACTTAACTTCATCAGGCCGCATACAGTCTTCAAAGTCCGCCAGAATCACCGCGTTCTTGCTCACGTGCCATGGCGATCCCTGCCAGATGCGGTCTCGATCGCGTTGATTTTCGAACTCTGCCACGAACATATTCTCCCCCATCGATCTAAATTGCAGACCTCGGGGGTTGCCCCATGCAGGCCGAAGAGCACCAGCTATGGTATTGGTATGGAGCAGATTCCGATGTAGAACCTTGCCGGCGATGAGCCATCTCTTCGGTCTGTCATTCTCTCGATCATCGATGATCAGCGGAGTTGCCTCTTCATCAGTTATTCCCATCTTGCCCAGAGCCTCCTCCAGACGAACTCTCGCCGCCCTGGGGGACTCCGGCGTCTTCCCCCCGCCTGCGCCGTGGGAGGAGGAGGCCATCCCCGCGTCGGGATCTCAGACGCAGCCCGCCGGTGTGAAACCTAGCGGCCGTCGCAGCTCCACAGGTAGAGTAGCTAGATCGATTCACTTTGATGTCAGCTAGGCAGCTAGGTACGTACTCCCTCCGTACGGAAATACTTGTCATCAAAATCTCTTCATCCATTTTGATGACAAGTATTTCCGGACGAAGGAAGTACTAATTAAATGGAATTTCGCCGGATTGAAAAACACACACAAGCAATACACGTAAGCGTCCCACCGGCATAGTAGAAGTAGTCGTTGATGATGGAGTTGTCATAGACTCATTATCGCCGCCGTCATCCGGTACACCCTCTCGCCCAGAGAGGAGCCCCTGCCTCAGCCGCGTACGCCTGCAGCTCGAGAAGCACCCGATTGATTTTTCGTCCGTTGTATCTGTCCATGTCCTTGAGCACCTCGATAGTGTGGAGCGCGGAGACGAACGGACTGCCGGAGTCAGCGCCGATGTGGATTCGCCGAGCAGCGGCTGGTAGGGTCGTGCACGAGATCGCCGATGGAGATCCTCCGCTCGCGCCCGGGCACATCGGCGACCCTCGAGTTCGCGACAGGTCGCACCCCGCGTGCTGTGCAGCAGCTACTACTCCCAGCGCGGTGGTGCTGGCCTGTTGAACGTTGACTAGGCGGTGGCGCATACGTCTGGACTGCGACCTTGCGTTGAGGGCAGGGAGCAGCGCTTGAGCAGGGCAGGAGTGCATGGCCTCGACGAAAGGCGCGCCGTTGACCTGCTGTGCGGGTGGGGCCCTCGACACCATCGGCCGGAAACATGCCAGGCGCACCACAGGTATTTAACAAAATGCCAACTAATACCATGCCAGATCATCAACAAAACCACTTGAAGCGGTACAAGGGACTAAAATTGTCTGATTTATAAAGTTGAGGGACAACGATTTATTGGTTTTAGAATTGAGGGACAATTTCTATACTTCCGAGAGAATTGGAGGACGAAAAATATATTTATCCCTTAATAAAAGGGCGCCGGTCGACCGGCCGAGTCGCTGCACCGGCTCACCCGTGTCCGTCGAATTCGTCCATCAGTTAACGTTGGATCTGGCTCCTTTCAGTCGTGGAGTCAGGCAAAACTGAACGAGCTTTTTTACGGTACCCTATACTGCTAGGGGTGAGACGGCCAGTATAACAAAATCCGAGCGTTGATTTCGTGTGGGTAGGTGGTTGTTGACGGGCCAAGATGCCAGGCTATTTCGTAGTAATAGCTGGGAATCGACATCCCTTGCTCGCTCCCATTGCCGCCATGGCAGAGTTGACATCGCTGCCACTGCCGCCACACCTTTGTCGATCTTGCTGCCGCATACTGGACCAGCACCCATGAGACAGGCTGGCACCGCCACCAGGTCCCTTTTCCACCATGCTCTAGCTGACCTTGCTGCCGTGTACTGGAACCGGGCCGCATGCTCATCTACCTTGGCGTCTCGTCCCCATTTGTCTCGCCACGGCGCTCAATGACATGGCGGTGGCGGCCATGACTTTGTCCTGCCCAAGCACCATCGCCGAGACGACGAGCTTCTGTACACGGCAAGCCTCTATTGTGAACCAGGACGAAACGAGCACTATTGTGAACCAGGACGAAACGAGCATGGTTTGGAAGTATGCACATCCATGGAAGAGGCATAGGGCAACGCCTCATTGTTGTCGGACCTAATTGAGAAGGAGGCTCGGCGGTGGCCGCCGGAACTGTACCAGCGTCGATGTACCAGAACAATGGGCTGGGTGGGTCGGGGGCGTGATGGGTCGTAGAAATCCCAAAATGCTCTCAGAATATGTATACCGCTGGGTAAGAACGAGCAGTGCTATCTATACTGCTCGCCATGTTGCTGGCCTTACTGAAGCGGTACAGATCGGGCATGGCCGTTGGATTTCACGGATGAAAGGTCTATATTCACTACAGGGTACCATAAAAGAGCTGCCGTGGAGTCAGGCAAAACTGAACACACTAATAAACGCACGCAAAACTGAACCGACTAAACGCACGCATAGACTGAACGGGCTGCCGTTGCCATGCGTTGCAGTTTTGCTCGTTGACTCCCGGCGCCCAGCTTCCGTGAAATCCCTGTCCACTGTCGCAATTCGTGCAGTGGAAACTCGCTGCCGTCGCCTCGCAAGCACTCCGTCTTTCGGCAGCACGTACATGAAACACGTTACCGGCGCCATGGGCAAATGCTTTGCACATCGACTCGCGATGCCCCAGCTCCCGTGAATGCCCGGTCCACCGTCGCAGCACACAGTCGTCATCATGCATCACTGTCACAACTCGCCGTTGTTGCCTCGTGCAAAAAGCTCATTATAATATGGTTTGTGCTGGTACCAGCAAATCGTCTTGCCCGTCGCAGCTGGCCATAATCTCCCTGATCTCGGCAACAACAAATCTTGACGTCGACCGGGCGCCAACAAAAATGGCGTCGGTCCAGGCAAAAATGGTCCTCGGTTCCAGCACAAATAATCGTCAAACTATCGATGATGGTCGCCAGTTCACATGGTTTTTCGATTTCCTCGATCGTTATGAATGGTTGTAGTAGTGGTCGTCACCGGTAATAACAATGTGTCGACGATGGTTGGAGAAAAAATGATCATCGCCGCCGTGGCATGTCGTATTGTTCGCCGTGAAATGGTTGTAGCAAATGTCGTCACCGATAGCAGCAAATTCCAACGACGGTTGAAGCGAAATGATCGTTGTTGTCGTCCCGGGTCGCATCACTCACCACGAAATGGTTGTAGCAAATGTCGTTGCTGGTTGTAGCAAGAACAGACAATGCTTGCAACAAAAATGATTGACGCCGCCGTCGCGGGTCGCATCATTCATCATGAAATGGTTGTAGCAAAATCTGACGACGGTTACAACAAAAATGATCGTCGCCACTGTCACGGGTCACATCATTCATCATGAAAATGGTTGTAGCAAATGTCGTCGCCGGCTGTAGCAAAGCCAGACAATGGTTGCAGCAAATCGTTATCGTTCCCGCAGATTGCAACATCGACATGAATGATTGTAGCAATTTTCGTTGCCGGTTGTAACAAATCCCAACAACGGTTGCATCAAAATCGTTATCCCTACTATCGCGGATTCTAGCATAACCATGAATATTTGTAGCAATTGTCGTTGTCGGTTGTAGCAAGCGTCGATGCTAGTTCCAGCGACCATGCAGCCGATAGCAACACCGGTGATCGCCGGTTGCAATGCCGAAGCTCACCGGTTCCAAAACCCGGCGCAGCCGGTAGCAGCACCGAAGCTCGCCGATTCCAACACCTGGCGCAGCCGGTTGCAGCTTTGGTCGACACTGCCGTTCGACACCGGAGAAACCCGTCACAACCTGGCTGTTGGAGGTCATGGCGTTGCAGCACGGACTCCCATCTATCCCATCAACTCATGTAGCTTGAGTGGTCCGCGGCGCTACAAGAGAAGAGCGTGACACTGAGGACTCGTCAGTATTGTGGGACTCCTGTGCGAGAGTAGAGTATGGAATTTTGAGGTAGAAAAGAGTGCAGGATAGAAAGATGAGAGGCAACGGCTCAAACGTAAAAGTTATGCGACTGGAAACGTGTGAGAAGATAAGGACCAAAGGATATACAAGCCGTGGGTGGGCCTCGTTGTACACATGGCTGAGTACACGGAAGCTGCGCTAGCAAGCGAGCCGGTACGACCGGCGGAGTGTTCGGCCGGTCGTCCGATTACAAACGTTTACCTTAATAAAACTGCTCACATCATTGAAATTTACAACTTGGAATGGTCCAATCCGGTGGTATGCTCTAGCTCCATCCATGATTGCCAATTTTCTATCATGGTACAAGTTTCGTCAAAATAATTGGTTTATTTCCTAAACGATCCAGGAAACTGAACACATGTGATAAATGAGGAGAAAAGGCTACATAAACCATGGTCAATCTAGCCTATATTGAGGCCCCTCTCCTCCTAACATGAAGGGTGTCTTCAGCATGTCGCTCCGGGTGAAGAATTCCCTTGTTTTCCCATTCCATGAACACCTCTCACGGAAAAATTCCTTTTCGTGGCCATCTTTTCCACATCCGAGTTCGACATCATTTGGATGTAAAATCTTGGATTCAACTTGACACAGTGCGCAGCTGCTTCTAAAGTAGTCCAATGGCTCTTCTGTCAAAACAGGAAAAAATATACATAGAGAGAGAGAGAGAGAGAGAGAGAGAGAGAGAGAGAGAGAGAGAGAATTAGCTATGATCATATTCATATCTACTGGTTTGCACACATGTTGCAAGGCAGGTCGTCGGAACACTAATAGAACCAATGACGCGCGTACCTAAGATGGTGCATGTCTGGACGATGAGATTGCGAGAGCACCAGTCGTAGCGTAGCTCAGCGAAGAAGTTGTGCTCATCGCCGTGTTCTGTCTGGCAAGCTGAGAAGTTGACGTGGTACCAGAGGTCGTCCCTAAAACCAACGCAGGCGACCTTGAAATGTGCGGTCGGCTGATCAGGATACACGAAACCAACGCAGGCCGTGATGGGCAGACCAGGAAGCCGGAACTCCGCACCCTGCATGTAGAGTACCGATCATAGACGAACAAGGATAACTTAGTAAGATGGAGAATGGGAAAAGAGACTACTAGTTGGCAGGTTTGAGGGTCAGTATTACTTACCGAGTGGTAGGCGTTGTAATGTTGGAGGGCCCAGTCAGCAAGATCACGGATGAAGTATGCGTCCAGTTCTCTGTGTCACAAAACAAACAAATCAATCTAACAAAAGAAAACAGGAATTCTTGGTTAAATTCCAGGGAGTAGCAAGGAAGGTATAGAGTGTACATACTCTTGGGTGTGATGGTTCACAGCACGCCCTCTGTCCACTAGTTGTTGAAGGCGAGCTACAAAGTCTTGGTCGTCATCGCCGGCGACGTTAGGGGAAGAGAACCAGGATCCCATGGATCAATCGATCGACTCCCCCTGCCTGCCCTCCTCTGCGTCGTGTCCTCGATGGGTGTCGAGATCGATCGATCTCCCTGCCCTCCTCCGCGTCGCCGATAGGTCTCGTGATCAATCGATCCTTCTGCTCTCCTCTGCGTCGTCGATAGCTCTTGTGATTGATCGATCGCCCAACCGATATATATGTTGGTGTCGATTGGGATTCTAATCGGAGACGCGTCCTCGGTTTTTTTTAAATAATAACTGTTCTCAGTTAGAGCATGGTTAATAGTATAGCCAGCTGCTAGCTATAAGCCAGTGCCATGTCATCTACAGCCCATCTTATAGCCAACATGTACAATAGTAGATCAAAAGAGTGTATTACTTTTTTATTATGTGGCACACCTTGCATTTTCACAAAGTGTCTAGGAGCACGTGCTAGAGCTGGCTCTTCACAAATAGCCCGCTTACCTTCTCTTTCCTCTTCTCTTTCCTTCAACTAAGCAGAAATATACTAGTTTATTCCTTATAACCTGCTAACTAAGCTCTATTGTACTTGCTCTTATTACTTGTTTCAATCAACCAGTAGCGAGTACCGCAGCCGCCCGCAAAAAGAAACACTACAAATTATAGTCGTATGTCCCATTATCTGCTACTAAGCGTCGGACTGGTTTCCTCCCCTAGATTCATTTTGCATCTCACGGTGGAGAGAGCTTCAAGCCTTCAACGATGCCATTTCTAACAACCTATTTTTTTGTCCTCAGGGCATCTCCAAGGTGGACCCGCAAACCGTCCGCATCGTCTAGACCACGGAAACTATTGAACGTGGGCCTGTATTGGTCCGCGGCATGGTGCGAACGCGTTTTCTCTCGCAAACCAAAGACAAATGTGGGGAGGTTCGCGGGAGTCTGAACACTAGACACGTAGGACTCCGACACCACCGGCCCACCCAAAAACCTTTCTGGACCCGCGCCTCCATCCTCTTCATTTTCTCTCCTTCCTTCTTTCTCTCTTGCCTTCGCCGTCGCTCCACCACCCCGGCCACCACGCCACACCCCTGCTGGAACTCTACATCTCCGTCACCTCCATCGTTCCAGTCGGGCTCCACCCCGCTTCTCCGTCGCCGTTCAACGTCTGTCCTCCAACCGCCCGCCAGGTACCTTTGAACTAGTGTTATACTCACCATGCTTGGCAACTGTTCGATGAATTTCCGAAGCTAAAAACAATTTTCTCTTCTTCTTTCTAGCAATGGATTTCGGTTTGGAGTACACATACGAGAACTATGTTGAGTCATCTGATGGCTCGTCCGACGAGGAGGGGCACTCGGATGAGACGGCGATGATGATGGCGGTCCTTGAAGACCAGGAGCGTGCGGAGGAGCATGTTCTCAATTTCAAGAACTCGATCAAGGGTCATCAAGTGGTCAACCGCAACAGGGCACGCGGCCATTTGACATTGATGGTCAACTACTTTGCCTCGGATGCACTCTTTGCTGACCATTTTTGCCGGTGTTTTCGGATGTGCAAGACCGTCTGCAATCGTTTTGACCATGGCGTCCATTTCTATGATGACTACTTAATCTTGAAGATGGATGTCGTGGGAATGATTGGCTTCTCTGGTTACCATAAGTGCACGGCCGCATTACGGATGCTAGTATATGGCACGGTCACTGATTCGTGGGACGAGTACCTACGAATGTCTAAGAGCATATGCGGAGACACCATGGTCAAGTTCACAACTATCGTGGTTGAGGTGTTCGGATCTTAGTACCTGAGAGAACCAATTGTGACCGACACCGAGAGGCTCTTCGCAATCTCAGAAACAAGGGGGGGGGCAGGTTTATTTGAATCTCTAGACTGCATGCATTGGAAATGGAAAAACTGCCTAAAGGCTTTACAAGGGCAATATCATGGTCATGTTAGGAAGCCCACCATCATTCTTGAAGCAGTTGCATCACATGATCTTTGGATTTGGCACGCTTTATTTGACATGCCCGGATCTCACAATGACATGAATGTGCTGCAGCAATCATCGTTGTTTGCGAGGCTGACCGAAGAAAAGGCTCCTCCTTACCACTATACTGTCAATGGACATGAGTACAACATGAGCTACTATCTGGTTGACAATATCTGTCCCGGGCATAAGGGTAGGACTAAGGTTAGTAGGAGAAAGAGACGTCCACAAGACCACAAGCACCCACCAGCAAACCCAGTGCCAAAAAAGAAGGTTAGAGATAGGAGTGTTCGGGCACTCTAACTAGGACCCGGACCACCACTGGTCACACCCCGACTACCGTATTTGTCGTCACACTAATGCACTTGCATCCACCAGTTCATATCAATATCAACCGAAAGTAGGGGTTTTACTTTTATGCTCAGACGATAGCGGCCCGAATCTGTATAAAAACCCCATGCGTTCTTGTATAGCATTTTAGCCCATAGCTGAACTCAAAAATATAGGGTATCATTGATCCCTGGTGTCCTGAGTACACATTCTCACAAATACCCAGCTACCAAGTGTTACCAGCTTCACGAACGATACTAACCACTAGTAGAAAACAGGGCTTTGGTCCAGGCCTGCTCAGCCCATTAGTCCCGGTTCAATCAAGAACCGGGACCAATGGGGGCATTGGACCCGGTTCGTGAGCCCAGGGGGGCGGCTGGGCCACGTGGGCCATTGGTCCCGGTTCGTCTGGACCTTTTGGTCCCGGTTGGTGCGACGAACCGAGACCAATGGGTCTTGCTCCTGGCCCATCACCATTGGTCCCGGTTGGTGACTTGAACCGGGACCAAAGGCTCCCCTTTAGTCCCGGTTCATATCACCAACCGGGACCAATGAGGTGCCTATATATACCCCCTCGCGCAAGAGCAAAGCACACTGCTCTGTTTTTTTTTTTTGCCGAGGGGGAGAGGGCTTGGTGGTGCTCTAGCTCACCTCCTATGCACACAACGTGTTCGATGGAATGCCCGAGCCACACTAGTTAAGATTTTGTCCTCTCGAAGCTCTATTTTCTCCGAGATTTGTCTAGGTTTAGCGGTCCGTCACGTCCCGTCCCCGTCTTCGCCGCCGTCGATCGCCCCCGCCGATCTCGTCACCGGCACCACCGTGGTGAGCCTCTTGTTATGTCCATGCTTTTCTTACTTTTATTATTGCTTGTTATTATTGCTTTAGATAGATATTTGTCTAATTTTCTTACGTTTATTATTGCTTGTTATTATATAGTGCGATGGTTTTGATATCCGCCTACGTGGGCCCTCGTCCTGTCTACGATTCGGATGTGGTATATTATCTTTAATTTATAACTATTTGTTTTAGTATTTATGACAATTATGCCGACCAACCTGACATGCATAGATGTTTTTATATGTCTAGGAGGTAGTTGAACCGGAAATTCCAACCGACCCTCTTGTGGAGAGGTTAAATTTAGTTGAAGAGGAAAACATTTCCTTAAAGAAAAAATTGGAAAAAATGGAGAAGGAGAAGATGGAATTGGAGTTGCATGTTGCTGAAGTCGTCGATGATCACAAGATCAAGATGGACCCTATTGTCGAGAGGTTAAATTTAGTTGAAGAAGAAAACAATTTCTTGAAGGAAAAAATAAAAAAAATTGAGGACAAGAAAATGATATTGGAGTTGCTTGTTGCGGATGTCGTCGATGATCACAAGATCAAGATGGATGCAATGCGGTTGAAGATTAGAAAGATTAGAAAATATGTCATTCATACCGAGGCTTGGTATCATTATGCCGTTGGATCAATTGTTACCTTGGTTGCGATTATGATCGCATTTGTTTTCGCATTGAAATGTTTTACATAGTTTCGATGAGTATGGAGAGCTATATGTTGTTAGATGAGAACTATGTATGTACTTTGATTTTAATGTGATGATGAACTTCTATTAATTTGGTCACTTAATTATCTATTTATAATGTTCTGTAATGGTGTTTGACACACTTAATTATATATAATACACGCAGATGAACCGGCAATGGATGTACGGTGACAGACACACCTCCGAGTACATTAAGGGCGTGCATGAGTTTCTAAATGCGGCTGAGGCAAACAAGCAGAATGGTTTTATGTGTTGTCCATGCACTAAATGTGGGAATACGATGTCTTACTCTAACCGGAAAATCGTTCACTCTCACCTGATTTACAAGGGTTTCATGCCACACTATAATTGTTTTCTTTGTCTGGCAGGGTTTGGAGAAAATTCACCAAAAAAGCTCCGGGACTGCCGAAGAAGCTGTAATTTAGACACCCGAAAGTAAGTACTATATAGTAGCATGTTCCGCGCATCTCCTATTGATTCAAGCGCTAGTTTCATCAATATCATTTGTCATTCTTGCTTATCAGTTTGATTGACCTCTATTTCTTGTAAAGTGGTTGTGGCAGGAACAAGGGAATGATTTCTGTGGATACTACATTTGCGAGTCCATCCGCCACACGACCTGTGAGCGGGGCTACTCTGGCGCACAATTTGAAGTGCGTAAGCAATTAATAATATTCACAATTTTATTTCATTACCATCATTTGTGTTGAGTTTCATATGTACCTCATATACGCATTAATTATACCTGTTTATCATTCTCAATATACTTCATTAAATATTCTAAGATACCCCAATACGAGTTTTGTTGAAAAAATATCATCTGCGACGTACTTTTTGTAATATACCTTTTTCATGTACAAACACATCAGTATATACGTAAACATTTAAAATATGTAGACTCACATGAATTTTTTCATGAAAATCATTCTGGGTATCTAATAATTACTAATGAAGTATATTAAAAATAATAAAAAGGTATAAAAGATTCATCTATATGGTATATGAGGAGCGGGAGTACGTACTCCCAGAAGTACACAACCATTTTCCTATATATATATATATATATATATATATATATATATATGTGTGTGTGTGTGTGTGTGTGTGTGTGTATTGACCCCCTTCTTTAAATTAGATCTTTCGGATGCGGAATGAACTCTTAGCACCAGATCGTCTGCGAGCAATTCAAGAGGAATTGGCGGCATTCTTCCTTAACCACGTGATCGCGCCAGACGAAGAATACTATGTGGACCATGCGTCCATCGTATAAGAGATTATATTTGTAAGAGATCATTATTGTATATATGTACCCGGTAGTGTCGGATAGATATACGAGAACTTGTTGTTCGACCAATCTCTCGGAGAAGGAGAGGTGGTCGATATTACTTCTCTCTGTATGCATATATATGTTGATTACGATCTTCTGTTTCCTTCGTTTGCTTACGCTAGCTAGCTAGCGTGTCTAGTCCTCTCTATACGTATGTGTAGTACGTAGCGTCGACCAAGCACGAACATAAGAGAGGACACTTCTCTTTATTAATTAGCTAGCTAACATAATATATGAAACACCTAAATTAACCCCCAAAACCTTCAAGCCCCCTTTCAAAAAAAAAACCACAGCCACAGAAATGCTGACGCGTGGATGCCTTTTGGTCCCGGTTGGTGCCACCAACCGGGACCAAAGGCCCTCCTGCCTAGGCTCCGCGCACAGGCCACGTGAAGACCCATCTGCCCCGGTTCTAGATTGAACCGGGATTAAAGGGCTAGGGCATTAGTACCGACCCTTTAGTCCCGATTCAAGAACCGGGGCAAAAGACCCTTACCAACCGGGCAGATGGCCCTTTATCTACTAGTGAACACCGAAGGAATGTTCTGCGGTTAGAGCGGAAAACTCCCAGTTCGGGTCAACCGGAGGGAATCTTGTTAGAACTTGGGATTAAACTTGGTTCCTGCATGGCTATGTTGATGATATCCATTACGTCATATTGTATGCCTACGATAAAGTTACTATGCTACACCGTAAGAGTGAGAAGTGAAACATACGACAGTGGCGGAACCAGCGCCCGGCGAGCCTCGACACTTGCCCGGGCTCGCTAGCTAGGCACCAGGTACGATCGCACCATTACATCGGAAAAAATCGTCACCATCGTGATTTACCCGGGCAGCTGGGCCGGTTATCGCTGGTTAATTAGCTAATGGGCTTCTATAAAGGTAGGTGAGACAAGCCTTGCGTTGGATTCCTCAAGTCAAATGAGAACGAGGCTTACTGGCTACTGGCCTACTGGCCTACCAAGCAGTCTATTCGGTTGTTGCCGAGAGTAACTAGTTAACAAGCGCTCTTTCGGGAGGCTCAGAACGATCATCGTCACTTGCGCGCTCTCGGCCGTCCGCCACGTGTCGCGCTCTGGGCGCTCCTTTCTGTTTTTTTTTCGCACGTGTTTTTGGCTTTTTAAATGGGTTTTTCTGATTTTTTTTAACGTTTCGGTTTTTCACCGGTCTTCCTTAACTTTTGAAACAAAAAAAGTTCAAATTTCTTTTTTGCGCCAAAAAACGTGTTTTCTTTTTTTCCCGCGAGACACACGGGCGTAACTCTCGGAAACAAAAAAAATGTGTTTTCTATTTTTTTCCTTCCGCGAGATGCACGGTTTTGCTTTTGAGAGAGGCACGGTTGTGCTTTCGCGAGAGGCACGGCCATGCCTCCCGGAAACGAAAAAAAATATGTTTTCTGTTTTTTTTTCTATTCCAAGAGAGGCACAATTTTGCTTACGTGAGAGGCACGGTTCTGCTTCGTGTTTTTCTTTCTTTCGCAGGAGGCACGGTTTGCTTTCACGAGATGCATGATTGTGCTTTCGCCAGAGGCACGTTCATGCCTCCCCGGAAACGAAAAAAACTCGTTTTCTTTTCTTTTATCCTTCCGCGAGAGTCATGGTTTTGCTTTCGCGAGAGGCACGGTTGTGATTCTGGGAGAGGCACGGGCGTGCCTCTTTCGAATAGAGAAAAACCATGTGCTCCCGGTTTGGTTTTTTCGTCTGTTTTTTCGTAAAATATCATCAAAACCCATCAACATGGGATCTAGTTTTGAAAATCTCGATGCGAGGAATCCTAGGGTGAAAACGGTTTTAGATTTGGACGCACGGTTTAAGAGATAAAACGTTTTGAATAACCCGACCTACGAGAAAAGGGAAAACTCCCAGGTTGCAACAAGTGGCGCACATGCAGCGCACCACTTGTCGCAACCTGGGAAGGTGGGAGTGATCTTTGCAACGAGTACTCCTCAATTAGTGATTTCGGGTTCTTCTCGTCTGGGAGGCAATAACAGAAATCACTATTTCTGATGCTGAAACTCAATCTGGTAATGAACATTCATCTAGTGATAATGAAAAGGATAATGATGAAGTTCATAAGGACACTCAATCAAACAATGATAAACAACCAGATAATGATGTTGAGATAGAACTTACAGTTGATCTTGATAACCCGCAACCTAAAAATAAAAGATATGATAAAAGAGACTTTGTTCCTAGG
Organism: Secale cereale; assembly: GCA_902687465.1. NCBI lineage: Eukaryota > Viridiplantae > Streptophyta > Magnoliopsida > Poales > Poaceae > Secale > Secale cereale. The sequence goes on from LR738710.1 coordinate 931,967,891, forward strand.
AGACATGGAAAGGAAACAGAACCATGGGTACAAAAACCCAAGCCTTTTCCACCTAAACCAACTAAGAAGAAAGATGATAAAGAATTTTAACGCTTTGCTGAAATGTGTACCCTCTTGACGGATTTCTTAAAGATGGCTCCTTATGCAAAGTATATGAAAGACATCATCACTAATAAAATAAAAATACCGGAAGCTAAAATCTCCAATGTGCTTGCTAATTACTCTTTTAAAGATGGAGTACCTAAAAAACTTGGAGATCCAGGAATACCAACTATACCTTGCTCCGCAAAAAGAAATTATGTGAAAACTGCTTTGTGTGACTTGGGAGCTGGTGTTAGTGTCATGCCTTTCTCTTTATATAAAAGACTTGATTTGAATAAGCTTACACCTACTAAGATATCTTTGCAAATGGCTGACAAATCAATTGCTATACCTATTGGTATTTGTGAGGATGTGCCCGTTGTTGTAGCCAACATTACTATTTTAACTGACTCTGTTATACTTGAGATGCCCGAGGACGACAATATGTCTATTATTTTTGGTAAACCCTTTTTAAACACTGCAGGGGCAATTATTGATTGGAATAAAAGAAAGGTCACATTTCATATCAATGGTAATGAGCACACGGTGCATTTTCCAAAGAAACAATTCCAAGTAAATGGTATCAATATTATTGAAAATTCTCCAACGCTTGCTATTGGGACTTTTAACATCCCTCTACCTACTGCCAAAAGAAATATGAAATACTCATTGTTGGAGATGTGCATATCCCCGTTGAGGTAACTTAGTGTTTTGCGAAAATTGTTCGGTCTCATGCTAATTGGAAGTCGTTGTTAATAAGAGTTGATCAACCTTATTAATTGATAATTTTCGAGAGGTATGAAGTTGAGGAATCTAGTGAGCACAAATTTCTGTCCCTACCGTTTATTATTTTCTGTTTTCCTCTGAGTAATAAAAATAAAATGCCATGTTTTGCCGTGCAATAAAAAATGACCCAAAAATAAAAGTGCTCAAAATGTTCTGAAAATTTAACACGATTTTTTATTATTATTTTAGATTTTTTAGTGCAAATAACATCAGAGGGGGTGCACCAGGTGGGCACAACCCACCTAGCGCGCCCTAGTGGGTTGTGGTCCCCACGTGGCCCCCTCACTTATCTCTTAATCCCACATCACCACCTAGCTCCAGAAAAAATCACTATTGCTTCCTCTTTCGTGTTCTTGCTCTCAAACCCGTGGATTTCGATCTCTTTGCTCGAAGCTCCGTTTCTGAAACTGTTTTGGGGGATTGTTGCTTGGTATGTGACTCCTTCATTGCTCCAATTAGTTTTTGCTTTAGTGTTTATATTTTTAGTAATTAGCTACTCTCGGTGTTGCTGTAGATGAGCTTGCATGTTGAATTCTTAGAGTTCTAAGTAGTTTGAATGCTCAATATGGTCTCGATGCATCCCTATGAGTAGTTGATATCAATCTTATGAAGTTTTGTTGATAAATTTTTGTGGACTAAAAATTTCAGAAGTTTTATTTACAGAAAAAGGATGAGTTTCTTCAGGAAGTTTGCTTCCAAGAAGAACTCCAAGGGAGTTACTAGGCAGTCATATGACGGTGATCTCCGCCTCCGGAGAATGGCGTAGGTACGGCCGTGCGAATGGCCGCACTTCCCGTTCATGGCTAGAGTGGAATCCGTCAAGAGTTTGCACAATTTGCTGCTAATGCTGGCCTCACCGACTTTATCGCAGATGAATGTGAACAGTATCATCTCCTCACAAATTCCTTTGTGCAAAGTTTTCTATTTTTAAGTAGGAATAATCCCCCTAAGGTGCAGTTTAATTTATATGTTGAACCCCATCTGATACCGCTCACTGAATGTTGTGACATATGCCTGCTCCCATCTAATGGGGATTTAAGGGAACCTAGGCACGCGGTGTTTGAATGTTTTTACCATACTCTGTCGGTGGGGGGTGAGAGAGGGGTGGCGAGCATTACCGATGTTAGCCTGCAATTTCCTTCTGTGCATTATTTTGCTTTATTTATTGCGAAGTATTTACTTGCTAGAGAGAAGGTCGGTGCACTTAGTGCCCCAGACTTCGCTGTCTTATGTCACGCACTTGAGGGTGACAACACTTATAGCTGGAGAGCTATTGTGGCACGCCGTGTGACGCCCGAGACCGACGTCCCAGAAGATTCCAGAAGCTTCCCGAAGGTTCCAGATGTTCCGGGATGCCCGTGTGTTCTTTTGTGCTTGTGTTATTTTATTTTTGCATGCATCATGCCATCATGTCATATTTTATTTTTGCATCTCAACCAAATAAATCGTGTGGACCTTCGGTCCATTTAAATCGAGGGAAGATGACTTCTCTTTATAACATATAAAAGTCTCTCATTATTTAGAGAGCTATAATAAATATTCCATTCGTTGGAATTCATCGTAACACACTTGCAATTTTTCTCCATGCATTTCTATCTCAATTCTTGCCTCAAACCTTGCTATATTTTCTTTCCGTTATTTTCGAGGCTCCTCTAAATCTAGACTCCTTTTAAACTCCTTGAGGCAAGCTATTTATTTAGTTTGCACTTCCTTTGTGTTGGAACTATTTTTTTTGTTGGGTTGGTAATATCCCGTAAAGCCTTATAAAAATGTTCCATATTTTATTTTCTGTTCTGGCCTCTTTTCTTATTTTCTTTTGCACTCTTTCTATTTTTATTTTCTGTTAAGGAAATAAAAAGAAAAAGAAGCAGCCAGCATCCAGCCCAGTTCCCTCTAGCCCAGCTGCATCCTTCCCTCTCGGGCCTCCTCCATCCCTTCTGGCCCAGCTGGCCTCAGGCCCAGCCGCCACCAGCCCGTTCGACCGAACCCTAGCTCGACCGAGCAGCGCTCGCTCGCTCTCCTTCTTTCCCTCAGCGCCGCCGCACTCACCTCCCCTCGAACCCTCTGCCCGATCCCGTTTCTCCCTCTCGCTCGCCCCGACCTTCTCCCGTTTCCCTTCCTTCGTCCCCCCAGAGCGCCGGTCTCCTCCAACCCCGAGCCCCTCGAGCGGCCTCTCCCTCCTTCGCCCTGGCCCCGAGCTCCGGCGCGCCAGGCCAATCCCCTCGAACCTCTCTTCCCTCTCGAGTCCCCGAACCCCCAGAGCTCCCCTCGAGCAGCTCTTCTCCAGGCTCCCTTCGCCAGGGCCGAGCCCTTGCTGCGCCATGGCACCCCGCGAGTTGGCCGAAGCCTGGTGCCCGTCCGCCCGGCGACCGCGGCGTCCTCCCTCCGCGCAGGAGCCCCGCCTCCTCCGTCCTCCAAGCGCGCCCGCCGCGCCAGGACCCTCCCGCCGGCCAGGCTCTTGCCTCCAGCGGCCAAGGCCAGCGACGCCCGCAGCGCGTCCTCTCCGTCCTCGTCGCCAGGACCCCCGCTTCCGCATCCCTTCAGGCCGCCCGAGCGTCGTTCCTCGCCTCTTCCTCAGAAGGTCCGGCCAGGGCCGCGCCCGACCCTCTCTGCTCCAGCCCCGAGCTTCTCTGCAGAGGCCCCGACCTCCTCCTCTGCGTCCAGGCCACTGCCAGGCCTTCCCGCTAGAACGTGCTGAAGTTTTTGTTTAGTTTTGGTGTTGCTATGTGCTGTTGATTTTGGCAGAGGACCCGTGTACCCCGAGACGTCAAGTACCCCTTCGTTACGTCAAGTTCGACTACACGACGACCCGACAAGTTCCACGACCGAGTACCCCTCCGATGCAAGTACCCCTACGTTCATCACCATGACAAGTACGACTACCGTCGCCCGGAAACGAGGAATGCGCCAAGTACATCTACGAACGAGTTTGTCTACCGTCGCCGTGTACCACTACCGTCGCCCCGTGAACGACTACCGAGGCGCCAAGTACCTCTACGGAACGACTACTTCCACTTCGGAAACGTGAACGCCTACTTCGCTCTACGGCCGTGAACGACTCCTTCCTCGACGCACTCGAACCGTCCCGAAACGAGTGTTTCGAAGGTATAACCCCGAGTCGTGACCCGTGTGATGCTTGTTGTGGTTGTATGAAATGTTGTTTCCCGTGTGAGCACCGTGTCCGTTTCGTCCCTTTTGTTGTCCCTCGGTTGCCTCGTCACCGACTCGTGGGAACCCGGTAACGGGATCGCCCCACCTCTTTCTTCTCGTTTGACTCGCTCACGCCATCCTTCTTTTGCACCGGACTCTAAACGAGTTACCGGAACCGATATGTTGCCGTTGCATCATTTTTCGGATCGTTGCCGTGGCACCCGTTCTTTCCACCACGGTGACAAATGCTTCTTATCTTGTTAATTGTCAACCTTTTAATAAAACTTGCATAAACTTGTTCATGTCATCCGCATCATGTTAACAACCTTATATGTTTAATTGTTGTTGCTTATAATTATTAAACATGCTTATGGGGATTTTCCGGATATGTTGTTGTTATTTTTCCGGCCCCATTTAAAATGTCTTAATAGTGTAGTTTCTTTATGCTTCACCTCTTGCCATGCTAAAAACATTTAAACTTGTCTTGTAATTAAGTGAGAGTCAACTAAATAATTAAATGTGGTGTTTCGTCAATATGCAACTCGTTGCATATTGATCTCCACTTAACTTGTAGTTTTTGTTTGTGCACTTTGCCATGCCATGCATATTTAAACCGGACATGCATCATACGTGTTTGCGCATCTTATGCCATGTTGATGCTTGTGTGTTTACCGTGTTGTTTCTTTCTTTCCGGTTGCTTCTCTTGTTAGCTTCGGTTTCGTTCCGGAGTTGTGAGGATCCGCTCGACTGTTGCTCCGTCTTCTTCTTGGATCCGTTCTTCTCCTTTGTGGAATTCCAGGCAAGATGACCGAACCCGGATACCATTACTATCTTTGCCTATTGCTAGTAGTCTCGATCTATAGTTTTGCCTCGATGCCCATGTCTTTCTTGTCAGCCTCCTACTTGTAACCAATTGCCATGTTTAACCACCCTACCTATGCAAACCGTTGCTTGGCTATACGTAGGCTTTGCTCAGCCCCTCTTATAGCATTGTTAGTTGCAGGTGAAGATTGAAGATGCTTGCTTCATGTTGAAGTTTGGTTGGGTTATATCACACTATATAAATGCTTAAAAATGAAATCATCTATATACTGGCAGGGTGGAAGGCTAAGCCTTTTGCTTGGTGTTTTGTTCCACTCGTGCCGTTAGGAACCGTATAAACCGGTGTTATGTTCCTTGATTATGCGTTCCTAACACGGTTGGGGTGTATGGGACCCCCTTGATAAACCGCTAAGTGCTAAGTCTTTTCCAGCAAGTCCCAACATTGGTACTATTTGCCTAATAACTAATAAAACTTGCATGTGGACTAGCTATCCCTTTTATCTTAATTCAACCCCCCGGGCCAGTGCTCCTCATGAGTGTTGGTCCGAAACGAGCGGACTGCGGGGCCACCTCAAGGAAACTTGAGGTTTGGTAAAAACCTGTAGGATGTCTCATCCGGTCGTGTCCTGAGACCTAGATACGCGCGGCTACTATCAGGGTGACGACACGCCGGGAGGATTTGCTGGATTAGCCTTACCTTAGTTCGGTTTAACTTGAGCACGGGATTCCGAGAATACTCGGGTCTTCCCACCTATGGAGTTGCGACTTCGCGGATCGTGGGCTTGTGATGGGCCAAGTTGGAACACCCCTGCAGGGTTTGAACTTTCGAAAGCCGTGCCCGCGGTTATGTGGCAGATGGGAGCTTGTTAATTCCGGTTGTAGAAAACTTGACACAATGTTCTAATACACTACCAGCGTGTGTACCGTGACTGTCAATTTCCGAATAGGGATTCGGGAGTTGAACACGGTGGGGTTATGTTTGACCGGCTTTAGTTAGGATCACTTCGTGATCATCTTTCGACCGATGCTCTTCTCTTCTCGCTCTCTATTACGTAAGTTAGTGCTAGTTGCTGCTGCAGACTCTTGTTTGTTCCTTCACCTCTCGTTCTTTCTTCAGCCTTATCCTCACCTAAAGGCTTAAATAGTTCTGTTACCCGGGAACGGGATTGCTGAGTCCTCTGTGACTCACAGTTACTTCACCCCACCAGATGCAGGTTCAGCCGAGTTTGATGCAGGAGCTGGTTCAGTGCTTCACCAGGAGCTTGTTGAAGAGTTTGACCGTTGGCTTGTGACGTTTCGATGTTCAGTAGTGGTTTCTACTAGGATTCGATCCTGACCTGTGGCTTTATGTTGTTTTGGTATCTTTCTTTTGGATCTTCACCCGTAGTCGGGTTGTGATGTTTTGAATGATGATTGTTTATGTAATGTATTGTGTGAAGTGGCGAGTGTAAGCCAACTATCTCCTTTTGCAATTTAATCCCTCTTTTACATGAGTTGTGCAAAGATACCAAACTTGAGATCATTCTAGGATGGGCTTATACCTTTAAGTCGTGCCTCGACACGTAGGAGGTATAGTCCCATCCTGGGCGTTACAAGTTGGTATTCAGAGCCTTCTCCGACCTAGAAGCCCCCACTGATTGATCGAATCGTTGACGGTTGAGTCTAGGCACACACTGAAAAACTTTTTGAGTCCTATATTATATCGGAGAGTAGGATTTCTGTTTGCTTCTCATCCCTTTTCATTCTGGTGAGGACTCCTGACGATTACTATTGCCTCTTCTACTTTCAAAAATTGCACCAAATTTTTTCTTAGGATCCCGCGAGTATTCTGGGATTGTTTCGATGTTCTTGTGACAAGGATATTGTTCTCGATGCCTCCTGTTACCGAGGAGTTGAGCTTCGGGGTATCATTGTAACAAGCATATCGCGGCAGTACTAAATACTTAAGACGGCCGACATCGAAAATCTCTCCTATACGGCCAGTGGCAAGATAACCCCGACATCACCCAGTACTGGGGAGGTAGTTCGAGAGTATTGCCATAGCTTGTTATAGTGGATGCTTTTCGAAGGTCCGAGGTAAATAGTTTCCGAGAAAGACTGGTTATGTGTTGAAGGATGGATACACCTGGATGTAGGTTTAGAGTTGATTGCGCGGTGCTTCCCGTGTATCCCCAACACCTGATTGCATAACTGGAAACTTTCGGAAATCTATAGGTGGGTTTATCCAGTAGTTCTAGGCATTCTTCCAACGGATGCTCGATATGAAGTTTGGGGTTCTACATTGAGTGAAGTGGTTTTATGGACTTGTTCTGATCGGGAGTTGCATCTTAAAGGGTCCTTGGCTATGCTGATCCGGGGATTGCAAAACCCTTTTGTAACACGTTCCATGAGCTTTCAGCACGAAGATGTCGAACGAAACTTCTATCTTGCATTTGTTCTATCTGATCCTTGTTCCTTTTTATTTACCTTTTCCTTCTCCCAAGTGGCTTCTCGTCAAGTTGATGTACCTGTGGAATTCATTCGTTCAATTCTTTGCTCGGATGATATGGTGAAGATCATGTTGCACATCTATCCTTTGTTTTCGTTTTGATTCTGGTATTCGAGTTGCTTCGATGTCAAATGTTGATTCCATACCTTTCCTAATCGGTATTCTCATATTTCTATGGGAGTGCTAATTCCTCTTGATCATCAAGATGGTCAGGTTAAATTCTTTTTCAACCGGTGTCCATTTTGCTCATCCCAAGTTGTCTTTGTTTCCCCACCCTCCCACCCTTCTTCTTCTTGGAGTCAGAAATTCTTAAATGAAATATCCATTTTATTCATGTGATATTTCTTCATTCATTTCCTTCAATGTTCTTATCCGGTGCTTTATCGTGAAGATGCTCAAGAGCTTCAAGTTCATCATTCTTTTGTTCTCAGATTCTTCCGGTGGATGTAATTCAAGATTTCGATGTTGATCTTATCCTTTTCCTCGTTTCACAATGCTTTCTTATTCCGGTGCTCCAATTAATCTTTCTCCTCTTGCTATTCATATCCGGAGTGCTGAAGATTCATAATTCCATTCTTAATCCGTTCAAATTATTTTGAGCATTGTCTTCTATTCAAGCCTTTTTAATTCAACCGGTGCAATATCTCTTAAGCAATCTATTCCAACGGTGATTTCTTTGAGTGGGCCTTAACCCACAGGTCTTTTCCCAGGATCTTACCTGACTCTTCTATTATTCTGGAGTTATTCTCAAATTCTTTTCAAGTGTGACGTAAGAATGATTCCCATCAGTCACATGCCTTCTCCAAGATCGCTTTCAAATTCTTTCCATCGTTGGTTCAACCTTTTTAATTCTTCATTCCGGAGTGCTCAACAATTCTCATGGCTTTTCTAGTCTTCATTCTCAACATTAGGAGAAGTGTTTTCTCTTAAACCTTGGCCGTTCTCTCTAGATTCGTGGTTCTAGCTTCATGCCATCCTCATTATTGTTTCGATTGTGTGGAATTATTTTCATACCATCTGAAGCAATTCTTGAATTCTTTTCTTTGTGATCCTCCGAAGGCCATCATTTCAGAATATTTCTTCGTTCTCAGTTTTCAACTTCGCCCTCCCATTATTCTTCATTGATGTCTCTTCGTTCGTCTCCATATTCTGACGGTGGATCATTCAAGTTTACCTTCCGTTGTTATCGTTTTAATTCATTTTGTTCTTTTCACAATCCTACCGGTGGTTCGTTGAAGATTTATCCGAGCTTGTGCTAGATCTCTCTTAAATTCTTTGCAACGAGAATAAGTAGTATGCCAAATCCTTTGGTTGTCATCAATTTAAATTGGTGAAGGAGATGCATAACATAATTCTTATTCTTATTCCTTCAAGGTGATTTAATTCTTTTGTCTGGAGTTTGTTCATCATATCATATCCTTGGTTCTAAGTTGTTCATCTTGTTTACCGGAGCTCCAAGTTATTTCAATTATCATTCCAAAGCTCCACCTAATTCATCGCAGGTCTTGAATCTTATTCTTTTCGTCTTTCACTTCTCATGCTTTCATTACCGGAGTTCTCATGGTGGTTCATCATGTTTTAATTCATCCTTGAAGTCTTCATCAAGATTCTTGTTGGAGCTCAAGCATTCTTCTTCATGCTTCCAATTGCAATTCGTCCTACCTTATCTTTTCAGATGGTGTTATGTCATTCTTGTCAATTCCTTCATGTTTTATGATTCACAAGTTATCAAGAATGAGATATTTAAAACCATCATTTTTCCTTGTTCAGGAGATCTTTCCAACCCTTCAATTTATTCATTGGAGTTATCTTGGGCTATATTTCACCTAAAGCTTTCCCTAAGGATTGTGGCTATTATGGTGCTTATAAATGACACAAGTTCTTCATTTATCCTTCCGGTGAAATAAGTTTTTCGTCTCCTTGTTGATCTCAATCCAATCAATTGTTTTTGTTAGTGGCTGGTTGTCACCTCTTAATTTTGAGATGTTTTCCATAAGCCCACATCAAGCTTATTCTTTTGTTGATTCATTTTCCAACAACCCATTCAACCCTTCTCCGTAAGGAGGATTTTTCTAATTCATTCGTGGGAGAAGTTGTCATCTTCTTATTCGATCTTTTGTTTCCAACGATCTTTATTCTATTCTTTCATTCCGGAGGCTTTGTAATGTTGCTCTCTCCAAACCATCATCTCGTTTTTATCAAGATCATGTTCTTTCCCTTGCTTATCATTTAACTGGAATGTTGTCACCTACATTCTAGTTCCCTCATCTTATCAAGTTTTGCCTATCTTTTAACCGGAGTGCTGTCTGAATCTTTCTTCCACCTTGTGCCATTCTTTTAATTGTTTCAGAAGCAATATGCTGTTCATTTCATCAAGTATCATTCCATCTCCTCAAGTTTATGTTAATTCCTTCCATTTTCAGACGGAGTGCTGTCCAAATTCTGTCATTCTTATTCCTTGGCTATACCATTGTGGTTTCATATTCTTTTGGTTCGTAAGCTCTTGTTTCTTGTCTTTCAACCTACAAGGTTCTCATAATGCTCCTTGTTCCTCTTTTGTAACGGAGTGTTTCATCTTCTTTCATCTCCGTTGCTTTCTTTCTTTCAACTTGTTTAACCTCTCAAGGTTCTTTGGTTTCACTCGTCTGTCAAAGAAGCAACTTTGTTTTACCTCTTCCTCTTCCGTTTTACCCGATGATATCTCTAGGATCTCGGGTCGAGATCCTCTGTTAGTGTGGGAGAGTTGTGACGCCCGAGACCGACGTCCCAGAAGATTCCAGAAGCTTCCCGAAGGTTCCAGATGTTCCGGGATGCCCGTGTGTTCTTTTGTGCTTGTGTTATTTTATTTTTGCATGCATCATGCCATCATGTCATATTTTATTTTTGCATCTCAACCAAATAAATCGTGTGGACCTTCGGTCCATTTAAATCGAGGGAAGATGACTTCTCTTTATAACATATAAAAGTCTCTCATTATTTAGAGAGCTATAATAAATATTCCATTCGTTGGAATTCATCGTAACACACTTGCAATTTTTCTCCATGCATTTCTATCTCAATTCTTGCCTCAAACCTTGCTATATTTTCTTTCCGTTATTTTCGAGGCTCCTCTAAATCTAGACTCCTTTTAAACTCCTTGAGGCAAGCTATTTATTTAGTTTGCACTTCCTTTGTGTTGGAACTATTTTTTTTGTTGGGTTGGTAATATCCCGTAAAGCCTTATAAAAATGTTCCATATTTTATTTTCTGTTCTGGCCTCTTTTCTTATTTTCTTTTGCACTCTTTCTATTTTTATTTTCTGTTAAGGAAATAAAAAGAAAAAGAAGCAGCCAGCATCCAGCCCAGTTCCCTCTAGCCCAGCTGCATCCTTCCCTCTCGGGCCTCCTCCATCCCTTCTGGCCCAGCTGGCCTCAGGCCCAGCCGCCACCAGCCCGTTCGACCGAACCCTAGCTCGACCGAGCAGCGCTCGCTCGCTCTCCTTCTTTCCCTCAGCGCCGCCGCACTC
>LR738710.1:931978732-931998987 GCA_902687465.1 Secale cereale
CCGCGAGTTGGCCGAAGCCTGGTGCCCGTCCGCCCGGCGACCGCGGCGTCCTCCCTCCGCGCAGGAGCCCCGCCTCCTCCGTCCTCCAAGCGCGCCCGCCGCGCCAGGACCCTCCCGCCGGCCAGGCTCTTGCCTCCAGCGGCCAAGGCCAGCGACGCCCGCAGCGCGTCCTCTCCGTCCTCGTCGCCAGGACCCCCGCTTCCGCATCCCTTCAGGCCGCCCGAGCGTCGTTCCTCGCCTCTTCCTCAGAAGGTCCGGCCAGGGCCGCGCCCGACCCTCTCTGCTCCAGCCCCGAGCTTCTCTGCAGAGGCCCCGACCTCCTCCTCTGCGTCCAGGCCACTGCCAGGCCTTCCCGCTAGAACGTGCTGAAGTTTTTGTTTAGTTTTGGTGTTGCTATGTGCTGTTGATTTTGGCAGAGGACCCGTGTACCCCGAGACGTCAAGTACCCCTTCGTTACGTCAAGTTCGACTACACGACGACCCGACAAGTTCCACGACCGAGTACCCCTCCGATGCAAGTACCCCTACGTTCATCGCCATGACAAGTACGACTACCGTCGCCCGGAAACGAGGAATGCGCCAAGTACATCTACGAACGAGTTCGTCTACCGTCGCCGTGTACCACTACCGTCGCCCCGTGAACGACTACCGAGGCGCCAAGTACCTCTACGGAACGACTACTTCCACTTCGGAAACGTGAACGCCTACTTCGCTCTACGGCCGTGAACGACTCCTTCCTCGACGCACTCGAACCGTCCCGAAACGAGTGTTTCGAAGGTATAACCCCGAGTCGTGACCCGTGTGATGCTTGTTGTGGTTGTATGAAATGTTGTTTCCCGTGTGAGCACCGTGTCCGTTTCGTCCCTTTTGTTGTCCCTCGGTTGCCTCGTCACCGACTCGTGGGAACCCGGTAACGGGATCGCCCCACCTCTTTCTTCTCGGTTGACTCGCTCACGCCATCCTTCTTTTGCACCGGACTCTAAACGAGTTACCGGAACCGATATGTTGCCGTTGCATCATTTTTCGGATCGTTGCCGTGGCACCCGTTCTTTCCACCACGGTGACAAATGCTTCTTATCTTGTTAATTGTCAACCTTTTAATAAAACTTGCATAAACTTGTTCATGTCATCCGCATCATGTTAACAACCTTATATGTTTAATTGTTGTTGCTTATAATTATTAAACATGCTTATGGGGATTTTCCGGATATGTTGTTGTTATTTTTCCGGCCCCATTTAAAATGTCTTAATAGTGTAGTTTCTTTATGCTTCACCTCTTGCCATGCTAAAAACATTTAAACTTGTCTTGTAATTAAGTGAGAGTCAACTAAATAATTAAATGTGGTGTTTCGTCAATATGCAACTCGTTGCATATTGATCTCCACTTAACTTGTAGTTTTTGTTTGTGCACTTTGCCATGCCATGCATATTTAAACCGGACATGCATCATACGTGTTTGCGCATCTTATGCCATGTTGATGCTTGTGTGTTTACCGTGTTGTTTCTTTCTTTCCGGTTGCTTCTCTTGTTAGCTTCGGTTTCGTTCCGGAGTTGTGAGGATCCGCTCGACTGTTGCTCCGTCTTCTTCTTGGATCCGTTCTTCTCCTTTGTGGAATTCCAGGCAAGATGACCGAACCCGGATACCATTACTATCTTTGCCTATTGCTAGTAGTCTCGATCTATAGTTTTGCCTCGATGCCCATGTCTTTCTTGTCAGCCTCCTACTTGTAACCAATTGCCATGTTTAACCACCCTACCTATGCAAACCGTTGCTTGGCTATACGTAGGCTTTGCTCAGCCCCTCTTATAGCATTGTTAGTTGCAGGTGAAGATTGAAGATGCTTGCTTCATGTTGAAGTTTGGTTGGGTTATATCACACTATATAAATGCTTAAAAATGAAATCATCTATATACTGGCAGGGTGGAAGGCTAAGCCTTTTGCTTGGTGTTTTGTTCCACTCGTGCCGTTAGGAACCGTATAAACCGGTGTTATGTTCCTTGATTATGCGTTCCTAACACGGTTGGGGTGTATGGGACCCCCTTGATAAACCGCTAAGTGCTAAGTCTTTTCCAGCAAGTCCCAACATTGGTACTATTTGCCTAATAACTAATAAAACTTGCATGTGGACTAGCTATCCCTTTTATCTTAATTCAACCCCCCGGGCCAGTGCTCCTCATGAGTGTTGGTCCGAAACGAGCGGACTGCGGGGCCACCTCAAGGAAACTTGAGGTTTGGTAAAAACCTGTAGGATGTCTCATCCGGTCGTGTCCTGAGACCTAGATACGCGCGGCTACTATCAGGGTGACGACACGCCGGGAGGATTTGCTGGATTAGCCTTACCTTAGTTCGGTTTAACTTGAGCACGGGATTCCGAGAATACTCGGGTCTTCCCACCTATGGAGTTGCGACTTCGCGGATCGTGGGCTTGTGATGGGCCAAGTTGGAACACCCCTGCAGGGTTTGAACTTTCGAAAGCCGTGCCCGCGGTTATGTGGCAGATGGGAGCTTGTTAATTCCGGTTGTAGAAAACTTGACACAATGTTCTAATACACTACCAGCGTGTGTACCGTGACTGTCAATTTCCGAATAGGGATTCGGGAGTTGAACACGGTGGGGTTATGTTTGACCGGCTTTAGTTAGGATCACTTCGTGATCATCTTTCGACCGATGCTCTTCTCTTCTCGCTCTCTATTACGTAAGTTAGTGCTAGTTGCTGCTGCAGACTCTTGTTTGTTCCTTCACCTCTCGTTCTTTCTTCAGCCTTATCCTCACCTAAAGGCTTAAATAGTTCTGTTACCCGGGAACGGGATTGCTGAGTCCTCTGTGACTCACAGTTACTTCACCCCACCAGATGCAGGTTCAGCCGAGTTTGATGCAGGAGCTGGTTCAGTGCTTCACCAGGAGCTTGTTGAAGAGTTTGACCGTTGGCTTGTGACGTTTCGATGTTCAGTAGTGGTTTCTACTAGGATTCGATCCTGACCTGTGGCTTTATGTTGTTTTGGTATCTTTCTTTTGGATCTTCACCCGTAGTCGGGTTGTGATGTGTTGAATGATGATTGTTTATGTAATGTATTGTGTGAAGTGGCGAGTGTAAGCCAACTATCTCCTTTTGCAATTTAATCCCTCTTTTACATGAGTTGTGCAAAGATACCAAACTTGAGATCATTCTAGGATGGGCTTATACCTTTAAGTCGTGCCTCGACACGTAGGAGGTATAGTCCCATCCTGGGCGTTACACGCCGCCTACACCTCAACGGGTCCAAGGGTAAGATTCATGGGGGTATTTATGCCACTCGTTTAGCGAGTCACTTTAACGTTGAAATACACCAGCATGATCATCATTTCCCCAAGGTTTACTTAGATCGTTAGGCTATGGTACATCATCACTTTATTGATGGCGAGAACACTACCATGCATGTTCCTTGCAACTTAGTCTTTAGTGAAGATACGCATGGTATTATTCCTTTGCCTGCACCTGCGTTGTTTGATTCTATTGCCAGGGGCGGATATAGGGTTATGCCCGCAGATATTGTTGCCTATCAGGAGGCCCAAGCAGCTGCTGAGGAGGAGCCTCAGGAGTGAGACGCTCAGGTGCCACTGCCACTGCCCTTCGACATGGGACCGGAAAGCTAATACGGTTGGTGATTAACAAGCTAGGCCAAAAGCCTAAGCTTGGGGGAGTACGTATTTCTACCGACACTACATTCATGTTCACATATTTCATTCCAATTGTCGGTGTTCACACTTTTTCATTGTATTATCCATTCTAAAATTTATTTTCTCGCTTTCTTTTTGTGAGTTTGAAAAACTTTGAGAAAATCCAAAAATATTTCCTGTTCTTTTTGGTTTTTCTTTTTAATTCAGTTAGTTCTAGTATTTAAAAGAAAATCAAAATGATTTCTCGATTCTTCTTTTGTCTATTGGGAATTCTCTCGTGTAAATAGTTTTCTCGTTTTTATTTTCTTTCTTTGAGAAAAATCAAGACCTCCAAAAATATTTTCGTGTGTTTCTCTGAATTTCTTTTCTAATTTTTGAGTTGTACGAAGGAGAAGACCATGATAAAAATGTTGAGTGGCTGTCATCTGCATTAGTATCGATCTAACAAAACGCCAAATCATTTTGTCTTCTCCTTTCTGAGTAAAATGATGTAGATTCCAGCTTGATCCATGGCACTCTTGCACTATTATTATTATTATTATTATTATTATTATTATTATTATTATTATTATTATTATTATTATTATTATTATTATTATTATCATCATTCGGTCGTGCAAGTGAAAGGCAATAATGACGATATTTGGTGAACTGGCCGTGACAGAGAGAAACGGGTATGAACTCACCTTTTTTTGTTTTTGTAAATATGTTTAACCTAGTATCCATGCTTCAGCCTATTATGACCAAACATGTTTGCAATGACAATTAGAGATTATAGTTTCTCATGCCATGCTTAAATAGCTAGGAGTGAATGATGATTTATCTTGAAGGTCAATACAGTGTTAAAATGATTGTGATGTAGTATGATGATATGGTATCCTCCTCCGAATGTTTCAAGTGGCTTGACTTGGCACATGTTCATGCATGTAGTTGAATGAAAATCAACATAGCCTCTATGATATTTATGTTCATGGTGTCCATATCCTACTCATGCTGATATCCAATGTTTGTTATGTATAATGTATGTTCATGACCATTGTTGGTCTCTAGCTGACCGCTTCCCAACCTACTTGCTAGCCTTCACCTGTACTAAGCGGCTTGTGCATCACATTCAAAAATCAAAGTTATTCCAGATAAGTCCACCATACCTACCAATATGCGGTATTATCCTGCCGTCCTAAGTAAATTTGCATGTTTCACCTCTAAAAACTTCAAATAAACATCATTTTTGTGTGCTTGGAATGTTCAAAGAGTGATAGGATGTAGTCAGTATCTTCCATGCTAAGCGGGTTATTCTCATGACAAGTGTTTATTCACTAGTCCTTGCATGAGAGGGGCGGTAAAAAGGGGATTCCCAGTTCGAACTTCGAAAAGGAAAAGAGCTTACAAATAATCAAACAAAAACTCCTACAGAGTAATAACCTTTACTTTTTCGCTCAGGGACCGCTACTAATGTGTTTAGAATGGAAGATATTGACAACTGATTGTCGCGAAGTGAATATGAAGGGTGCACCTCTCAAAACTATATTTATCTTTGTTTTAAAACCTTGAGCTCTGGCACCTCTACAAATCTTTGCTTCACTCTGCAAAGGGACTATCTATTCACTTTTATGTTGAGTCATCACCCTCTCTAATAAGCGTCAGATTTGAGGTCACTGTTGTCATCCTCATGCATTATGTGCAGTGAATGTTGGGTGTTAGCATGACTAGATCTTCTTTACCATGAATTGCAATGTTTAGTTGCTGCTTGAAATTTGGAGGTGCTCTGCATTTATGTTTTGCGGTCTTAGAAAGGGCTAGCGATATACCAATGTTGTCATGTTATATCATGATTGTTTTGACAAAACGTTGATATTTGAGATAACTTATTATTGCTCTCTAGCTGTTTATGTTATTGATATGAGTTAATATAATTTCTAAAAGTTATTGTTGACATGGTTAGTCATGATCTTTGTTGAAAACCTGGGTGCTACTTAAGCTTATTTATGTAAACAAGAGCAAAAGAGTTTGTAAAAGTTTTTTCTTTTTCACTTTCAGTTTATCAACTGAATTGCTTGAGGACAAACAAATGTTTAAGCTTGGGGGAGTTGATACGTCTCCGTCGTATCTACTATTCCTAGCGCTGTTTAACTTTTATTAAAAAAATTGACATGTCTTTTGAAATGCGAGAATTATTTTACACAATAAGTTTTTAACACATGCTCAACATTTTTTAAATACAAATAATTCACCATGTATTAAGAAAATGTTCACCATAAATTACATAAAATCATCGCATTAAGTAAAATGTTCATCATATCTTAAGAAAATACTTCAACATATATTACCAAAATCTTCAGTTTGCATTTAAAATATATTGAACGTTTATTATATTAGAAAAATGTTCATCGTGCATTAAAAATGCTTAATATAAATTAAGAAATTCTGTAATTATAATATTCTTCAAACTCATCGTGTATTAAGTAATTGCTCACCATAAATTACAAAAAGTTCAGTGCGCATTATGCAAAATGTCATCATATCTTAAAAAAAATCAACATATATTACAAAAATGTTATTTTTGCATTTAAAACATATTCAATGTATATTATGAAAAGTTCATTACATTAAATAAATGTTCACCATTTATAAAAAAAAGTTCATCGTGCATTGAAAAATGTTCACTGCAGGCAGAAAAAGTGCTCAGCTTACATTAACAAATGTTCGTGCATATCTGAAAACATGTTCACCATATACTGAAACCCATCATAAAAAATGTTTAGTAAACATGTTTAAAATCCAGGAGAGAAACCAACCTAGTGAATGAAAAAAGAAGAAAGAAAACCTAAAAATAAGCCAAAACCAGAAACACAAATAAAGGATAACAAGTAAGAGAAATGAAACGTAAAGAAATCTGGGCAACGAATGAGGCCCAACACGCGGCCCTAGTATAAAATAACACAAGGCCCAACACGTTAACAGGGTGGCTAACACGCTTCAAAAATTTTGCAAACCCAGCCGAGCTCCAATATTTGGTTATTTTATTTATTTTTCAAACCGACGCAAATTCTCAAACTAGTCCGATTAGGTTGTTGAAATTACGAACGAAAAACAATCTTTCACAGGGGCCTTTTCCCCGCAAAGTAATAATGCATTTATGTGATTACCAATGAAGCAAGGGAGTTTTTTGCAAAAAACATGCCACCTCGGCATCTGACAGACGGGCCCTGCCGGTCAGATACGCGGTTTAGACCTTTTTTGTAATGGTTGGCCTCAGACTTGGTACTGACATGTAAAAATTACCAAAAGTGATACCAATCTGCATGTAATGCCCCAATTGTGGTCTTTTGTGCAATTAACTCACACTAGTCGGAAACGCGCCCTTTGTTACCGCTAAACCTCTTCCCCACTAAATTTCAGGATGGTGGGCCCACTTCCCCATCTGATGATCCCGTAAACGCTCCGTGTGTCATTATATTGAAAAACTACTCCTACGTCGGTTTATCAGGCCCATGGTATTTTGGATCCAACTTTGATCATCTATTTGAGTCAACATGGTCCTTTACAAAAGCAGTGAGTACGTATTGTAATAAAAAAGGCGCCATGTACATGGGCACGTCAAAGGTTTTTTTTACTTTTCAAACAAATTATTGCCTTTGGGATTAAAATATTTGTAAATTTTGGAAATCTTAACAAATTTGACAATATGTTCACAAATTTTTAAAAAAACGCGAACAATGTTCGTAAAATTTAAAAAAGAATCACAAATCCGATAAATGTTCAAGAATTTGAAAAGTATATCATGATTCTTTTCAAAAAATCATCAACTCAAATAAAAACACAAAAATAGTGTTCATGTATTTGAAAATATTTTAGTACTCCCTCCGTCCCATAATATAAGAGTGTTTTTTATGCTACAACGCTCTTATATGATGGGACGGAGGTAACTAAGAAATGTTAAGAAATTGAAAAATATTTGTTAATTTATAAAAAAAAATCTTGAACTTTAAAAAATGTTCATAAATCTAATAAAATGAGCATAAAGTTGAAAGACGGTTGTCAATTTTAAAAAACACAAATTAAAAAAATCATGTATTTGAAAAACGTCATCAAAATGTTCATGAATTTGGAAAAACAAATGTTCGTGAACTTGAAACATAATACGTTTTGATATAGATTTTTGTAAATGAAAATGCCTCAGCAGGTGTGCCTACAACTATGTCCCAAAATTCCGCGTCCTGGCAAAGTGCTAACTGAGGTCGTTGCTTTTTTCTATTTTTGACGGATGCCAAAGTCGTCGCTGGGTTTTCTTTCCTCGCGAAAAGAAAAATTCGTTGGCTGCATGCGTATGAATTGGTGGTCGGCCTGAGTACGTATCTTTGATCAATTTCATGCGTCCCTACCGTATCAAAGGTACCTGATGAGTTAAGCGAGCAAGCGTCAGATTGCGTTGGATTTCCCTTCTTGCATACAATATATCTATCCATTTAATTGCTTGCCAACATTCATGTTGTCTATTATTTATTGAGAAGATCACAGATGAAACAAGGAAATAATTGCTATCGATACGGGCAGATCGGCATGAGCAATATTCTTGTTCCTTCGTCCCTCTGACTATATAGAGGACGATCGAGTGCACGTGGTATTGTCACATCTAATCTATACAACAGGAATCAATCAAGCATTCATGGGCAAGCACAAGAGTCACACGCCTGCACCAGCCCTGCTGCTCTCTCTGCTGTTTCTCGCGTGTTTTCCCCTTCATGCTCAATGTAAGTCGCACTAGCTAGCTAGCACATAAGCCATGAAGCCATTGCTTCCTAAATTTGTTTTGTGGCTCAGCAGGCCGCATCATCGAGGGCATGGACGACGACAAGATCAATATACCGGGCGGACTCTGCGTCCATCATACAGACTGCGCACCGGGTAATTGTTGCTACTGGTGCCTAGTGCTGGATCAGTGCTATGCATCAATGGGCGAGTGCAACAAAGAGTGCAAAGGCCAGGTCGATGCCCGCCTCTTTGACCTTCCGTCGCCTTCAAATTGAGTTCCTTCCTTAATTTTGAACCGACAACTCATCGGAGCAAGACTAGTAGTTTAATTTGTTGTATTCTTTCGAAGCCGCCCCGTAGTTGTTCTAATAATAAGAATATACATCAACGTTTGGTTTCAATTGCGTATTCGTTTTTCAAAATCTCACGTAGGGAACATCTCGAATTATCAACTGTTTTATTTTTCATGCTTGGTTGTTCATGTCCTCGTTTACTTTTGTCAACACGTTTGCACAACAAAAATATGAAATTCACATCTTGCACAAAAACAGAGGGAAACTATGCATGCAAATGCAGATTTCTACAACATATATGCAAGAGATAGCAACAAATTAAGAATAAGAGGTTCCATGTAGTCTGAGCTACAAAGAAACTTTGTGATTGATCTCTGCGGCATATATGTATGCCCAGAATCACTGTTCTGACCTTTTAGGCAAGATTAGCATGAATTGACCCTTCCAGAAAAGTTTAGCGCGATCTGACATTTTATAGCAACGCCCAACACTTTGACGTTGCAACTCTACATAGAAACATCAAGGTCCGGGGAATTGCATACCGACGTGGCACAGGCAGAAACGCTCAGGTTCGCGAAGTTCCTGCACACGCCAGGAGCCGTGGCGTTGCAGCTCCACTCCTCTTATACGTCTGCAAGTATCATGCATGCAAATCCCAGAGCTAGCCAGATATGATGCATAGCCACCCCTCCTTCAGATGCATGCATGCTTCAGGATCTTGTCACGCATGTGTGCAAGGCTCCACCTGCTAGTTGTTTTATCTTTGTCATAGTATAATTAAATAAAAAGTCAAAAAGATTCTGAAAATAAAGAGTCCCAGGAGAGGCCCTCGTGTCGCCTTTGATGTCGACTCGGGGCGAAACCCTCGCACCGGCACACCATCCCTCCCTCCACCTCCGGTATCTCGCATCTGCGGAGGGGGTCACCGGACTTGTCGCGCGACGGCTGGAGAAAATGGCTGCAAGGCTCCACTCCGCGCCATGGTATACAGGGGGAGGGGGGTTTGGATCCAAAATTCCACAATTGGCTCGACTATAGCTCACGAGCTCAAATCCGGATTTTGGATTTGAAATGGCTCCACTCCGCGCCATTTCGTAAACGAGCTAGCTCGACTCGACTCGTTACTATAACGAGCTCAAATCCAAAATTGGCTCGACTCGTGTAGCTCACGAGCTAGCTCATTCAGCTTGTTATATGTATGAATATAAAACCTAATGAATGCAGTAAAAAAATTGAGAATGTAACAAGTACATATCAAGTACAGGATGTTCACAAACAATTCTAAGAAGCTTAACTTACAATTTGTAGTACCATTAACATGTCAGGAATTTAGTAACATGTACATGACCACAATAATCATCAAGTCAGTAACATGTACATGACCTCAATTCCACATAAAATGGTACATGACCACAAAAATCTACAAGTTAGTAACGTGTACATGACCTGAGAGGTGTTTACATGACACTACCACCGCCGCGAACTCACGATTCAGAAACAGAGGATACAGGAGGGGAATCGACAGACTGGTCTCTCGCTATTTCTCTAGGGATGGAAGGAGAGGAATCGTGGCATGCCCCTCATGGACAGTTGGGCCTAGTGTTATGCGGATAGGCCATGCGTTGTGCCCATGCGACTGGCCTGACATGTAAGGTGTTGTTAGCTGGCTGAATTTTATACCGAGCATAACGAGTTACACGAGTACTCATGAACTCGGTTCGTTTAACTTGATCTATAAACGACCTTAAAACAATGCTAGGCTCGACTCGTTATTTTTCGAGTTCGGCTCGATTCAAGCCGAGTCACGAGCTACTCATTTAGCTTGCGAGCTTTGAGTTTTTTTCCAGCCCTAATGACACCGTGGAGGACTTGGCATGTGCGCAATGAAGTGACACATAACAAACCGGTGCCATCCACTGATTTACAACGACTCCCTATTATGCATCAAACAACATCCTGAAGCCAACATGGAGAAGGGGAAGATGGCGATCTCCCCCCTCCAGGACACGCGCAGCTGAGCGAGGACGTCGACGGCCACGGTCGAGGATATACACCTATTGCTTGACGGATTCGGCCACCAACTGGCTGGTGCAAACTCAATGCCGACGGCACGTTCTGTGAGGAGGACCATGGTGCAGGCATGGTGCTACGAGGACCGGCGGGCAACATTATCTTTCCATCCTGTAGGTATTTGCCGTCTTGTTCAAGTGCTTTGGAAGCTGAAGTGTGTGCGTGCGCTGAGGGCATTGCCCTCGCACAGTCACACTGGAATGGATCCCCAGTGGATATGATTACAGACGGCGAATATGATTCAAGACAGCTATCACAACAGATCCCCGGTGGCCTCAGTGATTGAAGAAATCAAGCTCCTACTGCACTCTGGACGTGAGCATGTAATCTCACATGTGAGTAGAACTCAAAACATGGTAACACACAGTCTTGCCCAGATGGGAAGGACAACCACTCGCACGGCTGTATGGCTTAGACATGGACCTGATGAGATTGTCAAAGTGTGCCAGAATGATTGTAAGGATGCTCCTTAATTAACGAATGTTATCATTCGCAAAAAAAAAAAGAGATGGGGTATTTTTTTGTATAATTTAAGTTGCTTACCACATATACCGGTGGCCTGTCGTGGAAATTTACATCATTTCGTTGAAAAGGTCTATAAGTGCATGTACAATGGTTCTATCTTAAGGATGCCACGTAAGATAAATGATGAGGTGGAGGAGAGAGAAATCATAAGAGAAGACTTGTCTTATCTTATTTAAGAGAAGACAAGAGATGATAGCTTAGCACAATTTCTCTCACCATGTTTTTAGGAATAACTAATTATTGAAGATAAGGCTAAGAGATGATCCATTGTAGGCTTGTTTTTTTGTCATGTCTAATTTACATGCAAAACTTAAGATAAGACTATCTTATCCACCATTGTAGTCACTTGGGGTGTCTTATTGCGGCAACATGATCCATATGGACAAACTCACTGGAATTCGATGAACACGAAGGACAATCTGGGTCGCCAACTGGCTAGGAGTACATAAGATATTTTCGGTGCCTTTATTCGTTCAAACCTGCGCGTGTTTACAATGCAACGCCACACACTTGCCGCGCCATCCCATGGCATGAGGATCTACTAGGTCAACATGCATGGCGCTATAGTGCCATGCAAATCACTTTAGTGCAAGTTTATTTATTCCAGTAGGTACGAGAGTAGGCACTCCTCCGATCCAGTGGAGAGGTTAGTTGTTGATGTATAACCCAATCGCGTTGAGGACGTCGCTAGAGCGTCCAAAGAAGCCCACTATCTTACCCCCGACAGGGCATCTCCAGCCGCGTCCCAGGAAGGCCTTCCCAGGAGTTTTTTGTGCGCCAGCGCCGAAAAAACGGCCCAGTCGCGCCCTCAGGAGTCCGATTTTCGCCGGCCTGGGTCGAAAACAGCGTCGGCGGACCCAGGCCGAACCCGGCGCGCTGGGGGCGCCCGGGGGCGCCGGGGCGAACCGTTTTGGCGCGAAAAAGCCGCGGGCCAGCCGCGTCAGCGACACGGCGTCTCGTCTTCCCCCAACTGCCTCGGTTCCCGCGGGGAATATATGGCAAGGCTGCCGGTGAAGGCCGAGCTCGACGACGACGACGCGGCCCTGGAGTGGGCGCGCCAGGACTCCATTGCAATGGAGAAGGCGCGCCGGGAGAAGGAGAAGGAGCGCCAGTGCGCCGCCCTGTGCCGCTTCGAGGAACGCCGACGCGGCCGCGAGGAAGACGGCGTCGTCGTCTTATGCGACAGCGACGACGACGACGACGCGCCGCCGCCGGTCCGCCATGGCGATGCCGGGCAGGGGTCCAGCAGGGGCGCCCGCGTCAAGAAGGAGAAGGCCGACGACGACGATGGCGGCGACGACTTCAGCCCATTCCTTTTTTAGATTAGTTTTATGTAATGAAAATGCGCGAAATTCGCCGAAATGTGCCATGTTTGGACGAAATTTAACTAGTTTTTATCATATCTTCGCCGAAGTTTTTTATTTTATTTTAATGTGCGCCTGGGGGCGGCCATGTGGGGCCGACGGCTGGGGACCGACTCGCCCCCTGGTCTATTCTTTGCGCCGGCTCACCCCCAGGCGGCGCTTTTAGACGTCCCCTGGGGGGCCAACGGCTGGAGATGCTCTCAAGCACCGGGATGCGGAAAGGAGTGCCCTTAGCGGCGCCAAATGTGCTGGGATTCCCCTTGTAGGGCACAATTTTAAGAGACGTCACGACGTCGTCGCCACTCTATGTACCCATCGTCCCGGAGATTTCCTTCACATAGTTTGTAGGGTCAAAAAATATCTGCAAAATTAGCCTTGCCGTTAGATTGGATGTGGAATTCTCAGTGGAGATTCTTGTGCAAAATTAGCACTTCTCAGTAGAATTAGCATGTCTCTTAATTTGATTCGCAGGGGAAAAATTCGAGTTAATTCCCACAATAATTAAAGCGATTCTTGTGCAAAACTCATGTGAATCATGTGACGATAAGAAGAAAAAAGAGGAAAAAAAAAAAAGAGAGGGGACTTACCTGGACTTGCTTGCCGCCAGTGCCACCCCACGGACCCGCGGTGAAGACGCGGCCATCGCTGCCCAGGTAGGTCAAGGAGATCGCGTTAATGGTATCTCCGCTACTGATGGTCACACTAAGCAGCACGCTGGACTTTGTGTCGATGTCGCACTCAGTGCCACCGTCTCCACCCCATGTTCCAATCTTGGTCTGAATTCATTATTAAGGAGGATTACATGAATATAAATACCGTCATGAGTAGTATTTAGGATTTTGAATGCAATTCCTCCAATTTTTTGTCAAATTCTCTCTTAAAGGGGGCCTACATGAGAGGATCGAGCACATACCGTCTTGGCTTCCAGCAACTTGTGTATGGGTTTCGAAGAATGGCGTGCTTAGCTGGATGGCTTCCTTGAGCAATCGAGAGCCTCCTATATATAGCCTTGTACCCCCTAGGGCACTACCGCAGAATTGGCCCCAAACCTCTCCACTCATGGGTGTGCGGTCATGTCACTATCCAAAAATATCGGTGGTACTACAAAAACAACCGACGTTGTGTCACGATCAGGCATGTGCTCTAGCGTTGTGTGATGTGTTTATTTGATCATCCGCTTTTGTCAGAGGCTTTGTCTCCCGTGGAAGTTGTTCCTACCCGCAGGTGATCAAGCGGCCAGGTCGCTGGTTCCCTCCGGTGGCTGCTACGGCGTTAACAACAAGGATTTTCCGTGTATATGTGTATGAGGGCGACACAACTGACGCTCTTCTCTTCTTTGTTCTCTCCAGCAGCGACACGCCTGCAACCAAGCGAGCAGCGATGGATTCAGTTCATAAGGACTTTCTTGTGCATTTAGATGTACTTTGAAGGTTTTACACGGTCTTCCCTGTAAAAGCAATAATCCTAGACGTACAGGACTTTATGGGGCTGTTACGGGTGAGACCGTTTGTAATTCATCAATAATCTCTCGGGCCCCCCTGATTTCAGGCGGGGTCCCATCCCCCAACTAATAGCATGTCTTCAAATCACCTCCTCCGTAACCTTCTGTAGAAAAAGCCCGTACATGTAGCATTGCCGCTATAAAAGTGATGACAATTGTTCCACATAAGGATATTTTCTTTCCACTCGTTTTTCTTAATTAATATAATCCGGATATTGATGTGAAAAAAAACCTTGAGATTCGACTGTTCTTTTTTTGCAGAACATGAAAGAACATTTTTATTTTGCGGGAAGATAAACTAATGTTGATTGTGACCTAGAGACATGTAAAAACATGTAATGGTTAAACAAAATGCATGGAATCGATCAGGTACGATAGAATAAGAAAAGGGGAGCTAAGGATTCCGGAGGATAAAATTATACAAATACCTTTACCTACACTCAAACAGAAACTAGTCTTTATCACCACCAATATTCCTTCCAAAGACCTAACAGACCTGAATGCATTTCTAGCAAATTAACTATCTGGATAAGAAGGTACGTTACTACTAAGCTTTTGTATTTAGTGTCAAATTCACCAAGCTCGATATATTTTTGATGCGTAGACATGTCATAGTCCTAGTAATAGATTGAGGAATAGACAACTTTTGGTCAACTTCCGTCTTGGTTGTACGAGCTTTGATCATGCCAAATCATAACTCTAGTTAAATCATGTTTAAAGCCTGCATGAATTCCTTCTTGGTAAAGGCACACATCATCCTAAATATAGATTGATTAATCAAAAATCAAAATAAATGAAAACCACTCGACTATGTGTATTCTGCCGAAAGTCAAAGTAAATGTAACCAATTGATTATGTATCTTCATTCTAGGTTGACTTTCGTGACCATGCTGATTATATCTAAAAAAAACTGGTGACTTCATCATCACAGGGGCCGTGCTTTCACCGCCTTGCGAGACCATGAAAGCACATACTATATATAAGATTCCTCCACTTGCATATGTGGACGACAATTCATGTAAACAAATGGCTCACTGAATAAGGTTGCGTGACTCTTCCAACTATCAAAATCAGATAAAATGGAACATATACTGGCCGTCTACATCAACAACGAGTGTTATGGGTGGTAGTAAAGAATGTGAAAAAGGAAAAAAGGCTTGATAATTAAAGTATTCTATCATAAACTATTTAACATTCTCTCTTTATCTATATATCTATATATATAGGGAACAGGCTGCAGAATAACTGTTAGAGTTTAAAGACCGGCCCTTCCACACAGTTTGGACTTTTGGAATAGTTGGATAGTGCACAAATTCAATATGTTATCAGATCCAAGTAGTCTCAAGTTCAGGACCGACCAATGCACTATTTAATACCCCCTCCGTCCGAAAATACTTGTCGGAGAAATGGATAAAATTGGATGTATCTAGAACTGAAATACATCTAGATACATCCATTCCTCCGACAAGTATTTCCGGACGGAGGGAGTATAAAATAGTTGCAGCCTTTCACTGATCCCACGTCTATGGTCTTTCCATATGTCCAGCCTACACATGAGAGGAGTGTTGAAATATATAACCTAGCCCCTTTCCACCAGTTCAGACTGATGGATGAATTGCTTATAGGTGCATGAAACTTGAAACTAGAGGTTCGGGGTTCAATACCATGTAACCCAAGAAAATATATTGCGGCTTGACACCGTACCCATTGCGCACTTCTAAGGACTAAAGTAGGCTAGACGTGGGGGGGGGGGGGTGTTAGAGTATAAAGAACAGCCCTCCCGCTCAGTTTGGACTTTTGGGATAATGGGATACTGCATCGATTCAATAACTATTCTGCAACCCCTTCTCAACTGTCGGAAACACAGAAGGCTAACTGCACATTTTCTCTAGCTAAACAGCCGATTGGACTTTTTCTGACTTTGTTTTTTGCACTGTTTTTTGTCCTAACGAACGGTTTGTCCGAACGATGCAAGTGATATATTGTGGGAGAGCTATTGACAAGGGAAGTATTTTACATTATGAACATTTTTCTCAAATTGGAATGGTTTGTGAAGAAGTTTCACATCATAAAAATTTACATAAACAAGATTTTATCAGTTTTAAAGAAAATTTCAAAGTGTATGTCAGAACGAGGCAAATAATATATACCATAGGAGAGATATCTATTAGTGGAAAAAATCACGTAGACCACCTTTTGAAATTCTCTATGGTTTAAGAACAGTTTTGAAAAAACAAACATCATTTTTACCTTTTTTTGCCTGAAGTGCTACATGAACAGACTAACTGCTCCAATTGAAAGCCAACTTACAATAGACGAGCAAACAAACATCTGAGATTCGAAGATACTAACATTTTGTTTCAT
Organism: Secale cereale; assembly: GCA_902687465.1. Taxonomy (NCBI): domain Eukaryota; kingdom Viridiplantae; phylum Streptophyta; class Magnoliopsida; order Poales; family Poaceae; genus Secale; species Secale cereale. Next base: position 931,995,259 of record LR738710.1, read on the forward strand.
TCATTTTTGCCCGGGTCATGCTAACTTATGACCCACAAGTGTAAGGGATAAATCGTAGTCCTTTCGATAAGTATGAGTGTTGAACCCAACGAGGAGCAGAAGGAAATGACAAGTGATTTTTAGCAAGGTATTTTGTGCAAGCACTGAAATTGTAGATAATGAGTAGTTTGATAGCGAGATAAATTGTAACGAGCAGGTAACGGTAACGGTAAGCAAAGTGCAGCAAGGTAGGCCAATCCTTTTGTGGAAAAGAACAGGCCAAAACAGTTTCTTATAATAGGCAAAGCGTTCTTCGGGATACACGAGAAATTTATCTATTCACTTTCACCATGTTGGTTTGATTTGTGTTCGCTACTTTGATAATTTGATATGTGGGTGGACCAGTGCTTAGGTGATGTCCTTTATTGAACAAACCTCCTACTTATGATTAACCCCTTGATGACCCACAAGTGTAGGGGATCTATCGTAGTCCTTTTGATAAGTAAGAGTGTCGAACCCAACGAGGAGCAGAAGGAAATGATAGGCAGTTTTCAGTAAGGTATTTTCTGCAAGCACTGAAATTATAGGTAACAGATAGTTTTGTGATAAGGTAATTGGTAGCAAGTGACAAATAGTAAAAGTAAATAAGGTGCAGCAAGATTGCCCAATCCTTTTTGTAACAAAGTACAAGCCTGGACAAACTCTTATATGAAGGAAAGCGCTCCCGAGGACATATGGGACTTATCGTCAAGCTAGTTTTCACCACGGTCATCTGATTCACGTTCGGTACTTTGATAATTTGGTATGTGGGTGGACCGGTGCTTGGGTGATGTCCTTACTTGGAAAAGCCTACCACTTATGATTAACCTCTATTTCAAGCATCCGCAACTACAAAAGAAGTATTAAGGTAAATCTAACCATAGCATGAAACAAGTGGATCCAAATCAGCCCCTTACGAAGCAACACATAAACTAGGGTTTAAACTTCTGTCACTCTAGCAACCCATCATCTACTTATTACTTCCCAATGCCTTCCTCTAGGACCAAACAATGGTGAAGTGTCATGTAGTCGACGTTCACATGACACCACTGTTGGAAATATGCCCTAGAGGCAATAATAAATTGGTTATTATTATATTTCCTTGTTCATGATAATTGTTTATTATCCATGCTAGAATTGTATTGATAGGAAACTTAGATACATGTGTGGATACATAGACAAACACCATGTCCCTAGTGAGCCTCTAGACGACTAGCTCGTTGATCAATAGATGGTTACGGTTTCCTAACCATGGACATTGGATGTCGTTGATAACGGGATCACATCATTAGGAGAATGATGTGATGGACAAGACCCAATCCTAAGCCTAGCACAGATCGTGTAGTTCGTATGCTAAAGCTTTTCTATATGTCAAGTATATTTTCCTTAGACCATGAGATTGTGCAACTCCCGGATACCGTAGGAATGCTTTGGGTGTACCAAACGTCACAACGTAACTGGGTGGCTATAAAGGTGCACTACAGGTATCTCCGAAAGTGTCTGTTGGGTTGGCACGAATCGAGACTGGGATTTGTCACTCCGTATGACGGAGAGGTATCTCTGGGCCCACTCGGTAGGACATCATCATAATGTGCACAATATGTGATCAAGGAGTTGATCACGGGATGATGTGTTACGGAACGAGTAAAGAGACTTGCCGGTAACGAGATTGAGCAAGGTATCGGTATACCGACGATCGAATCTCGGGCAAGTGCTATACCGATCGACAAAGGGAATCGTATACGGGATTGATTGAATCCTTGACATCGTGGTTCATCCGATGATATCATCGTGGAACATGTGGGAGCCAACATGGGTATCCAGATCCCGCTGTTGGTTATTGGCCGGAGAGTTGTCTCGGTCATGTCTACATGGTTCCCGAGCCCGTAGGGTCTACACACTTAAGGTTCGATGACGCTAGGGTTGTAGGGAAAGTATGTACGCGGTTACCGAATGTTGTTCGGAGTCCCGGATGAGATCCCGGACGTCACGAGGAGTTCCGGAATGGTCCGAAGGTAAAGATTCATATATGGGAAGTCCCGTTTTGGTCACCGGAAAAGTTTCGGGCGCTATCGGTAGCGTACCGGGACCACCGGGAGGGTCCCGGGGGTCCACCGGGTGGGGCCACCGGCCCCAGAAGGCTGCGTGGGCCAAGTGTGGGAGGGGACCAGCCCCAGGTGGGCTGGTGCGCCCCCCTAACCAGGCCCAAGGCGAAGAGAGGAGAAAAAAGGGGGAAACCCTAGGCTCAGATGGGCCTAAGGCCCACATAGTGGTGCGCCTCCCCCTCTCTCCCCCTTGGCCGCCCCCCTAGATGGGATCTAGGGCTGGCCGCACCCCTAGGGGTGGGAAACCCTAAAGGGGGCGCAGCCCTCCCTTCCCCCTATATATATGTGAGGTTTGGGGCTACACATAACACGTTTTGACCTCTGTCGATTGGCGCAGCCCTACCTCTCTCCCTCCTCGTCTCCCGCAGTGCTTGGCGAAGCCCTGCTGGAGTCCCGCGCTCCTCCACCACCACCACGCCGTCGTGCTGCTGTTGGATGGAGTCTTCCCCAACTTCTCCCTCTCTCCTTGCTGGATCAAGGCGTGGGAGACGTCACCGGGCTGCACGTGTGTTGAACGCGGAGGCGCCGTTGTTCGGCGCTTAGATCGGAATCAACCGCGATCTGAATCGCAGCGAGTACGACTCCTTCATCCGCGTTCTTGCAACGCTTCCGCATCGCGATCTACAAGGGTATGTAGATCCACTCTCCTTTATGCTCGTTGCTAGATTACTCCATAGATAGATCTTGGTGACGCGTAGGAAAAATTTTGATTTTCTGCTACGATCCCCAATAGTGGCATCAGAGCTGGGTCTATGCGTAGTATCTTGCACGAGTAGAACACAAAGTAGTTGTGGGCGCAGATCATGTCAATTCTCTTGCCGTTACTAGTCTTATCTTGATTCGGCGGCATCGTGGGATGAAGCGGCCCGGACCGACCTTACACGTACTCTTACGTGAGACAGGTTCCACCGACTGACATGCACTAGTTGCATAAGGTGGCTAGCGGGTGTCTGTCTCTCCCACTTTAGTCGGATCGGATTCGATGAAAAGGGTCCTTATGAAGGGTAAATAGAAATTGGCATATCACGTTGTGGTTTTGGCGTAGGTAAGAACCGTTCTTGCTAGAAACCTATAGCAGCCACGTAAAAACTTGCAACAACAATTAGAGAACGTCTAACTTGTTCTTGCAGCATGTGTCGTGTGATGTGATATGGCCAAAAGGATGTGATGAATGATATATATGTGATGTATGAGATTGATCATGTTCTTGTAATAGGAATCACGACTTGCATGTCGATGAGTATGACAACCGGCAGGAGCCATAGGAGTTGTCTTATTTATTGTATGACCTGCGTGTCACTGAATAACGCCATGTAATTACTTTACTTTATTGCTAAACGTTAGCCATAGTAGTAGAAGTAATGTTTGGCGAGACGACTTCATGAAGACACGATGATGGAGATCATGATGATGGAGATCATGGTGTCATGCCGGTGACGATGATGATCATGGAGCCCCGAAGATGAAGATCAAAAGGAGCAAAATGATATTGGCCATATCATGTCACTATTTGATTGCATGTGATGTTTATCATGTTTTACATCTTATTTGCTTAGAACGATGGTAGTGAATAAGATGATCTCTCACTAAAATTTCAAGAATTGTG
>LR738710.1:932009282-932066554 GCA_902687465.1 Secale cereale
TATATATATGGCGAGGGGGGGAATGGGTTCCTCATTAACTATTCAGTAACCTTTCCGACATTCGCTCAAAAATCCCATGGACTCATCCAATCCCGACCATCCCATGTGCATACACCATGAGATTACTCACACATGGATGGGGGAATCATGGTTGGTTGATGGAGATGCGTTGGTGATGATGATGACGACGGTCTTCCTCTTCCCTCTCCGGAGGCTAGAATCGGCCTCCAGATTAGCTCTCTAGAGTATAACAGAGGATGACGGTGGCTCCGTATCACGAAAGTGGAAAATAACTGTTTCTTAGGGTTTTTCTCGTTGGCAGGAAAAATATATGGCGAGGGGGGATGCAGCTATCAGGTCCCACACGGGTGCCCCAGGCTCGGGTCAAGGTGGGCCTACGCGTGGTGCCACCACGTAGCTTCCCACCAACTGCCCTTCCAGCTCCGTTGTTAATTTTGCCTTAAAGAATTTTCTGTGATTTTCTCATATTTTTCCGAGAAACTTTTTTTTAAGCATCAGTACAGACGCAAGCGATTTTTCTGAGAAACTTTAATTCTACACAAAAGTAGACACCAAACATAATTATGCTGAAAACAATGTCAGTCAGTGTTAATTTTTTTCAAATCATGCAAATTAGAGGGTAAAATAGTAGCAAAAATGTTTGAAAAATAGAAACGTTTAAGACGTACTTCCTCCGTTCCTAAATATAAGTCTTTGTAGAGATTTCACCACGAACCACATACGAATGTATGTAGATGCATTTTAGAGTGTAGATTCACCCATTTTGCTCAGTATGTAGTCCATAGTGGAATCCCTACAAAGACTTATATTTAGAGCATCTCCGGCCGTTCGGCCCCAGGACGTCGAAAAAACGCGTCCTGGGGGCGAGCAGGCGAGATTTTCGGCGTGGGGGCGACTGCGTTCCCAGTCATTGCCCCCAGGGCTAAACGAATTCGGCATTTTTTTGACACAAACTCGTCGAAATTCATCCAAACTCCGCGACATTCATTCAAATTTGTACAAAAAACAAATAAAAACAAACAAACGCGGCCTAGCTACGCCGTCCTCACCGCGCCTCGCCGCCGTCCGACTTCTACATGCCTAGGCGCTTGTAGAAGTCAGTGTAGTCTCTGCCGCCGTCATCGTCCTCGCCCTGCCACCCGCCGCCGTCCCTGCTGCAGCCCTGTCCAGGGTCGCCAACGCGGGATGGCCCGGCCTCCTCCTCGTCGCTATCTAGGTAGAGGACGCCGTCCACCTCGCGGACGGGGCGACGGTGGCGCGCCTTGAGATCCTGGAGGGCGCGGCGCTGGCGAACCACCTGCTCGCGGACTTAGTCATCCCTCGCCCACCTCATGGCCGTCTCGTCGGCGGCAGCCATCGCGAGGTGCTCCGGCTTCACTGGGAGCAGGGGAGGCTCCGGCTCGGTATTCGGCCGGACGAGGCGCATGCGACCGCCGCGGCCTTTCTCGGGGATGGTCAGGGCGGCGCTGCGGGTGCGGCGCCCTAGCGGGGACTCCCCCGCCGTGTCCTGCGGCTTGGGCTTCATGGCGAAGGCCGCCGGCGAGCCGCCCGAGGAGGAGGAGGAGGTCGTCGCGTCCGACAACCGCCGCGGCATCAACGAGCTGCCACGGCGGCGAGAGAAGGACGGGGGTGCGGGGGCAGGGTACTCGAGGCGTGGCGTGTTGCCGGCCTTGATGTAGTCGATGACGTGCTCAAGGGTGCGGCCGGGCAACCCCCACCACTCGCGCCGCCCTTCGATAAGGGATCTATTGCAGCGTTTTCGATAAGTAAGAGTGTCGAACCCAACGAGGAGCAAAAGGTATTGATAAGCGATTCTGAGCAAGAAATTACTGCAAGCACTGAAAGATAACTTTTAAGGGTTTTCTCGGTATAAGCAACAGGAATGTAAAGGCAAGTAACGTAAAAGGTACTGAGAGTAACAAGTGGCCCAATCCTTTCTTAGCAAAGGAGAGGCCTAGCAACTGAACTTATAAAGACTAAAGCATTCCTGAGGACACACGGGAGAGGTAGTCATGTGCTTTCGCCATATTCTGTATCGATACTATGTTATGTGTTGATAAGTGTTGAGTGGGTGGATCTATGCTAGTGCACTCTCTAGACTAAGATGAATGCACTCTTATGATTAAACACCTTGCAAGCATCCGCAAATACAAGATAGAATTTAAGGCAAAAGCCTAACCATAGCAATACGATCGAGGATCCATTATTCCCTTATGCAAAAGCGTGCGAAGTGGGGTTCAGGTTTCTGTCACTCCGGCAACCCACCATAAGCATTCTTTATACACAATGTATTCTCCTAGGTCCTTAATAAGGCGAAGTGTTGGGTGTTCGACTCACACAACACCACTAGTAGAATGACAACACAACTTAAATATCAAACAACACATATTACTTCAACAGCATATGACTACTAACAACAAGACTTTCCCCATGTCCTCAAGAACTAAGGTAACTACTCACAAGACATAAAAGAGATCATGATCAGTGGGGATAAATATGTGATAAACAATCTGGACATAATAATATTTCTCCAACAAAACTCAATAGCATTCACCACAAAGTAGTAATCAACACCGATGGAGTAGAGAGGATAGGTAGTACGAGTTACAACACGAGTTGCGATTGTAAGATGAGATTTGGATGAAGATGGAGATGGTGCTGGTGTTGGGGATGATGTTGATGATGATCTCGATGATGCCCGTGACGATGGTGATGACGATGGCGACGATCTCCCCTTCCGGGAGGTGATCTCCCCGGCGGAATCTGCCCGCCGGAGATGCCCTTTTCTTCTCTGTAGGTTTCCGCCTCGAAGCGGCGGCGGAACTCCGTAAAAAGTCCCGTCTCTAGGGTTTTTGGGCAACGGAGAGCATATATGCAAAAGGGGGCATCCGGAGGTGGGCCAGGGGCTCCAGGCGCCCCCCCGGCACGGCCAGGGGGGCGCCCCCAGGCCGCCTGGGCACCCTGTGGCCCCCCTCTGGCTCCCCTTTTGCGTGTCTTCGTGATTCGTCTGAAAAATACCTCCCGTAAATTTTCAGGTAATTTGGAGGTATTCTTCTTCAGCAACTCAGCGTCCACTTTTTCCTGCTGAATCCTGCGTCTGCTGTTCCGGCATCGGAAAGTTGCAAACTGTGTAAAATAGACCAAAACAACATAAGAACATTATCATAACGTGAAATATATCAATGAATAGGGATAAATTATGATACAAAATAGTGATGCATTTTGGACGTATCAACACCCCCAAGCTTAGACCTCGCTTGTCCCCAAGCGAATATGAACTCGGTAAACCTGTCCACAAGTTTAGAGAGTGAAGTGTCGATAAATAGAATACGGACAAGAAGCATCATAGTTTCTTTACCAACTCAAATATCCTCAACAGCAATCTTCAATTCATAAAGCCCTTATAAAAGAGTGATAACACTTATATTCGAAAGTAGGGCTAAGGAAACTCATTATATCATGGCAAACATGTCCTTTGGTCAAAGGACAACAAATAGTTTTAACTTTTGCTCTTATATTTTGATGGGATTAATTGAAGCTTTTTGAAATAACATGTTAATAGGCAAGAAGTGAAAGTGTTAACACAAAGGAAGATATTTGCCTTAGCTGGGCATGACAAACAACTTATTTATCGAATGATAATGTCAACAAGGATATGATATGACAAATCTTAATGCAGCTTTATATGAATGAATCCTTATCAACATCAAACATCTGCTCTCTTTGAGAAATAGAAGGAAGTAGAAATAACTGACTCAACTTAAAATTAAAAGATAGGCCCTGCTCTAGGGTAGTAGGGAAAACTCATGTGCTATCCTCAAATCAAACAGAATGAAAACAAGTTTTGAGAGGTGCATGATTTGTCAACGAATGCTAATAGATAACTCAATTGCTTCTTGAACTGGACAAGTTTCGAGGAACGGCTCCCGCACGAGGATGATAACATCCTCTTATTCTCCTTTGTTTATCACTGCCAAAGTTTCTGATTTCTCATGAACAAAGCGTGAAGGAGGGTTTGTTTGTTATATTATTTTTAAGCCGGGCGCACTCTTTGCCAGTTCCTTCTCGTATTATGGGTTTGCACATTAGACATGCAATCCCGGGGTGAAGCTTGTCCATCTCAAGAAGACTATGAATTAGCTACTACTTCCTCATGAGCTAAAACAGAGGCACAAAATAAAAGATTTTGAACATTTAAGGATAACACATAAATTATATACTTTAGGAAGTGGTATTGGAATTCCACGAGTAGGTAGGTATGGTGGACTCATATGGAAGGTATTGGTTTTAAGGGTATGGATGCACAAGCAGAATACCGCTTAGTATAGATTTAGGCTAGCAAAGGTTTTGAGAGAGCAGACAACTGATGATGACTAAGATGCAAAGCAATATAAAGCATGAACATTGAAATAAGCATAACACATCAAGTTGTCTTCCTTGTGAACATAACACTTCAAGCATAATAACATAAAGGTTTTGGCTATGTTGATACTTTAAGAAAATCATGCTTGTTGTTATGACCAAAGCTATGTTTGCCAAGATTAAATAAAGTTTTCACAGCCATACCTGACATAAGGTCAATACTCCCCATAAGAATCATCATATAAGGTCGATTGCGTGAAGAGAATACCGAGTGCAGCAAAAGGAACCGGTAAACTTCTCATTAATGTTCCATCATAAACGACTCCACACTCACGGATACAATTCCTCACCGAAGGAGCGATAGACCTCGATGCACACACCTATCTCATATGATAACCTCCCTAAACATGATACGACTTTACTTGACTCTAAAAGACAAAAGGTAAAGATAAAGATACCGGGCACTCCCCCAAGCTTGGAACAAGCCAAGGGAATGCCATTACCCCAGGAGATTTCACTCATCATTCTTGTTGGCGTTGATCACGTAATCCTTGGCGAAACGCTTCCATGGATATCTTGCTAAAGTCTCATATGATAAGCTCGTCTCCTGAATCCTGCATTCAGCACCCAAACCCATGCGCAGAAACCTTAGTTCATACTCACAGTTCTGGTTATGTAGATCATTAATTTGCCCTTGGAGCTCTATAATTCTTTCTTCAGACGTGGTGATTCTTTCCCACATCTCCTTCATCTCCTTCAGGAAGTAGTTCTTCAGCTCGTTGGTGATGTCAAAGTTAGCTTCGACACCACGCTCGATCATCTTCTTGTACTCGAAGACTTCTTGCTCCACTTCTTCCAGTCTGGCCTGGATGCTCCCCTCCTTGATAGGTCCCTTCAGATCTTCTTGATGAAGGACACCGTCCTCCATCTGAACAACCTGAGGGTGCTTCTTCACCTCAGCGAGATAAGGGTTGATGACGTTGATGACGAACTTGTCCTTGGGGGAACTTGGAGAAGCCATGGCACCTAAATTTAGCTGAAAGATTCCCTGGCAGAAACAGATCGAAGAGAAAACACGCGAAATCGCAAGATACGTTGCTGGAACAATCCGGGCAAATATATAGGAAAAATTTATGCACAGAAAGGAAGGTAACGGACCACAGCGGGGTCGGAGGCGGACTCCCGGGTGTCCAGGCGGCCTACCGGCGCGGCCCAGGGGGGGCGCGCCAGGGGGGCGCCTGGACTCCCTGGAGGTCGTCTCCGGCTCCACTTAGGTTCGGAATTTTACTAATTTTGCAAAAACTCGTAATACGGAACTTTTATGGCGGTTCGCGATGTTTCCTTACCGTACTACATACCTTTTCTTTATTCTGCTTCTGCTGGCGTCTGAAACAGGGCTGCAACATGTTCTTCGTGGGTTGTTGTGTATATTATATTCACATCAACATCGACAGGGTCTCCTGCTATGTAATGTTTAAGTCTTTGCCCATTCACAACTTGAGGTTTGGTGCCTTCAAAATTATTAATCTTAATTGCACCAGACCGATAAACTTCTTCAATATGAAATGGTCCTTCCCACCTGGAAAGTAGTTTACCTGGAGAAAACCTGAAATGGGATCTAAACAACAAAACTTTATCACCAACATTAAATTCACGTTTCAGAATCTTCCTATCATGCCACCTTTTTACCTTTTCCTTGAACATTTTAGCGCTCTCGTAAGCTTCACTCCTCCATTCATCTAGAGAAGTCAAGTTCATGAGACGCTTCTCACCAGCTAGTTTTGGGTCAGCGTTAAGCTCTCTAACAGCCCAGAAAGCTTTGTGCTCTAACTCTAATGGCAAATGGCAAGCCTTGCCATACACCATTTTATAGGGGGACATGCCCATGGGGTTTTTGTAAGCAGTTCTATATGCCCACAAAGCATCTCCTAACTTATTTGACCAGTCCTTTCTATTTCTGTTTACTGTTTTCTGCAAGATCAACTTAATCTCTCTATTGGTGAGCTCAACTTGCCCACTAGTTTGAGGATGATATGGTGAAGCAATTCTATGATTAACATCGTATTTAGCCAAAGCTTTTCTAAAAGCTCCGTGCGTGAAGTGTGATCCTCCATCGGTCATGAGGTACCTTGGTACACCAAACCTAGGAAAAATTACATCTTTAAGCATTTTCAAAGATGTCTTGTGATCAGCACTTTCAGTGGGGATTGCTTCAACCCACTTGGTCACATAATCAACAGCTACTAAAATGTGAGTGTACTTGTGCGAAGAAGGAAAAGGACCCATAAAATCAAAACCCCAACAATCGAAAGGTTCAATCACTAGTGAGTAATTCATAGGCATCTCATTCCTTCTACTAATGTTACCAACTCTCTGACATTTATCACAGGCTAAAACATAATTTCTAGCATCTTTAAAGAGAGTGGGCCAATAAAAACCTGATTGAAGAACCTTATGTGCAGTCCTCTCACCGGCATGATGTCCTCCATAGGGACTATCATGACACCGTCTGAGAATGTCCTTCTGCTCATGTTCCGGAATGCATCTTCTCACGATCCCGTCGGGACCTTCTTTGAAAAGATGTGGGTCATCCCAAAAGTAGTGCCTCAAATCATGAAAGAACTTCTTCCTTTGCTGAAATGTTAGACCTGGAGGCAAATACTTTGCAACAATAAAATTAGCATAATCTGCATACCAAGGATCGGAAAGAGATTGTACTTTTACAACGGCAAGTTGCTCGTCTAGAAAACTATCGTTAACTGGGATGGGGTCGTGCGGTATATCTTCCATCCTTGAAAGATTGTCCGCCACCGGATTGTCTTCCCCTTTCCTATCAACAATCTGCAAATCAAATTCTTGAAGAAGGAGTACCCATCTGATAAGCCTTGGCTTGGCATCCTTCTTTGTCATAAGATACTTAATGGCAGCATGATCAGTACGAATAATAACTTTGGAATCAACAATATACTGCCTAAACTTATCACAAGCAAAAACTACAGCTAAGAACTCCTTCTCAGTAGTAGCATAATTTCTTTGAGCACTATCAAGGGTTTTACTAGAATAATGTATAACATTCAATTTCTTATCAACTCTTTGTCCTAAAACAGCTCCAACAGCAAAATCACTTGCATCACACATAATCTCAAAAGGTAAATTCCAGTCAGGTAGTTGTACTATAGGAGCAGTTATTAAAGCTTTCTTAAGGACTTCAAAAGCTTCCTTACAATTTTCATCAAAAACAAAAGGAACATCCTTCTGGAGAAGATTAGTGAGGGGTCTCGAGGTTTTAGAAAAGTCTTTAATAAATCTTCTATAAAAACCTGCATGACCGAGAAAACTGTGAATACCTTTGATGTCCCTTGGATAGGGCATCCTCTCAATAGCTTCGATCTTGGCCTTGTCCACTTCAATTCCCCTTTCGGAAATCTTGTGACCAAGAACAATTCCTTCATTAACCATAAAGTGGCACTTTTCCCAGTTGAGTACCAAATTTGTCTCCTCGCATCTCTGCAAAACTTTATTAAGGTTATGAAGACAATGGTCAAAAGAAGTTCCATAGACGGAGAAATCGTCCATGAAGACTTCCATAACATCCCCGCAGAAACCATGAAAGATAGCAGACATACACCTTTGAAAAGTAGCAGGGGCATTACATAAACCAAAAGGCATACGCCTGTAAGCATAAGTACCAAAAGGACAAGTAAAAGTGGTCTTCTCTTGATCGGCAGTGTTAACATGAATTTGAGAGAAGCCAGAATAACCATCGAGATAACAAAAGTGGGTATTTTTGGATAACCTTTCAAGCATTTGGTCGATGAATGGCAACGGGTAGTGATCCTTCCTGGTTGCCTTGTTCAACTTCCTGTAATCAATACACATTCTATATCCAATAATAATCCTCTGAGGTATTAATTCATTTTTATCATTAGGAACCATAGTTGTACCTCCTTTCTTAGGAACACAATGTACCGGACTTACCCACTTACTATCAGCTATAGGGTAGATAATACCTGCGGCTAGAAGCTTGAGAATCTCAGTTCTCACAACATCCATCATCTTCGGGTTCAACCGTCGTTGATGATCAACAACTGGTTTAGCATGAGGCTCAAGGTTGATAGTATGTTGACAGATCGATGGACTAATCCCCTTAAGGTCATCAAGGGTGTAGCCAATTGCGCCTCGGTGTTTACGAAGTACTTCCAATAATCGCTCTTCCTCATATCCTGAAAGGTTAGAATTGATAATAACAGGATATATTTTCTTTTCATCTAAATAAGCATACTTGAGCGTATTGGGAAGAGGTTTAAGATCGAACACCGGGTCTTCTTTCGGTTTTGATAAAATTCCCAAAGGTTCAACCGGAAGGTTGTGCTTCAGGATGGCAGGCTGCCTCAAGAATATTTCATCTAGTTCATTTCTTTCCTGCATATGCAAATCATTCTCGTGGTCCTCCATGTATTGCTGCAAAGGATCATTAGGGGGAATAGCAATAGAGGCAATACTTTCAATAATTTTATCATCGCTAGGTAAATCAGTACCACGAGGCTGCTTAGAGAACTTAGAAAAATTAAATTCATATGGCTCACCATCGAATTCAACAGAAACTTTACCTTTCTTGCAATCTATTATAGCTCCACAAGTTCTAAGAAAAGGTCTACCAAAAATAATTGGACAAAAATTGTCTCTCTCTAAACCAAGTACTAAAAAGTCGGTAGGGTATTTTACCTTTCCACATAGGACTTCAACGTCCCTCACAATTCCGATAGGAGAGATAGTTGTTCTGTTTGCAAGATGAATAGTAACATCAACTTCTTCAAGTTCTCAAGGGGAAATCTCACCGATGATCTCTTCATAAAGTGAATAGGGAATAACACTTGCACTCGATCCCAAATCGCATAACCCATAATAATTGTGATCTCCTATTTTAACAGATACCACTGGAGTACCTGAAATTGGGCCTTTATTCTTGGCTGTGACAAGGTTAGTGGAAACAGCACAAAAATTTATATTGGAATCCAAAACATCATTAGTAGCAAGGTCTTTAATCAATGCAACTTGAGGATCGACCCTGATCTGGTCCTCAGGCTCATCAACTCTTCTCTCACTTTTATTTATTATGCCTGTCACAAGAGAGTGCTCCCTTATCCTCGTGGGAAAAGGAGGCTTTTCATATATAACTGCAGGCAAAATAGGGTCAGCAACATAAATATCAATAGGTGGTTCTTTAAAAGGTTCATGGTGCTGGTCTCTCTTCTTTTTAAAAGAATCAACGTGAGAGGCAAAATTCTTACACAAATCAATCACTAGATGGGAATCAAGACCAATCTTAGAGCAAAAAGTATTGAAGTAATCAGTTTCCACATAGCTCTCAATATAATCATGTTCATAATTTATAGCGGGTTCAATACCTTTATCAATTTCCCAATCTTCGGTATTCCTCTGGATTCTTTCAAGAAGATCCCACCTTTCTTCAACACTCTTCTTCTGAAACACCCCACTAGAGGAGGCATCCAGCATCTCCTTATCCTGACGAGAATGCCTGGCATAAAAATTTGTAAGTATAATTTCCTTGGGAAGCTTATGAATAGGGCATTTGAGCATTAAGGACTTCAATCTCCCCCAAGCTTGAGCAATGCTTTCTCCGTCACGAGACCTAAAGTTATAGATATAATTCCTGTCTCGATGAATTTCATGAAGAGGATAAAACTTAGTATAAAAGAGAGACATAAGCTCCTGCCAGTCCAGCAAGTGTGAGTTATCGAGAAGCCCATACCAATCTGAAGCTTTATCTATAAGTGATACGACAAACAATTTCCTCATGACAAACTCCCTCGATACACCTGCAAGCTTAAATAATGAACATAGTTGTGACAGATATAGCAAGTGTTCACCGGGATGTCTGTTTCCTGCGTAACGATTAGCCAAAACATAATCGATAATACCCGCTGGTATTTTATAAGGCACAATTTCAGTAGGGGGAGGATCAACCACCACAGGTGTGGGGCGTCTTCCCGCAAGCAACGATCCAATAATAGGGTTGTCCATAAGGACAAGGAGCAGCAAATAGCAAAAATAAAGACAGAATTATATAAAAAAACTTTCTTACCAGTTTCACTTTACCAATAGCGCTACGCTCCCCGGCAACGGCGCCAGAAAACGGTACTTGATGACCCTCAACCGTAAGGGATCTATTGCAGCGTTTTCGATAAGTAAGAGTGTCGAACCCAACGAGGAGCAAAAGGTATTGATAAGCGATTCTGAGCAAGAAATTACTGCAAGCACTGAAAGATAACTTTTAAGGGTTTTCTCGGTACAAGCAACAGGAATGTAAAGTCAAGTAACGTAAAAGGTACTGAGAGTACCAAGTGGCCCAATCCTTTCTTAGCAAAGGAGAGGCCTAGCAACTGAACTTATAAAGACTAAAGCGCTCCTGAGGACACACGGGAGAGGTAGTCACGTGCTTTCGCCATATTCTGTATCAATACTATGTTATGTGTTGATAAGTGTTGAGTGGGTGGATCTATGCTAGTGCACTCTCTAGACTAAGATGAATGCACTCTTATGATTAAACACCTTGCAAGCATCCGCAAATACAAGATAGAATTTAAGGCAAAAGCCTAACCATAGCAATACGATCGAGGATCCATTATTCCCTTATGCAAAAGCGTGCGAACTGGGGTTCAGGTTTCTGTCACTCCGGCAACCCACCATAAGCATTCTTTATACACAATGTATTCTCCTAGGTCCTTAATAAGGCGAAGTGTTGGGTGTTCGACTCACACAACACCACTAGTAGAATGACAACACAACTTAAATATCAAACAACACATATTACTTCAACAGCATATGACTACTAACAACAAGACTTTCCCCATGTCCTCAAGAACTAAGGTAACTACTCACAAGACATAAAAGAGATCATGATCAGTGGGGATAAATATGTGATAAACAATCTGGACATAATAATATTTCTCCAACAAAACTCAATAGCATTCACCACAAAGTAGTAATCAACACCGATGGAGTAGAGAGGATAGGTAGTACGAGTTACAACACGAGTTGCGATTGTAAGATGAGATTTGGATGAAGATGGAGATGGTGCTAGTGTTGGGGATGATGTTGATGATGATCTCGATGATGCCCGTGACGATGGTGATGACGATGGCGACGATCTCCCCTTCCGGGAGGTGATCTCCCCGGCGGAATCTGCCCGCCGGAGATGCCCTTTTCTTCTCTGTAGGTTTCCGCCTCGAAGCGGCGGCGGAACTCCGTAAAAAGTCCCGTCTCAAGGGTTTTTGGGCAACGGAGAGCATATATGCAAAAGGGGGCATCCGGAGGTGGGCCAGGGGCTCCAGGCGCCCCCCCCCCCCGGCGCGGCCAGGGGGGCGCGCCCCCAGGCCGCCTGGGCACCCTGTGGCCCCCCTCTGGCTCCCCTTTTGCGTGTCTTCGTGATTCGTCTGAAAAATACCTCCCGTAAATTTTTAGGTAATTTGGAGGTATTCTTCTTCAGCAACTCAGCATCCACTTTTTCCTGCTGAATCCTGCGTCTGCTGTTCCGGCATCGGAAAGTTGCAAACTGTGTAAAATAGACCAAAACAACATAAGAACATTATCATAATGTGAAATATGTCAATGAATAGGGATAAATTATGATACAAAATAGTGATGCATTTTGGACGTATCAGGGAGTACGCTGGCGTTCGCCGCTGCTCCTCCGCCAGCGACGACCTAATGCGGGCGATCTCTGTCCGCCGGTCATCCCCGGTGGGAGCGGGTGGCACCGGCACGCCGTCGGCGCTCAAACGCCACGCCCCCGGCACGCTCATGTCCGGGAGAGCCGGGTAGTCGGCCTAAAAAAGGAGGCGCGTCTCCCACTCGTGGAGGTGGCGGCGGCCGAAGCCGTTCTTCGCCGCGGAATCCCCTGGGTACCGTGCTGCCATTGCTCGTCGGCGGGGGAGTGAAGTGCGTGATTGGGGGGGAGGGGATATGAGGTGTGGCGTTCACCGGCGAGGCGGGCGGCTTTTATAGCCGGAACTCGGGCGGCGGGAGCCGCATGTCAGGCGACGCGTGGCGGGCGGCCGTGGCGCTGGGCGACGTGACGCTTCACTACGCGGCATCAATGGGCATGCTGACCGGCGCGCTGCATCGCGGCAGGCGCGGCATCAATGGAGGCGACGGCGCGGCAGCTTTGTGATACGTCCAAAACGTATCTATAATTTCTGCTTGCTCCATGCCACTTTTGGGTGATATTGCTATGATATTCATACACTTCCATACACTTTTGATCATATTTGGACTAACCTACTAATCCAGTGCACCCCAGTGCCAGTTTCTGTTTTCGGTTGTTTTTGTATTTCAGGTTTTCACATTACGAGAACTTTCAGGAAAAATCCAGAAAAATTATATAAAAAATCAGCGTTCCAGAACCTACCATGCGCCCGAAGGATAGCCGGGGGGGCCACCAGGGCTCCAGGCGCCCTGGCGGCGCCCCCCCCCCCTGGGCCGCGCCGAGGGGCGCCTGGGCCCCCCGAGCCCCGTCTGGTGCCCCCCTTTGGCATATATTTAGAGCGTCCTTCGAAACCCTCGGGAGGGGAACTCTTTTTCGCGATCTCATCTCTGTTCCGCCGCCGCCGCTGCTTCCAAGATCGGGAGCACCAGGAGAACTCTTCCCGGCACCCCACCGGAGGGGAGGATCACCACCGGGAGCTTCTCCACCACCATGGACGCCTCCCGGATGAGTTGTGAGTAGTCTCCCTTGGACCATGGGTCCATGACCAGTAGCTATGTGATGTTCTCCTCCCGTTCTTGTGCTTCACTAATTAGTCCTCGTGAGCTGCCCTACATGATCGAGGCACATATGTAATCCTTAGGCTGTTGCTATGATGAGTTTGCTGGGATCCGATGGATTATGAGATTATGTTCAGATTGTGTTTGAGTAATATATTTGATTCACCTCTTTTATATTTATGTTCGTAAGTAATTCTTGCATGTTCTCCGTTGTTACTTATTGCTTTGGCCAAGTAGTAGGTAGTGACTCCAAGAGGGAACGTTATGCTTGATTGTGGGTTCATGCCCCTCGATGACTAGCTTGAGTGACAGAAACATGAGTCTAGGGGATGTGTTGTTGCCACAAGGGGGAAAACAACGGTGCTTGTGCCCGCGGGTGCAAGGATTGTTTACTTTACGCAAAGTTCTTTTAATGCAGTTGTCTGTTGCTTTGAGTTTACACTATGGGTGGGGCTCGCAACTTAATACCAGCGAGATGTTCTGGATAGATATCTCAAGGTGGATGATTAGTAGTAGATATTGATGGATTTCGGTCTACTTACTTTGGCGTACCGCCCATGCTTTGAACCTCAACCTTTCTTGCAATGTAGTCAGCATTGGTTTGCGTTCGTGGTCCTGTCAATTGCCCAGCTGTAATTCGTTTACCTCACATAGCTGTTTTATCGTCTTTTGGGAGAGAGACATCACTAGTGAACATCATGAGACTCCGGTCCATATTACCATCATTGATCACATCCGCTATTTACTTTTCACTTTTATTTACTATTGCACACATTATCTATCACTACTATCATTTGCGTTTAATCCTTTGTGAACTACAAGGCCGGAGGGATTGACAACCTCTCTGTACTCGTTGGGAGCAAAGTTATTTGTATCTGTGTGCAGGTCCACGTTGATTGCTAATATCTGGCGCCGTTAGCAGTTGACACCTACTTGTTGAACCTAGGAGTCTCTGGGGATTCGATCCTTGGCATCTTTGCTAAGGGAAAAACTTCCACAACACTGCATCTCACACCTTCCACTTAGGGTAACCAACGAGGGGTTAGAGGCCCATCAAGGAGTTTTTCTGGCGCCGTTGCCGGGGACTCCACTCTTCGGGATATGGGAGTTGCACGCTATCTTTTACCTTTGCTTTTTAGTCTTGTTAGTTTACCTTTCAGTTTTTGCTTTAGTACCTTTTATCGAAAATCACAAAAATAGTTATCTTGCTTGCTTGCTACTATGGGTTCCACCGAGAACACCAAGTTGTGTGACTTCACTAGTCACAACAACGATGACTTTATCAGCACACCTATCACTACACCTGCCCCTTCAGCACCTTCGTATGAAATTAAACCTGCTTTACTGAACTTAGTCATGAAAGATCAATTCTCCGGTGCTGGAGATGATGCTGCTTTACACTTAAACAACTTTGTTGAACTTTGTGATATGCAAAAGTACCAAGAAATAGATGGTAATATTGTTAAGCTTAAGCTTTTTCCTTTCTCCTTGAGAGGAGGAGCTAAAATTTGGTTTCAGTCTTTGCCTAGAAATAGCATAGATTCTTGGGACAAGTGCAAAGATGCTTTTATCGGAAAATACTATCCACCTGCTAAAATTATCCAACTTAGAAGTAACATAATGAATTTTAAACAATTGGATAATGAACACGTTGCCCAAGCTTGGGAACGTATGAAATCTCTTATCAAGAACTGCCCTACTCATGGTTTGACTACTTGGATGGTTATCCAAACTTTTTATGCAGGCTTGAACTTTACCTCGCGGAACTTGTTAGATTCGGCCGCGGGAGGAACTTTTATGTCAACTACACTTGGTGCTGCTGTCGGGGAAACTGACCACCCACGAACACCTATGGGACCGGAGCCCCTTCTACGTTGCGGTAAGGGAGCGGAGGGAGCACAGAGAGCAGATCGAGGAACACACGCGGGCAGTTTACCCAGGTTCGGGCCGCGCGGACGCGTAAAACCCTACTCCTGCTTTGGTTGTATTATGTTCTTGGGCTCGGGAGCTTGAAGATCTACAGTACCAGCTACACCGAGCGAGAGAGTGAGTGAGTTTCTGGGATCGAACCTTCTCTACGTTGTGCATGGGCCTCCTTTTATAGCTCAAAGGGGTCACCGACAGGTGTCAACGTAGAGGAGGGTAGAAATGTAAAATCGGTGGTAGTTGTAACAGTGCATGAACAGTGTATAAACAGTGGTCTTCACCTAACTCTGACGGTGGGGTACAAGGGCATTGAATGCCCGTCGCCGTCGCCCCAAAAGTGTCCATCCATGCGTCTCCGTTCGCCACGGCGATGGCTTCGTCACCGTGGCTTGCCACCGTGTACCCCAGGCTGCACAGCCGTCTGCCACACGCCCCTGGAGGAGCCCCAGAGCGACGCGTGGACAGACGGGCTGGAGCGCAGGCACACAGTGCAAGTCTCCCCCGGCAAGCACCTTGCCGGGGTCACTATCTTACCGGGCCCGGAAGCTTGCCGCTCTCCGGGCCCTCCCCGGGGCGCGTGATGCGCCACGATATAACTCCTGAGATGCTTATTCCTTGGCCTTCCTGGCAAGCTCCTCTTGCCAGGGTCTTGTGTTGAAGTGATAATCTTGAGCCTGGTGCAGCCTTCCCGGCAAGCTCCTCTTGCCGGGGTCTTGTTTCTTAACTCGGATACTTTGTTCTTGAATGGCTTCAAAGGGACCAGAGCTGACCTTGGCGAGCGCGTGGTAAGCCCTGCCACGGGAAGCTGCTACTGCCCGTGCACAAGTTGGGGTACTAAGGTACCCCTATCTTAGTACACCGACAGGAGCCCCCGGGCCTGGGCCACACACGGTGCCGAGCGCTGTTGGGCCAGGCCCAAGACAGTGCACGGGCACACGCGGCCCACGGCAAGCCGTATCCCTCTCCGAATCCGCCGCATCCCTCCCTAACGGCACGCGTCGATTGCGGCGTCGTGGGAGAGATCGTGGCCTGTTCTTTAATGGGAAATGCGGAACGTCCCCCACTTCCCCCTTAAAAGCAGAGGAAGCAGGGGCAGTTTCCCTCCATTGCCTTCATTGCGCCTTGAATCTTCAGAAACCCCCGCCGCTCTCTGCCTCCCCTCAGGTCGACAGAGAGCCAAGCTTCTTCCTTCCTCCGCCGTCCCCAGCATCCGCGGCGCCGTTGACCTCCCCGCCTCCCTCCTCGCCGCCCCCGCCATGGCTCCGAAAAGCGACAAGGCGAAGAGCGACAAGGCGAAGAAGGAGAAGTCCGAGCAGGCGGCGAAGCTGGCAGCCATGCGGAGGAGGAGCGTGGTCTTCCCGCCGAGGCTCGGCGCGAGGGAGCTGCGGGACAAGTATTACTTGTTCTGGGCGAGGGAGACGAAAGCTCATCCCGCACCAGAGTCCTCCCCGCCGTCGCCGTCGACATGTTCCCGGGAGGTTACTTCTATTTCGCTGCATTCTTCCACTGCGGTCTCTGTCCTCCGTATTCGGAGTTCTTCTGTGATGTAATGAACACATACGGCCTCCACCTCCTAGATTTCACCCCCAACGCCATCCTTACGATGGCTGTTTTCGCACATCTGTGCAAAAACTATGTCGGGGTCCACCCAAATGTAGCTCTTTTCCGCCATTTCTTCACGCCTAGAGTAGAGTCCGGATCCCCACTCTCCGGCGGCATCTCCTGGATCTTTAGACTGAACAAGAAAGAGGCGTACTTGAAAGGAGAGCTTCGCGGCAAGTGGGAGGAGTGGAGGGCCGATTGGTGCTGGGTTCTGGAAGATGCGCCTGAGCCGTTTACCTTGCCGCGCCGGACTGCAATAGTGCGCGGCAAGGATTGGAGCGATTTGGCCCCGGAGGATGACAAGCTGCAGATTGCCCTCACTAGGATCCTTCGCCTCCGGGCCGCCAATCTGACTGTGGGTGAAGTTGGGGCCGATTTCCTCCGCCGCCGCATTGCCCCTCTACAGGAAAGGAAAAGACCCGCTTGGGAGTTCGGCAACGCGGCAGATCGCATGAGGCTGCGCCCCGGGTTGAACTACAACTTCACCGTCTTGGAACTGAAGGGGATGGTCCGGGAATTGTTTAAGCACGACCCCAATCACCCGGAGTGGTTCAGACCGTCCCGGGGAGTAGTTCCTCTGTGCAATAATACTGCCCATAGTTCCATCCGCGCGGTGATGCCCGAGTGCGACTCCCACGGGGTCGTCCCCACTTGGCTGGAGCCTTCAGCGGAGACTGTGCAAGCCTTCTTCGACAACTTGGTCGAAAAGCCCCGCAACGCCGAGGAGAAGAAGGGCCTCACCCGGGATACCACCGATCGGGATGTAGCCTATATTGCATCCAGAATGGAGGAGGCCGCCGCGGCAGCGGCCGCAGGTGAATTTGGATACACTGTGGACGAAGCAGAGGCAGCGGACGCAGTGAGCCAAGCCGAGGAGGAAGAAATCTTCAAGCTGCTGAAGATCGCGCCCGAGGAGTTTGCCGGGGAGCCCGCCGGGGGGCCTGTCGGGACGAGCGAGGCCGCCGGGCAGGGCCCCGAGTCCAGTGAGCCCGCCGAGGAGGAGGCCGAAGTGGGCGACTCCGATGAAGACTCGGGCGGGTCACTGAACCTCGACGACGACGCTTCCTCATCCTCGGAGAACTCTCCGCCACCACCAAGCCCTCCGCAACAACAGAAAAAGCGCCTCCGCAAGGCCGCCGAGACGACGAGGCCACAGGCGCCACGACAGCAGCCGAAGCGCTGTGCGACGCGTGCCACCACGATGAGCGAGGTCGTCAAGGAGGCACCCCGTGCCCGAGCGGCAAGCGGAGGGGGATCTTCCCGGAGTGGCTCTGGTGCTCCTTCTGCTCCTCGGTCCTCGGCGACGACCGGTGCTGGGTCTTCGCAGCCCACAGCCCCGGAGCCCGCCAAGCGCCCGAGGGAGCCTTCTCCCCCAGCTCCTCGCGCCAAAACGCACCAGGCGGAGTTTGACTTCTCCGCCCTCAGCTCCGACGACGAAGAGGAGGAAGAGTAAGTACTTGCAATTCCTATTCCCTTTGATTTTGTCTTCATTTCTATTGCTTGGTTCTGATCTTGTTCTGGCTTCCAGGACCTTGACCCAGAGGATGGCGAAGAGGGCCAAGATCCCTGTGGTCAACATTGAGAACGACGAGCCCGTCGCGGCGACAGGTGACGCGCCAGCGACAAGCTTGCCAGACCAGCCTGCTGCTCCGGGGAGCAGCCCCCAGCGCAGCCCCCAGCGTAAGTCTGGTATTCATTTTTCTGCTTGACGGGCGCGCTTGAGGTTATGATTCTTATTGATATCTTGCTGTCTTGTGCAGAAGTGGAGCCGCAGCCGCAGGAGCATCAGGAGGTCGCCCCCGACGAGCCGCTTGCTCCACCCTCCCCGCCAAGGATGAGCTCCCCGGCAAGGGAGAGCGCTCTGCCAAGGATGGGTACTCCGCCGAGGGCGAGTACCCTGCTAAGGGCGAGCAGCCCGACAAGGATGAGCACCCCGCCAAGGGAGGGCGCAAGTGGCCCTCCGCCAGCAGGAACCACCACTATGCCGCCAAGGGGGAGTTCCCCGGCGAGGGACCCCGTCATCGAAGAGGCCCGCGTAGGTAAGCCCTTGTACTTTCTTCTTCTTGGATTCTTCTTTTTTGGATATTTGCTTGACAAATCTTTCTTTTCTTTTTCTTCTGTTGCCAGACCCGCCCGCCCCGGAGCCGATGGAGACGGAAACCATCGCCGAGGAGGAGGTGCGCGGCGAAACTGCCGACGGCACCACCGCGGAAGGAATGGCCGGCGCCGACGAGCCAGCTGCCGAGGAGACTGCCCCAACCACCGACGCCGCGGCTGGGGAAGGGACCAGCGACCATACCGCGGGCCCGGAGGCCGCGGGAGCGCCGGACGCTGCACCGGCCGCCGACCCCTCCGCCTCCGCACCTGGGTCGGGCGTCTACTTGGAGGCCGCCAACGGGGTCTTCATCCAAGTCCCGTGGGCGTCCTCATAGAGAGCGCCCATGGAGGGGGAGAGCTTCGACGGAGAAGTCCTCGCCTCCGCCGGGCTGAAGGTCGTGGACGCGCCCGGCAGCAGCGACGAGCCCGAAGAGGAGCGACTCCTCCGGCGACTCCTAGGCTTGTACCGGGCGAGGCAAGCCAAGTTGGAGTCCTGGGAGGCACTGGCTGCCAAGGCTGGTGCTGATCTGGAGAAGCGCGCCGCGGAGCTCCGTGCCGCCAACCAAGCGGCCCTCCGCAACTTGTCGGAGGAGCGCGAAGAGCTTGCCGGGGCACACCAGGCGTTCCTCCTCGAGAAGGCCAAGGTGGAGGAGCAGCAGCGACTGGCCGCCGAGGAGTTGTCTCGGCGGGAAGGAGTGCTCAACCAGCGGAAGGTCGACCTCGATAGCCACGAGGAAGACCTCACCGCTCGTGAGCAGGCTATTGGCGGGGCTCTGCAGGAGGCGAGGGACGCCGCTGCTGCTGCAGAGACCGCCAAGAGGGATCTAGAAGCCAGGGTGGCGCAGCTGGAGTCGAGCCTGAAGACGAGCGAGGAGAGCGTCGCCGCGCTTAACTTGGCGCGGGAGAAGGACGCCCACACCAATTCGGAGCTGCAGGTCCGCCTCTCCGACAAGGGCCAGGAACTCACTGCCACTAAGGATTCCATTGCTGATTTAGAGCTGAAGGTTTCCACCCTTACTGACTCGCTTGACGCTGCCCGGGATAGCGAGACGAAGCTGAAGGAGGATCTCCGCAATGAAAGGGCCTTGCTAGAAAGCGCCGCCGCCTCGCAAAACAACTTCAACCGGGCGGTGGAGCAATGGACTGACGAGCTCGTCGCCTCCGCCGCCAGCATCGACATGGAGATGATGGCATTGAGGGCGGAGCACCTCGTGTACTCCCCGGACGAGAGCCTCCCCCACAGCGCCAAGCTGAGTCTGTTCTTCAGGGGGGTGGCGCCGGCGCTCGCACGGCTACGGGAGAAGATCCCCGCGCAGCTGGCTGATGAAGCGCGCCGGCTTTGCATGGGTACCATGGAGCGGGTCTTGTCGAAGATCGTCTACCGCAACCCCGGCATTAACCTCGTCAACGTCCTCCGGAGCCTGCCGCCCGAAGCTGACCAGGAGGCGTTGAAGGCGCAAGTTGCCCACATCGTGGCCAAGGCGGGGAAGATCCAGAGGGTCGATGGAGACCGAAGAGACTAGACTCCTTTCTTTCTGCTTCCTTTGCCGCTGTCAATTAAGTCATAGGTAGTAGTTGGTTAGGACAGCGGCAAGCTATCTCTGTAATATATACTTTTATTTGGGTAATCAATGCCGTGTTATCTCCCTTGCTCTAGTCCCTTCACTTTGTATGCATCCCACCCTACGCTTTTAGGGAACTTGTCGGCAAAGGGACCCTTGCCGCGAGCGCTGAGTGCAGGACTCTTAGCAGTCTGCTGGCAATGCCCTCGCCGGCAAG
The DNA here is from genome assembly GCA_902687465.1 of Secale cereale. Classification (NCBI taxonomy): domain Eukaryota; kingdom Viridiplantae; phylum Streptophyta; class Magnoliopsida; order Poales; family Poaceae; genus Secale; species Secale cereale. Next base: position 932,029,857 of record LR738710.1, read on the forward strand.
AAACCTTGCCGCGGCTAGTCGCAGCACACTTAGGTTGCTGAGCGAACTCGAAAACGAAGTAAGGGCGCGACACTTGTCGCAGCTCACTTAAGCCGTTGAGCGTGCTCGAAACAAAATAAGGGCGCGGCTAGCCACGGGTAGGTTCCTCCGTGCACAGGTTTTCCATACAAAGTGTGGCTGTTCAAGGAAGACAACTAAAATTTTTAAAAATTTGAACTGCTCAAATTCTGGTAACTTAGCTTTCATGGGTTGTCCCGGCAAGGCTTCTCTTTCTTGAACAGCACTTGGTCCACACCTCAATCTCCTTCCCCCCCCCCCCGGCAAACTTGTGCGCGAGGAACACTTCTTCTGTTTAAGAGAGGAAGAAAAAAAGAGGAGGAAACACAAGTATGTGGCCTTGCGGCTTGTTGTTGCTTACCGGGGATGTGTGCTGCACAAGGTGTCAGATGATGCATGCATGTAAAAAGAAAAGCATGGAATGACAAACAGTGCGCAGCACGAAAGTTTTACTGATGCACGGGGTCTGCGCCCGGCGTTGTACAAAGGTTTACATGCAACAGCGGCAAAACTTGTACAAAAGGTGGTTGCCGGAGCGGATCACGGCAACCGCGCCTTATGGGTGAAACTTGCGAAGATGCTCTATGTTCCAGGAGTTGCTCACCGGTAAGCCTTCTTCGGTCTCAAGGCGGACAGTGCCGGGCCTTGTGACTTGTCTCACCCGATAAGGGCCTTCCCACTTCGGCGTCAACTTGTTGGAGTTCTTGGCGGACTGAACACGCCGAAGAACAAGGTCGCCTTCCTCGAGACTCCTGGCCTTGACTTTGCGGCTATGGTAGCGGCGCAAAGCTTGCTGGTATCGAGCAGCTCGTACAGCAGCCTGGAGACGTTCCTCCTCGAGGAGCAATGCATCATCTTGTCGCAGTTGCTCTTGCTCGAGCTCATCGTAAGCGAGCACTCGAGGAGACCCGTATACGAGTTCCGTGGGGAGAACTGCCTCTGCTCCATAGACGAGAGCAAAGGGTGTCTGCCCGGTGGCTCGATTTGGTGTCGTCCTGATTGACCAAAGAGCCGCCGGCAACTCCTCTATCCAGTTTCTTCCGCACTTGTGCAGCCTGTCGAAGGTTCTTGTCTTGAGCCCGCGCAGCACTTCAGCATTAGCCCTCTCCACTTGACCATTGCTCCTCGGGTGAGCAACATAAGCGAAGCAGACCTTGGCGCCAAGGTCTTGGACGTACTGCATGAAGGTGCGGCTTGTGAATTGTGTGCCGTTGTCGGTGATGATCCTGTTGGGGATTCCGAAACGGCAAACAATTGACCTGAAGAACCTGGCTGCTGACTGTGCGGTCACCTTTCTCACTGGTTCCACTTCAGGCCACTTTGTGAACTTGTCGATGGTGACGTACAAGTACTCAAAGCCCCCGACTGCGCGGGGAAAGGGGCCGAGAATATCGAGCCCCCAGACCGAGAAGGGCCAGGACAAAGGGATCGTCTGGAGAACTTGAGCTGGCTGGTGAATTTGCTTGGCATGGAACTGGCACGCTTCACACTTGGTTACTTGTGCAGTTGCATCTTGGAGGGCTTCTGGCCAAAAGAAACCTTGCCGGAACGCCTTCCCGGCAAGTGCTCTTGCGCCAATGTGATGGCCACATATGCCTCCGTGTATCTCTGCCAACAGCTTCTGTCCATCTTCCCGAGAAATGCACTTCAACCTGACACCGTTGAGTCTTCTTCTGTACAGTTCGTTGTCGACGAACTGGTACATACTTGACTGTCTGGTTATTCTTTCTATCTCTTCTGGTTCTTCGGGAAGTTCTCCAGTTTGAAGAAAACGGACGATTTGCTGTGCCCATGTTGGAGCCTGAGGCTCGACAACAAGGACTAAAGGCACCAGAGCTGCTGCGGGAACCTCAGCTTCTACGGCAAGAACCTGCGGCTCTGCCGGAGCTGAGGGTTCCCCGCCAAGCCTGCCGGGGCAAGGCTTGTCGGGAATGCCTGCTTCGACTGTACAGACCCTAGGGTCCGCAGGAGCAGACTGTTCCTCAGCATCTTGGTTGTTGATCTTGGGGACCTTGGCGGCGGCTTCGGGAAGATCCGCCGGCAAGTAGTCGCCGGAGATCAACTTCCTCTTCTTGCTCTGCCCAACTGATGGTGTAACGGATGGCTGAGTTAACTTGAGCACGAAGGCCCCTGGTTCCACAGGTAACTTCAATGCAGCACACTTCGACAGGCCGTCAGCAATATCATTTTGAGCTCTTGGAACGTGCTCCATCTGCAGGCCTTCAAAGTGTTCTTCAAGCTTCCTCACTTCATCAACATAAGCTTCCATCAGAGGGCTCTGATAACTCTTGTTTGCTTGTCGGACCACCAATTGTGAATCTCCCCGCATAATCAACTTCTTGATCCCAAGTTCGGCCGCAATTCTGAGACCGGCGAGCAAACCTTCATACTCAGCAGTATTGTTCGTCGCTTGCTCCTTGGGAAAGTGCATCTGAACAACGTACTTGAGGTGCTCTCCGGCGGGCGCTATGAGTACCACGCCAGCACCGGCGCCTTGCAGCGAGAAAGCACCATCAAAGTACATTATCCACTCTTTGCTTGCTTCTTGGACGGGGACGCTTGTCTCTGGAACTTCCTCATCTGGTGTTGGGGTCCATTTGGCTATGAACTCTGCCAAAGCTCTGCTCTGTATGGTTGAAGTACTCTCAAACTTGAGACCAAAGCTTGACAGTTCCAGTGCCCACTCGACGATCCTGCCTGTTGCTTCTGGATTTTGCAATATCCTCTTCAACGGGAAGCGAGTGACCACCGTTATCTCGTGCGCTTGGAAGTAATGGCGCAGCTTCCTGGAGGCCATGAGGAGGCCGAAAAGTAACTTCTGCACTCCAGAGTATCTTGATCTAGCCCCCTGTAAGAGGGAACTTACAAAATAAACTGGGCGCTGCACCATCTTCTTTCGCACTTCTCCTTGTTCCTGCGCAGACTTGTCCTTGTCGGGGCCAGAGCTTGTCGGGGAAGCCCCCTGCTTGTCACTGGATGCACTTGCCGGGGACGTGGGTTCCTCATCCGCCTCCCTCTCCGCTACTAACGCAGCACTAACCACTTGATTGGTTGCCGCTAGGTACAGCAGCAACTTCTCTTGTGGCCTAGGTGCGACAAGTATCGGAGTGGAGGACAGGTATCCTTTCAAATCTTGCAGCGCTGCCTCCGCTTCCGGAGTCCATTTCATAGGACCTGCCTTTTTCAAGATTTTGAAGAAAGGCAGGGCGCGTTCTGCAGACTTTGAAATGAACCAGCTGAGGGCAGCCACACAACCAGCAAGTCTCCTTACGTCCTTGACGCGCTTCGGGGCTTCAATCTGCTCGATGGCTTTTATCTTGTCGGGATTGGCTTCAATTCCCCTCTGGGACACAAAGAATCCGAGAAGCTTGCCGGATGGGACTCCGAAGACGCACTTCTCGGGGTTCAGCTTGAGTCGAATCTTGCGCAGATTCTCAAAGGTTTCTTCTAAGTCTTGGATCAGGGTGTCCTTGCTCTGGCTCTTGACCACTATATCATCCATGTAGGCTTCTACATTCCTGTGGATCTGTGGCTCGAAGGCAGTGTGGACCACCCTTGCAAACATTGAGCCTGCATTCTTCAACCCAAAAGGCATGCGTATGAAGCAGTATGTGCCACACGGAGTAATGAATGCAGTCTTCTCCTCATCTTCCTCGGCCATGAATATCTGGTGGTAACCTGAGTATGCATCGAGAAATGAAAGCAACTCACAACCGGCCGTGGAGTCAACAATCTGGTCAATGCGCGGCAAAGGAAATGGATCCTTGGGACAAGCTTTATTCACATCCGTGAAGTCTATACAAAGCCTCCATTTCCCATTAGCCTTTCGCACGACAACTGGATTGGCCAACCATGTAGGATGGAGTACACCTCTAACCAGGCCTGCTGCTTCCAACTTCTTTATCTCTTCTGCAATGAACTCTTGGCGCTCCACAGCTTGCTTCCTGACCTTCTGCTTGACAGGCCGCGCGTGAGGACAAACAGCAAGCTTGTGCTCAATTACCTTCCTGGGAACGCCGGGGATGTCAGACGGTTGCCATGCAAACACGTCGACATTCGCCCGCAGGAAGGCAACGAGCGCGCTTTCCTATTTAGGGTCGAGCGTAGCACTGATGGTGAAGGTACCACCAGTGCCGTCCTCCTTGGCGGACACCTTCTTGGTTGCCGGTGGAGCTGCCATTCCTTTCTTGCACTTGCCGGTGGAGCTCGATGGTGCGTCCTCGACGGCAGCGCAGCACTCCGAAGAGGTGCGTTTGCCGGAGTGGGCCCCAGAGCTCTTGCCCGACTTGGTCTTGGTCTTCCCCCCGGAAGCTTCAGCGGCAAGTGTCTTGCTGTCTGCCGCGGCTGCTGCATCCCGGTAGATCTTGTCGGCACAGATAAGCGCGTCCTTCTTGTCGCCGGGGACAGAGATGACGCTTATCGGCCCCGGCATCTTGAGCATGTTGTATGCATAGTGGGAAGCTGCCATGAACTTGGCGAGGGCACGACGGCCAAGTATCCCATTATATGGCAATGGGATATCGGCAATGTCGAACGTGATCCTCTCCGTCCTGAAGTTGAGCTCTCCGCCAAAGGTCACCGGCAGCGTGATCTTCCCCTTCGGCTTGCTCCTTCCCGGGTTGATCCCTTGGAACGACCCGGTTTCCTCGAGCTCGCTGTCGGGGATCTGCAGTTTCTTGATCACAGCGGAGGAGATCAAGTTGAGGCCGGCCCCGCCGTCAACCAACATCTTGGTGACCTTGAGGTTGCGGATAGTTGGTGAAACCAACATCGGCAAACACCCGACCGCTGTTGTGCGGTCAGGGTGGTCCTCAAGGTCGAAGATGATGGGCGTGCCGGACCATTTCAGCAGCCTGCGTGACTCGACGGGTGGCTCAGCTGCATTCACTTCCCGCACCCACTGCTTGAGTTGGCGGTGGGAAGTGTGCAGAGAGGCACCTCCGTCGACACACAGAACTTCCGTGGCCTTCTGGAACTCCTGCTCGCTGTTGTCTCCATCTTCCATGTCATCATCATCGTCTTCGTCCTCATCCTTGTCGCGGCCCCGGGGAGGTCTGTCACCTTGCCGCTGCTTGGCCTTGCCACGGCGTCCTCCCCGGCCATTGAACGGCCGCTTCTTGCTAGGCTCTCCCCCACCTCCTTGGGCCTTCTCCTTGTCGCGACGCTCGTATTCAGCCTTCTGCTGCTCTACGAGGTACTCTACCCTTTTGCAGTTCTGGAGATCGTGGCCCTTGGTGCGGTGGATCTTGCAGTACTGCTTGTCGGAGCCGTCCTGCTTGTCGGTTGCCGCTACAGGGGCGGACTCCTTGCCGGAGCCACCAGCCTGTGCCTTCTTGGCGGGAGCCTCCTTGCCGGACTGCTTGACAACCAGTACCTCCTTGTTCTTCTTCTTTCTGTTATTCCGCCGCCGGTTTTTCCTTGCCGGGGCGGCATCCTCGCTGTCTGTTCCTCCTGCTCCAGTATCCTCTCCGGGGAGTCTCCTCCCCTCTTCAGCGCGGGCGCACTTGTTAGCCAGGGCATAAAGCTCGCTGACGTCCCGGATCTTGGTCATAGCCATCTCCTCCCTCATCCGACGGTTACGCACGTTCTGGTGGAACGCGCTGATAACCGCGGCAGGGTGGACATCCGGGATGTTGTGTTGCACGCGGCTGAACCTTTGGATGTACTTGCGCAGGGACTCTCCTTCCTTCTGGGCAAGAATGTGGAGATCGCTCTCCTGGCCGTGGGGTTTGTGGCCGCCCGTGAAGGCGCCAACAAACTGGTGGCACAAATCTGCCCAAGAAGAGATGGAGTTCTCCGGCAAGTGCATAAACCAAGACCTGACGTTTGGCTTAAGCACGAGCGGGAAGTAGTTTGCTAAGATCTTCTCGTCACGTCCCCCGGCAGCCTGCACCGCAATGGTGTAGATGCTGAGGAACTCCGAGGGGTGTGTCTTGCCGTCGTACTTCTCAGGTACGTCGGGCTTGAAGTTCTTCATGCTGGGCCACTGGACTTGCCGCAGCTCTCGGGTGAACGCAGGACAACCTGCCGCGTACGGCAAGTCGCCTGGTTCACTGGGCGCGTGCATGTCGACAGCGGTCCCAGCGCGCTGATCAGATTGTCTTCGAGCTTCTCGTCGACGCTCGATGCGAGTTCGAGCGTCCTCTTGTCGCCTGTCGTCAAGGACTTGACGTTGATCGCGGCGAGCCCGCGGATCCGACGACGCCATAGAATCGTCGTCGACGTTGATCCGGCGGGGCGGCGATTTCTGCTTCCGCGGCGGGGAGTGCACGGTAGTCGCACCCCCGGCGGCTTGTCTCCATCGGCCCTCGTTTGGTCGACTTGCCGCGGCCACGATGTTGCCGGCTGCTGCGGCGTGTCGTTGTTGGCGAAGGCGATGAGGCTCTGGATCGTCGCCCTCCAGTCTTCGGCTTTGTCTGCCGCTGGAGGGAAGTCGAGGAGCAGTTGGGCTCTGGCAAGAGCTTCTGCTGGAGAGGAGGGAAGCGGCGGCGAGCGGTGCGAGGAGCGAGATATGCTCGGACTTCTAACGGGGTTAGAAGGAGCATGGTCTCGCCCTGGCGACCGCGCCTTGCTCGTACCAGCGCGCTGGCCTTGAGCATCCCGCGACCCACCGGCTTGTCCTCGTCCCAGCAAGCGTATGGTACCTCCGGTACCACGTCGCTGCTGGTCCGGCACCTCCTGAGAGGGACGTGGTGCGTGCACGGACGCCGAGGTCTTGGAGTTCGCCCGGTCGTCCGTTTTATCCTTGGACTTGGCGGCGCCGCGAGTGTCCTCGCCGGCGTCCGCCCCTCCGCCAGCGTCCACCCCACCAACCATTGGCTCCGGTGGCGGCGGGATCGACGCGGACGGGCCTGCTACCTCCGAAGCCTTCTTCTTCGGAGGCATGTCGATGTAGTCGCTGAGGTTGATGAAGCTGGTGAAGTTGCTGAAAGTTGCGCCCGCGTGAGCGCCGGATCAGGTTCGCACAACCTCGACGCCCCCTACCTGGCGCGCCAAAGATGTCGGGGAAACTGACCACCCACGAACACCTATGGGACCGGAGCCCCTTCTACGTTGCGGTAAGGGAGCGGAGGGAGCACAGAGAGCAGATCGAGGAACACACGCGGGCAGTTTACCCAGGTTCGGGCCGCGCGGACGCGTAAAACCCTACTCCTGCTTTGGTTGTATTATGTTCTTGGGCTCGGGAGCTTGAAGATCTACAGTACCAGCTACACCGAGCGAGAGAGTGAGCGAGTTTCTGGGATCGAACCTTCTCTACGTTGTGCATGGGCCTCCTTTTATAGCTCAAAGGGGTCACCGACAGGTGTCAACGTAGAGGAGGGTAGAAATGTAAAATCGGTGGTAGTTGTAACAGTGCATGAACAGTGTATAAACAGTGGTCTTCACCTAACTCTGACGGTGGGGGACAAGGGCATTGAATGCCCGTCGCCGTCGCCCCAAAAGTGTCCGTCCATGCATCTCCGTTCGCCACGGCGATGGCTTCGTCACCGTGGCTTGCCACCGTGTACCCCAGGCTGCACAGCCGTCTGCCACGCGCCCCTGGAGGTGCCCCAGAGCGACGCGTGGACAGACGGGCTGGAGCGCAGGCACACAGTGCAAGTCTCCCCCGGCAAGCACCTTGCCGGGGTCACTATCTTACCGGGCCCGGAAGCTTGCCGCTCTCCGGGCCCTCCCCGGGGCGCGTGATGCGCCACGATATAACTCCTGAGATGCTTATTCCTTGGCCTTCCTGGCAAGCTCCTCTTGCCAGGGTCTTGTGTTGAAGTGATAACCTTGAGCCTGGTGCGGCCTTCCCGGCTAGCTCCTCTTGCCGGGGTCTTGTTTCTTAACTCGGATACTTTGTTCTTGAATGGCTTCAAAGGGACCAGAGCGGACCTTGGCGAGCGCGTGGTAAGCCCTGCCACGGGAAGCTGCTACTGCCCGTGCACAAGTTGGGGTACTAAGGTACCCCTATCTTAGTACACCGACAGCTGCCACGAAGCTTCTCGATGAGATGATGACCAACTATTCCCAATGGCACACCGAACGCGCTCCAACAGGTAGGAAGGTAAACTCTGTCGAGGAGATTTCCTCCTTAAATGAAAAAGTTGACTTGATCATGTCTCTACTTTCGAAGCAATCTTCTGTTGATCCTCGTGATGTTCCTTTAAATTCTTTGATTGCTCAAGAACAAGTAGATGTGAATTTTATCTCTAGAAACAATTTTAACAACAATGCTTATAGGAGTAATTTTGGTAGCAATCCTAGACCGTTCCCCTCTAATTCTTATGGGAACAACAATGCTTATCCTAGCACCAAGAACTCCACTACTGAACTAGAGATTATGCTTAAAGATTTCATCACTACCCAAAAAGCCTTTAATAAGAGTGTAGAAGAAAAACTACATAAACTAGATGATCTTTCTTTTAAGGTAGACCATTTAGCCAATGAGGTAAAATTGCTAAAGATTAAAACTTCTCCTCTTGAAGAGAGGGAAGTCACTCCTATAAATGCTATTCAAGTGCAAATTAATGAAAACATTAGGATGATGGCTAAACTTAAAGAAAGGTGGGCTAGAGAAAGGGAGGAAGAAGATATAATTAAGAGCCTTCCTACCCACCACACTGTTGCTACTATCCAAGTTGTTGAGAATGTTCAAACTCTTAGCACCCAATGTACTCCTGGTCCCATTGGACCTATTAATGGTGATGCTATGACTATAGAAACTACCAAACAAGTGAACCTTAAGGACACCACTACCACTTTACTTGATGCTCGTGACCTTGATTTTGATAATTGCACTCTTACCGAAGTTATTGATTTCCTTCACAAGATGTCTAGAGACCCCCGCACTAGCACGCTTAACCTTGCCTTCACAGAGCATATCACTAATGCTCTCATCAAAGCTAGGGAGGAGAAACTTAGAGTAGAAGCCTCCATACCTAGAAAGCTAGAAGATGGTTGGGATCCTATGATAAAAATTAATTTGAATGACTTCTCTTGTTATGCATTATGTGATGTTGGTGCTAGTACCTCTGTTATGCCCAAAAGAATATATGATATGCTTAAATTGAAACCTTATGATTCTTGTTCTTTTGGTGTTCGTCTCGTTGATTCTTCCATAAAGAAACCTTTGGGGAGGATCGACGATATTCTTATCATTGTCAATGACAATTATGTTCCCGTTGATTTCACTATTATGGATATTGAATGTGATCCTTCATGTCCAATTATTTTGGGACGTCCCTTTTTACGCACCGTTGGTGCTATCATTGACATGAAAGAGGGTAATATAAAATTTCAGTTTCCTCTCAAGAAAGGGATGGAACACTTCCCTCGAAAGAAGATCAAGTTACCTTTTGAGTCCGTTGTACGGGCTAGCTATTCTTTTACTCTTGATAAAACTTGATCTCTATGCATTATGCCTAGCTTAAAGGCATAAAAGAAAGCGCTTTTGGGAGGCAGCCCACATGAATAAATTTTTATATTTTGCTTTTGTTGTGTCTTGATGTTGTTTACTACAGTAGCATCATCATTGTATCTTTGTTTTTCATATTTGTGCCAAGTATAGCCTCTGATTGCTAGAAAGTTCAAAAGTTGTGAGGTGCTGTCCACGAAACAGATTCTGTCCTTGGATAGAAAAATTTGTATAAAATCACCAGATCATCTTTTTGGTCTGAATTTTTTCGACAGTGTTCTCTATATAATTGTCTTTCGTGCGTCTGTTCTGAGTTTTTTGATTTGAGTTGCAGAAGTGCCCCGAACAAATCAATTACTACCTGCTGTTCTGTTTTTCATAGATTCTGTCCTGTTTTGCCTTTCCTTCATTTTGCAAACCAAGAGCTTGCTTTTTCTTTGCAAAAACCTTTTGGCAATCTTGAGAAACAGTAGAACTTCAAGAATATCTTTATTTCCAGCAAGGTGCAATTATTTTATTAAGGGTACTAACCTCGCTAATCAGATTATAATGAGTTATGTATGAGGGAAGATGATAAAAAGATTCAGGAGTGTCAAGCGCTCAAGCTTGGGGATGCCCCCGTGCACTGATGGGCCTCGAACCCCTCGTTGGATTACCCCAAGTGGAAGGTGTAAGATGCAGTAAGTAGAAGTGTTTTCCCTTAGCAAAGATGCCAAGGATCGAATCCCCAGAGACTCCTAGTTTCAACAGGTAGGTGTCAACTGCTAACGGCGCAATTGGCAATCAACGTGGACCTGCACACAGATACAAATAACTTTGCTCCCAACGAGTACAGAGAGGTTGTCAATCTCTCCGGCCTTGCAGTTCACAAAGGGTTAAAAGCAATATGATAGTAGTGATAGATAGTGTTTTGCAATAGTAAATAAAATAGCGGAAAATAAATAGTGTATGTGATCAATGATGGTAATATGGACCGGAGTCACATGATGTTCACTAGTGATGTCTCTCTCCCAAAAGACGATAAAACAGCTATGTGAGGTAAACAAATTACAGCTGGGCAATTGACAGGACCACGAACGCAAACCAATGCTGACTACATTGCAAGAAAGGTTGAGGTTCAAAGCATGGGCGGTACGCCAAAGTAAGTAGACCGAAATCCATCAATATCTACTACTAATCATCCACCTTGAGATATCTATCTAGAACATCTCGCTGGTATTAAGTAGCGAGTCCCACCCATAGTGTAAACTCAATGCAACAGACAACTGCATTAAAAGAACTTTGCGTAAAGTAAACAATCCTTGCACCCGCGGGCACAAGCACCGTTGTTTTCCCCCTTGTGGCAACAGCACATCCCCTAGACTCATGTTTCTGTCACTCAAGCTAGTCATCGAGGGGCATGAACCCACAATCGAGCATAATGTTCCCTCTTGTAGTCACTACTTACTACTCGGCCAAAGCAATAAATAACAACGGAGAACATGCAAGAATTACTTATGAACTAAAATATAAAAGAGGTGAATCAAATATATTACTCAAGATCAATCTGAACATAATCTCATAATCCATCGGATCCCAGCAAACTCAACATAGCAACAGCATAAGGATTACATAGGTGCCTCGATCATGTAGGGCAGCTCACGAGGACTAATTAGTGAAGCACAAGAACGGGAGGAGAACATCACATAGCTACTGGTCATGGACTCATGGTCCAAGGGAGACTACTCACGAGTCATCCGGGAGGCGTCCATGGTGGTGGAGAAGCTCCCGGTGGTGATCCTCCCCTCCGGCAGGGTGCCGGGAAGAGTTCTCCTGGTGCTCCCGATCTTGGAAGCGGCGGCGGCGGCGGAACAGAGATGGGATCGCGAAAAGAAATCCTGTTTCAAGGGTTACGGGGAACCCTTTAAATATCTGCCGAAGTAGGGCACCGGGGGGCTCTCGGGGGGCCGAGGCGCCCCCCCCCCCCCGGCGCGGCCCAGGGGGGGCGCGCCCACAGGGCGCCTGGAGCCCCTGTGGCCCCTCCCCCAGGCTGCCCTTTGGAAGCAGTGTCGTTTCCGGATCGATGATTTTTTATATAATTTTTCTGTATTTTTCTGGGCAGTTCTCGAAACGTGAAAACCTGAAATACAAAAACAGCCGAAAACAGAAACTGGCACTGGGGTGCACTGGATTAGTAAGTTAGTCCAAATATGATGAAAAGTGTATGGAAGTGTATGAATATCATAGCAATATCACCCAAAAGTGGCATGGAGCAAGCAGAAATTATAGATACGTTTTGGACGTATCAACATCCCCAAGCTTAATTCCTGCTCGTCCTCGAGTAGGTAAATGATAACAAGAATAATTTCTGTGGTGACATGCTATTAACCATATAGGACTTTCTCATAGTCATATGTCAAAAGCTTACTGAGACAATGATTCTAAAGTAATTAAGTCATCTCAAGAGAAAAACACAAATGACTGAAAGTTTTACAACATGAAACTGAAACATCAAAAGGATTTGCAATGAACATGATGTGCAAATATGATCAAGTGATATCTAGCTTGCCCCCTTTAGCGATGCAAAACATAAGTGCAGGGGCACCTTCAAGGTTTAAGTGATGACTAGATACAATCATTTCAAAATAAACGATATCACAATCATGCAAAAGACAATGCTACTTTGGGACAATGCACATTACACTCAGAATGACAATCATGCTCTCAGTAGTTGGTGCTTGAAGTGCTAGAGCTTTTTATTTTGAAACATGGAAGCAATTGTGTCAACGGTAGTAGTACTTCATATGTGTCATGCATAAAACATCTTATAAGTTGCAAGCCTCATGCACCGAATACCAATAGTGCTCGCTCCTTGTCCTAATTAGCTCGGATCCCCATGGGTTATCATTGCATTGCATATGTTTTAACCAAGTGTCACAAAGGGGTACCTCTATGCCACCTGTACAAAGGTCCAAGGAGATAGATCGCATTTGATTTCTCGTTTTTGATAGATCTCAACTTGAGGACATCCATACCGGGACAACATAGAAAATAGATGATGGACTCCTCTTTAATGCATAAGCATATTCTCATGAGAGATTGAGGATTAAGGTCCAAGCTAAAACTTCCACCATGATGCATGGCTTTGGTTGGCGGCCCAATGTTCTTCTCTAACAATATGCATATTAATTCAACCCACGGTAAATCACCCTTACTTCAGACAAGACGAACATGCATAGCAACTCACATGATATTCAACAAAAGTGTGACAGTTGATGGCGTCCCCAGAAACATGGTTACCGCTCAGCAAGCAACTCATAAGAAATAAGATACATAGGCAACATATTCTTTACCACAATAGTTTTTAGGCTACTTTCCCATGAGCTATGTATTGCATGGTTAATTTGCTTAGTGCAGGTGGAGGTTAGCAAAAGACTGGGAGCGACCAACTAAGAGAGCAATGACGGTCATAATCATGCAGAGCGACAAAGCAATATTGAATCAGGCATGGTAGTTGTATCGCTACTTAGAAACAAAAGATCATCAAGGCTTGACAGACTTTCTTTACAGTCTTAAATATGCGTGAGCATACGCCAAGTCAATCAAAATAAATTCTCGAAGGAAGATATTACTAAACCATACCACATCATAGGCAAACAAACCAAGTTGGTACTCCAATGACACATTGGGAACCCCCCAGCTATCTGAGATTAACCATAAGAAAACCTGAACTACTAAGCACCATCATGAAAGTAGCATCTTTATCATAGACACATTAACCCATGCAACGGAAGCAAACTCTCTTAATAAGGTGAGCATGGTAATTAAAGAGGGTTCAAGCAACCAACTAAATAAAAGCTCTTTGAAAAGATAAGCATGAATACTAAGAGCAGAGTGTGATAGTAGCTATTAAAAGACAAAGAACACACACATCATAGATAGACATGAAAATTCTATGTAATGTTCTAGGTAGAGTGGAGCGTGTTTCTCTCCCACATAAAGGAATGCTGGGTTCCGACTCGTTATGAAAAACTAAAAAGAAAACTAAAAGCAAGACGCTCCAAGCATAGCACATAACACATGAAGTGATAAAAATATAGCGGAACGAAAGACGAACTGATAATGTTGATGGAGAAGGGGATGCACGGGGGCATCCCCAAGCTTAGACGCTTGAGTCTCCTTGAATATTTCTTGGGGGTGCACGGGGGCATCCCCAAGCTTGAGCGCTTGACACTCCTGAATCTTTTTATCATCTTCCCTCGCACACTTGAAAACTCCCTTCATACATAACTCATTCATAATCTGATTAGCGAGGTTAGTACCCTTAATAAAATAATTATACCTTGCTGGAAATAAGGTTATTCTTGAAGTTCTACTGTTTCTCAAGATTGCCAAAAGGTTTTTGCAAAGAAAAAGCAAGTTCTTAATTTGCAAAGTGAAGGTAAGGCAAAACAGGACAGAATCTGTGAAAAACAGAACAGCAGGCAGTAATTTACCTGTTCGGGATACTTCTGCAACTCAAATAAAAAAACTCAGAACTGACGCACGAAAGACAATTATATAGAGAACGCTGTAGAAAAAATTCAGACCAAAAAGATGATCTGGTGATTTTATACGAATTTTTCTATCAGAGGACAGAATCTGTTTCCTGGACAGCACCTCACAACTTTTGAACTTTCTAGCAATCAGAGGCTATACTTGGCACAAATATGAAAAGTAAAGATACAATGATGATGCTACAGCAGTAAACAACATCAAGACACAACAAAAGCAAAAAAATTATTCATGTGGGCTGCCTCCCAAAAGCGCTTTCTTTTATGCCTTTAAGCTAGGCATAATGCATAGATCAAGTTGTATCAATTGAACCATCATCAAGATCATCAAAAAGCTCTTCAATAATACAACTAGTTTTAAGAGGACTCTCAAATAAAGGCCTCATAGAGATACTTCTAGGTAGAAGACCAAAAGGATAAAAGTCAAGGGAAGATTCATTTATAAATTCATCAACGATAGGTGTTTCTTCCAAAGTCTTTACAGTTTCAACCCCTTTGGCAATAGGTGGATTGCTTTTAGAACGGGGAGCCTTTGGAACATGAACGAACTTAGGCTCCCTCTTTGCCGGAGTTTCTACCTTTTCGGTTTTGATCGAGGAGAAAGTAGTTCCTAAGTTATCAAATATTTCCTCAATCTTTTCCATCCTAGAAGAGTCAGAATCATGGAATTTGACGGTCTCCAAAATTTTGAAAATTTTATGCATGGAGCTATCAAGTCTATTCAAATTCCCTTGGATCTTTCGATCCAACTCATTCATCTTATTAGTGCTTGGCATCTCTAGCTCTATTTTTTCAAGTTTTTTCATAATGTGAGCTAGGGTGATGTCCTCTCGAATGCTAACAACAGGGGGACTCCCAACAAGATTTTCAATAATACTAAGAGACTCCCAAACTGGGGCCTCTAGGAAATTTCCATTGATAGCAGTATCTAGAATAAACCTATTCCAAGAAGTAATTCCAACATAAAAATTTCTAAGCAAGATAGTAGTAGGTTGCTTCTTGGTGGCTCTTTTTTGTGAATCATTAATTCTATACCAAGCATCTTTCAAACTTTCCCCACCTCTTTGTTTAAAGGTGAGAACTTCTGCCTCGTCAAAGACAAAAGGACCCGACATAATGAAAACTAAAGAACAAGATAACTATTTTTGTGATTTTTGATAAAAGGAACTAAAGCAAAAATGATAGGGAAACTAACAAGACTAAAAAGCAAAGGTAAAAGATAGCATGCAACTCCACTATCTGAAGAGTGGAGTCCCCGGCAACGGCGCAAGAAAATACTCCTTGATGGGCCTCGAACCCCTCGTTGGATTACCCCAAGTGGAAGGTGTAAGATGCAGTAAGTAGAAGTGTTTTCCCTTAGCAAAGATGCCAAGGATCGAATCCCCAGAGACTCCTAGTTTCAACAGGTAGGTGTCAACTGCTAACGGCGCAATTAGCAATCAACGTGGACCTGCACACAGATACAAATAACTTTGCTCCCAACGAGTACAGAGAGGTTGTCAATCTCTCCGGCCTTGCAGTTCACAAAGGGTTAAAAGCAATATGATAGTAGTGATAGATAGTGTTTTACAATAGTAAATAAAATAGCGGAAAATAAATAGTGTATGTGATCAATGATGGTAATATGGACCGGAGTCACATGATGTTCACTGGTGATGTCTCTCTCCCAAAAGACGAGAAAACAGCTATGTGAGGTAAACAAATTACAGCTGGGCAATTGACAGGACCATGAACGCAAACCAATGCTGACTACATTGCAAGAAAGGTTGAGGTTCAAAGCATGGGCGGTACGCCAAAGTAAGTAGACCGAAATCCATCAATATCTAATACTAATCATCCACCTTGAGATATCTATCCAGAACATCTCGCTGGTATTAAGTTGCGAGTCCCACCCATAGTGTAAACTCAATGCAACAGACAACTGCATTAAAAGAACTTTGCGTAAAGTAAACAATCCTTGCACCCGCGGGCACAAGCACCGTTGTTTTCCCCCTTGTGGCAACAGCACATCCCCTAGACTCATGTTTCTGTCACTCAAGCTAGTCATCGAGGGGCATGAACCCACAATCGAGCATAACGTTCCCTCTTGGAGTCACTACTTACTACTCGGCCAAAGCAATAAATAACAACGGAGAACATGCAAGAATTACTTATGAACTAAAATATAAAAGAGGTGAATCAAATATATTACTCAAGATCAATCTGAACATAATCTCATAATACATCGGATCCCAGCAAACTCAACATAGCAACAGCATAAGGATTACATAGGTGCCTCGATCATGTAGGGCAGCTCACGAGGACTAATTAATGAAGCACAAGAACGGGAGGAGAACATCACATAGCTACTGGTCATGGACTCATGGTCCAAGGGAGACTACTCACGAGTCATCCGGGAGGCGTCCATGGTGGTGGAGAAGCTCCCGGTGGTGATCCTCCCCTCCGGCAGGGTGCCGGGAAGAGTTCTCCTGGTGCTCCCGATCTTGGAAGCGGCGGCGGCGGCGGAACAGAGATGGGATCGCGAAAAGAAATCCTGTTTCAAGGGTTACGGGGAACCCTTTAAATATCTGCCGAAGTAGGGCACTGGGGGGCTTTCGGGGGGCCGAGGCGCCCCCCCCGGCGCGGCCCAGGGGGGGGGGGCGCGCCCACAGGGCGCCTGGAGCCCCTGTGCCCCCCCCCCCCCAGGCTGCCCTTTGGAAGCAGTGTCGTTCCCGGATCGCTGATTTTTTATATAATTTTTCTGTATTTTTCTGGGCAGTTCTCGAAACTTGAAAACCTGAAATACAAAAACAGCCGAAAACAGAAACTGGCACTGGGGTGCACTGGATTAGTAAGTTAGTCCAAATATGATCAAAAGTGTATGGAAGTGTATGAATATCATAGCAATATCACCCAAAAGTGGCATGGAGTAAGCAGAAATTATAGATACGTTTTGGACGTATCATGCACCCCCAAGAAATATTCAAGGAGACTCAAGCGTCTAAGCTTGGGGATGCCCCCGTGCATCCCCTTCTCCATCAACATTATCAGTTCGTCTTTCGTTTCGCTATATTTTTATCACTTCATGTGTTATGTGCTATGCTTGGAGCGTCTTGCTTTTAGTTTCCTTTTTAGTTTTTCATAACGAGTCGGAACTCAGCTTTCTTTATGTGGGAGAGAAACACGCTCCACTTCTACCTAGAACATAACATAGAATTTTCATGTCTATCTTTGCTGTGTGTGTTCTTTGTCTTTTAATAGCTACTATCATGCTCTGCTCTTAGTATTCATGCTTATCTTTTTCAAAGAGCTTTTGTTTAGTTGGTTGCTTGAACTCTCTTTAATTATCATGCTCACCTTATTAAGAGAGTTTGCTTCCGTTGCATTGGTTAATATGTCTATGATAAATATGCTACGTGCATGATGGCGCTTAGAAGTTCAGGTTTTCTTATGGTTAGTCTCAAATAGCTGGGGGATTCCCAATGTGTTATTGGAGTACCAACATGATTTGTTTGCCTATGATGTGGTATGGTTTAGTAATATCTTCCTTCAAGAATTTATTTTGATTGACTTGGCGTATGCTCGCGCATATTTAAGACTGTAAAGAAAGTCTGTCAAGCCTCGATGATCTTTTATTTCTGAGTAGCGATATAACTTCCATGCCTGATTCAATGTTGCTTTGTCGCTCTGCATGATTATGGCCGTCATTGCTCTCTTAGTTGGTCGCTCCCAGTCTTTTGCTAACCTCCACCTGTACTAAGCGGACTAACTTTGCAATACATAGCTCATGGGAAAGTAGCTTAAAAACTATTGTGGTAAAGAATATGTTGCTTATGTATCTTATTTCTTATAAGTTGCTTGCTGAGCGGTAACCATGTTTCTGGGGACGCCATCAACTGTCACACTTTTGTTGAATATCATGTGAGTTGTTGCATGTTCGTCTTGTCTGAAGTAAGGGTGATTTGCCATGGGTTGAATGAGTATGCATATTGTTAGAGAAGAACATTGGGCCGCCAACCAAAGCCATGTATCATGGTGGAAGTTTTAGCTTGGACATTAATCCTCAATCTCTTATGAGAATATGCTTATGCATTAAAGAGGAGTCCATCATCTATTTTCTATGTTGTCCCGGTATGGATGTCCTCAAGTTGAGATCTATCAAAACGAGAAATCAAATGTGATTTATCTCCTTGGACCTTTGTACAGGTGGCATAGAGGTACCCCTTTGTGACACTTGGTTGAAACATATGTAATGCGATGATAACCCATGGAAATCCGAGTTAATTAGGACAAGGTGCGAGCACTATTGGTATTCGATGCATGAGGCTTGCAACTTATAGGATGTCTTATGCATGACACATATGAAGTACTACTACCGTTGACAAAATTGCTTCTTTGTTTTCAAAATAAAAAACTCTAGCACCAACTACTGAGAGCATGATTGTCATTCTAAGTGTAATGTGCATTGTTCCAAAGTAGCATTGTCTTTTGCATGATTGTGATATCGTTTATTTTGAAATCATTGTATCTAGTCATCACTTAAACCTTGAAGGTGCCCCTGCATTTATGTTTTGCTTCACTAAAGGGGGCAAGCTAGATATCACTTTATCATATTTGCACACCATGTTCATTGCAAATCTTTTTGATGTTTCAGTTTCATGTTGTAAAACTTTCAGTCATTTGTGATTTTCTCATGAGGCAACTTAATTACTATAGATTCATTGTCTTAGTAAGCTTTTGTCATATGACTATGAATAAGTCCTATATGGTTAATAGCATGTCACCACAGAAATTATTCTTGTTATCATTTACGTACTCGAGGACGAGCAGGAATTAAGCTTGGGGATGTTGATACGTCCAAAACGTATCTATAATTTCTGCTTGCTCCATGCCACTTTTGGGTGATATTGCTATGATATTCATACACTTCCATACACTTTTGATCATATTTGGACTAACCTACTAATCCAGTGCACCCCAGTGCCAGTTTCTGTTTTCGGCTGTTTTTGTATTTCAGGTTTTCACATTACGAGAACTGTCAGGAAAAATCCAGAAAAATTTATAAAAAATCAGCGTTCTAGAACCTACCTTGCGCCCGAAGGACAGACGGGGGGGCCACCAGGGCTCCAGGCGCCCTGGCGGCGCGCCCCCCCCCCCCTTGGGCCGCGCCGGGGGGGCGCCTGGGCCCCCCGAGCCCCGTCTGGTGCCCCCCTTTGGCATATATTTAGAGCGTCCTTCGAAACCCTCGGAAGGGGACTTCTTTTCACGATCCCATCTCTGTTCCAAGATCGGGAGCACCAGGAGAACTCTTTCCGGCACCCTGCCGGAGGGGAGGATCACCACCGGGAGCTTCTCCACCACCATGGACGCCTCCCGGATGAGTTGTGAGTAGTCTCCCTTGGACCATGGGTCCATGACCAGTAGCTATGTGATGTTCTCCTCCCGTTCTTGTGCTTCACTAATTAGTCCTCGTGAGCTGCCCTACATGATCGAGGCACATATGTAATCCTTATGCTGTTGCTATGATGAGTTTGCTGAGATCCGATGGATTATGAGATTATGTTCAGATTGTGTTTGAGTAATATATTTGATTCACCTCTTTTATATTTATGTTCGTAAGTAATTCTTGCATGTTCTCCGTTGTTACTTATTGCTTTGGCCAAGTAGTAGGTAGTGACTCCAAGAGGGAACGTTATGCTTGATTGTGGGTTCATGCCCCTCGATGACTAGCTTGAGTGACAGAAACATGAGTCTAGGGGATGTGTTGTTGCCACAAGGGGGAAAACAACGGTGCTTGTGCCCGTGGGTGCAAGGATTGTTTACTTTACGCAAAGTTCTTTTAATACAGTTGTCTGTTGCTTTGAGTTTACACTATGGGTGGGGCTCGCAACTTAATACCAGCGAGATGTTCTGGATAGATATCTCAAGGTGGATGATTAGTAGTAGATATTGATGGATTTCGGTCTACTTACTTTGGCGTACCGCCCATGCTTTGAACCTCAACCTTTCTTGCAATGTAGTCAGCATTGGTTTGCGTTCGTGGTCCTGTCAATTGCCCAGCTGTAATTCGTTTACCTCACATAGCTGTTTTATCGTCTTTTGGGAGAGAGACATCACTAGTGAACATCATGAGACTCCGGTCCATATTACCATCATTGATCACATCCGCTATTTACTTTTCGCTTTTATTTACTATTGCAAACATTATCTATCACTACTATCATTTGCGTTTAATCCTTTGTGAACTACAAGGCCGGAGGGATTGACAACCTCTCTGTACTCGTTGGGAGCAAAGTTATTTGTATCTGTGTGCAGGTCCACGTTGATTGCTAATATCTGACGCCGTTAGCAGTTGACACCTACTTGTTGAACCTAGGAGTCTCTGGGGATTCGATCCTTGGCATCTTCGCTAAGGGAAAAACTTCCACAACACTGCATCTCACACCTTCCACTTGGGGTAACCAACGAGGAGTTAGAGGCCCATCACTTTGGCATTGATTTCTGCGGGAAACGAGGCGATGTGGACGACGAAGCGGCGCGTCGCTGACAGGGCGGGTCCATCACAGTTCGCTCCAAAAACGATCCGTCCGGCGCCCCCAGGCGACCCCAGCGCGCCGGGTTCGAGTTGGGTACGCTGGCATCAATTTCGACCCAATCCGGCGGAAAACGGGCTCCTAGGACACGACTGGGCCATTTTTTCGGCGACGGCGCCGAAAAAGTGGCCTGAGGGGGCCTGTTGGGGACGCGGCTGGAGATGCTCTTAGGAACGGAGGGAGTATTAGCATGAGAGTGAATATAGTGGACACGACAGTAGATGGTACTGCCTATGTGGCCGTCCACGGTAATCAGAAGATCTGTGCCATAATCATTCCCAAATAAGGCATTTTATGAGATTCCATAAAGCTTCTGCTCTGCTCATTTCATCTCGATGCTTCTGAAGTCGAGCATGGCGCTCCGGTGCCCCATGAAGCGGGTACACTTCCATTCTGTGCTCCTGGGGAGCCCCATGCTGCAGCTGAAGCAGAGGCCCATGACGCCGACTCCAAGGCCGGCCTCCTGCTTCACCAAGGGCTTGGTGTCCACCATGGAATCCTTGTGGGTCGGGGGGCTGATGGAGAGGTCCAGGTTGAGGTCCATGCACTTGAGCGGCTTCCCCTGGCCCCAGTCAAGCTGGGGGTTACTACGGTGATGGTGATCGACGTTATCGTTACCTTGGTGGGTTTCGACTTTCGAGTCTCGCCAGAAAACGGAACCCTTGTCGTCCCTCTACGCCCACTCGATGTTGGATGCTGCGTGGTGGTTGTTGATCGTGCGGTGGGTCATCGGGTCGATCCCCTAACTCTTAAGCTTCCTCTTTTTTTTAACACCGGTACAAACACAAGCGCTTATATGCACGCGCATACAACTCACCCCTATGAACGCACACACGCACACCATACTCCTATGAGCACCTCCGAAAGACTGAGCCGGAATATCAGCTTGAGATTTACGAAGTCACCGTAGGCACCTCGTTGTCGACGGGAACGTCTCCTCCCACTGAATGTGCATCACCGGAAATCCTGAAATAAATCCAAGAATAAATGCGAGCACCAGGATTTGAACCATGGTGGGCTGGGGATACCATAGTCCCTTTAACCATCCAACCACAGGTTGGTTCGCTCGTAAGCTTCCTCTTAATGTGCGTGTTCCAGTAGTTCTTGATCTCGTTGTCCGTCCTCCCCGGAAATCTCCTGGCTATCAGATCTCATTGTGCGCGTTTAGGATGTATCATTTAATAAATAAATACTTTTTGTTGTATGATTAGCCCATGTATTTATGCGCGTACCGATCTGATTAATTTTTTCTGACTCGAGGATGCTTTGTTTCCGTTTTGGTTCCAAATCCATGGTATAACAAAGCCATCTCCGAATCCGCAACCAGTCATAATCCACTCCTCTCCGAAGCTGATGAACATATGTCATAGAGGATATAGTAACGGCAAAATGTCATCTGATCCAATCCGTTTACATCCCCTATTATCTACCCGAAGTCATACTGTTTTCTTCTAGGTGGACATTTTTTGTCGTATTGAATTTTTATATTCAAATTCCAGTTTTTCAATTAAATATATTTTTTCCACCGTGAACTGCTGGCCTTGGATGAATTAACTTCTACAGAGTTATTATTTTGCATTGTGAACTAGAGAGTCTCCCCGTGAGAACTACCGGATTGGGACCGGTTAACTTCCATAGTTTTCTTTATCACCTACTTTTTCCCCTTTTTGGGCAGCTAGACTTGTACATCACAGAAAATTATCATCCCTTATTGATAAATTAAAAGTGTTATCTTCTGTAATAGCAAACTGCTACAACGACAGGAAGTTAACTGTTACAGTCAACGAAAAAAATTCTTCGGGTTCCTTTAAGGTTAAGTCTACGTACGCGGACATGTTGAATCGGCATAAGGTCTTTCTATGTAAAAATATTTTGAAGATGAAGGTGCAAGTGAAGATCAAGAAGTGTGCTTTTTGTGACTCGGCGGCGTCTAAGAATTGGGTCTAGGAAGTGTGCTTTAACTCGTTCTATTTGGAGAATTGTGTGATTTACATCTAATATTTCGCCACCACCCAATGTAATAAACATGTTCGGCAATTTGTTAAATCAGATTGACAAACACACAAAGACCAAGATTCGAATAGGGATATGTGTCTTGTTTTGGGCATTATGTAGAAGTGGAAATGACATTCTCTTTAACAAGAAAGGAAATGTTCATTTTTTACAGGTAGTATGTATGTCCGCGCATTACAGCCACGCATGGTCTTTCCTTCTTCCATAGGCGCAACGGGCACATGTGGATTTTGTATCATGTGCAGCTTACTATTTGCTACATGAAGCATAGTCGATATATGTTTATCTTCTTCCGTTGGCAGATTTTTATGTCTACTTTGCAATAAAATATTTGTGCGCATGTGTGGATATAGGGGCTGGGGCTCAGTTCCTCTTTTTGAAAAAACACGAAAGAAAATTCTTTGTAAGCTCACACTATGCAAAAGATTACTCGACTGCCATATGTGCAGGTAAATACTTGTACACAAATGGCTGATCAAGTAAGGTTGTGTGACTCTTCCAACTGTCAAAAGCTGATAAAATGGGAACCATATGCCGGCCGTCTCCATCAACAATGAGAAGGGATATGGGTGGCAGTGAAGAATGCAAAAGAAGAAAATGGAACCATATGCTGGCTTTCTCCATCAACAATCATCAACAATTAGAAAAGATATGGGTGACACTGAAGAATGCAAAAGAACAAAAATGGAACCATATGCCGGCCGTCTCCATCAACAATGAGAAGGGATATGGGTGGCAGTGAAGAATGCTAAAGAAGAAAAATGGAACCATATGCGAGTCGTCTCCATCAACAATGAGAAGCTGATAAAATGGAACCATATGCCGGTCGTCTGCATCAACAAATTATTTAATATTCTCTTATTTATAATATATATAGGTAAAAAAATTACACGATGGTGGACTCTGCATGCTTGAATACATCTGAACTGCTTGAAAAACTACATGTATTCTTTGCTTTTGGGGAGATTATTTCTAGTATGATTTTTGAACCGCTCATTTGAGCGATGCATACTATACACCGCTGGATAGCTACGAAAATTACGCAACTTTTTTGTTCTAAAAGTCAAATATACTACCTGTTTTCTAGAACTTCTCTATTTTTTACTGTATTTTGGGCGCGATTTTCAAACCGCTATTCGGATTCATTCAAATGATATGGCATTGGTAAGCTATGGACTAGGCGTATCTTTTTCATTTCATTCATTTTCCAAATTTCTAAGAGATTTAAGAGCAGTTTTCAATATACTTTATTTCCTTTTTGATTTTTGATTTTAAGCACTGTTTTTGGACATTATTTTCAAATCACTTATTGAAACGTAGCAAATGATATGGCATCTAGAAAATTTACGATTTCCATACAGTTTATGATTAATTTTATAAATATGAAAAAGGGAGAAACAAGTCTACACAGGAACGACTTGAAATTTGTCATGGTTGTGGTGCTCGGGTGGAGCGTGGCGAGTAGGGAGAATCAAATTAGACTCTTATATCTAACTATTGCATGAAGCGGCAGTCAATTTGGACAAACAAAATTACTAGGGATGATTTCAAAGCGTAAGATTTTTGCCTCGGGAAAATAGAGTATTTGAACTGTTTTGAATATGGCGGTGTACTTCCCTTTGTGTGCATGTGAACTTCCCTGTCGCACAAGGGAAATTACAATGCAGTTTTTGTCATCATTTTGTAATCGCTTATTGGAATGATGCATGATATACAGTCGAAAAGCAATGGAAATTCTGCTTCTTTTTCATGTTGATCATTATTTTTGGAAATTATTGATGGTTTAAGAGCAGTTTCAAATAAAGTAAATTATATTTTCCCCGAACTTCCCTATTTTTTGCATTGTTTTCTCACTATGGAGTTCAACGGTTTATAGGTTGATTTTGCACTGGATTTAAATGAGCATGTTCGTCCAAATAATGTGAAATGCAATGGATGGTAGTGCAGTACCAGCATCACAAAACTTGTCGCAGTTTAGCATTAGCACGACGCGTGCTGTAGCGCCATCAGCCACGGTGCCCTCCATCGGTCCACAACGGGGAGGTCCCTCCTCAACCACGTGTGCTGCTCTAGTACGCAAACCGGCTTACAAGCCCCACATCATCACGTGGGTCATGCAATTATATTGTTATCTTTTTATGCCATCTCATGTTGATGATGACATGAATGAGAATATTAAAATATGGTCTTTCTAACACTCAACATTTTTATGCTTTTTTTTGAAATGGTGTTTTTACTTGTTTTCGGACGGATGTGTGATTATCTGTAAAATACTTAAATTGATATTTTGATAGATGCAATTGATAGATATCCCCAAAAGACGTTCATTACCTATAACTAGGACACAAGGCTAATCTGCATTCTCTGCTATTCCCTGTGGAAACCCACTACTTTATGTATTGCTTATTCACAACGCAAGTTGTAGATCTTTTCGTCCCGTGGGTTTTGCTAACTACAACATCGTGAGGTGCCGTAGGATCCCCCTCTATAAATACATTACATCTGATGCCCAATTATCTCTTCAACGAGGACGATCTCCCACATCTCTTGTGGCATTCTGGCAACTGGTAATTGATTCCAGTTCCCATGCTTCCTTCGTTCTACTTCAATTTGATTTCAATCACAACAATTATTTAAATTTCTTCTTAGCTCGTTTACAGTTGCTTGGCATAAATATGGGATCTATCCGTCATAATTTAGTACTCAAACACAAATCTTACTTTGGGCAAAATTCCGTTCTTCTTAGTTATTCCCAACCAAGCTAAATCATTACATTGATCTTCAGAGAGAGTCAAATGTCACTGATGCTCCGGCGCGCCCGCACCGATGAGTATGTCAGGCCGCCGCCGAGACCGCTGGTGGTGATGGTGCAAAACAAGCCGCCAAACTATCCACAGCAGGTAAGGGTCGATCTTGACTCTTGACTTCTAGTTCTAGGGTGTGTGGAGTTTGCAAGGATATGGAATTAGTTGCTTTCACCTACCAATACATGGGGTTTTTGTCAATTTGGAATTAGTTCTTAAGGAGTTCATTGGTGTTTGAGCTTTCTTTATTCATTTTGCCAGAAAGATATGAGAGTTTGCCTTCAAATTTGGATTTAGGTGCACATTTCAACAGTGGGAAGAAACGACATGAGGGTGTCGTGGGTCACCGACGACCGGCGTGCGCCGTCCGTGGTGGAGTACGGCACATGCCGCGGGAAATACACGGCGTCCGCCGTGGGAAGCCATACGACGTACCGCTGCTCCTCCTACCAGTCCGGCGCGATACACCACGTGACGATCGGCCCGCTCCAGCCCAGCACGACCTACTACTACCGGTGCGGGAAGGCCGGCGACGGCGACATGTCCCTCAGGACTCCTCCGGCGAACCTGCCCGTCGAGTTGGTTGTCATCGGCGACCTCGGGCAGACGGAGTGGACCAAGTCGACGCTGTCGCACATCGGCGACGCGGACTACGACATGCTGCTGCTCCCCGGCGACCTATCGTACGCGGACAGGGTGCAGCCGCTGTGGGACTCGTTCGGCCGGCTGGTTCAGCCGCTGGCGAGCGCCCGGCCGTGGATGGTGACGGAGGGTAACCATGAGATTGAGGATGCGTTCGTCGCCTACAACAATCGGTGGCGCATGCCGCACGAGGAGAGCGGCTCCCGGTCCAACCTCTACTACTCCTTGGACGCGGCGGGCGGCGCGGCCCATGTCGTGATGCTCGGCTCCTACGCCAGTTTCGAGGAGGGGTCGGAGCAACATACATGGTTGAAGAGGGACCTCGCCGGCGTGGACCGGCACAGGACGCCGTGGCTGCTGGTGCTGCTGCACGCGCCGTGGTACAACACCAACGAGGCGCACCAGGACGAGGGCGTGGGGGAGAGCATGCGCATCGCCATGGAGAGGCTCCTCTATGAGGCCAACGTCGACGTCGTCTTCGCCGGACATGTCCATGCCTATGAGCGCTTTGTAAGTAGTATATGTATTGTGTCCATTTTTATCTACTCTTCAACTACTCCCTCCCTCCGTAAACTAAGGGCATGTACAATGGTTCTAGCTTAAGGATGCCACGTAAGATAAATGATGAGGTGGAGGAGAGAGAAATCATAAGAGAAGGCCTGTCTTAGCTTATTTAAGAAAAGACAAGAGATGATAGCTTAGCACAATTTGTCTCACCATGTTTTTAGGAATAACTAATTATTGAAGATAAGGCTAAGAGATGACCCATTGTAGACTTGTTTTTTTGTCATTTCTAATTTACATGCAAAACTTAAGATAAGACTATCTTAGCAACCATTGTACATGCCCTAATATAAGAGTGTTTAAAATGCTAAAATGATGATCTAAACGCTCTTATATTAGTTTACAGAGAGAGTTATTAATCAATCTCCCCCGCAAAAAAAATAAAAGACAAACTAACTAACCATTTCCATTATGTGGCCCTTGACCTAGTAGACGAGGATCTACGACAAGGCCGACGCCCGGGGTCCAGTGTACATCACCATCGGCGATGGTGGCAACAGGGAAGGCCTTGCTTCCAAGTACGTGATTGGTTCCTCTCACATCCTACTGCCCTTCATTTGCATCGTAATATCTCTATTTTTTTTCTTTCTTGTTCATTGAAGATTCATCAAGGACCACAAGTCGGCGCCGCTTTCGTTGTTCCGCGAGGCGAGCTTCGGGCACGGGCGACTGAGGATCGTAAACGAGACGACCGCCGTCTGGAGGTGGCACCGCAACGACGACAAGTTCGCCACCGTGGCCGACGAGGTCTGGCTGGAGAGCTTGGCAACATTAACCAATCGCCGGTCCTTGCACGGCCGCCGATGAGTTGTAGGGTACCAGTACACGACCTCGGCTTAACTGCTGCCGAGAATTGGCTTATTCAGTTGGTTCGCCGGATCGGTTCACTATACTACATAATAAGTACTCCCTCCGTCTCAAAATAAGTCTTTCAACTTTGTACTAATTCTAGTACAAAGTTGCACTAGGGTCAAGACACTTATTTTGGGACGGAGAGAGTAGTATAATAAAAGGAATTTTAAAGCCAGGTCAAAATATTTATCCCCGGATTGGTTGTTATCTATAACTGGCTGTGATAACAACACAATTCAGCCGCTTCTATATTGTCACAGTCAGTTTGATGTTTATCAATGTCTTAGTCACTTTTAAATTCCCAATGGATTGGGATTCTACTATTACAACCAGTTTACTGGCAATAACCGGCTGTAATATGATTTTGTACAGGCAGGCAGAAATCTAAATTCGACCTTCCTTGCAACAGAATATATATATTTATATAGAAATAAATAAATGAATGAATGAAAAAATTGGCGTGAATTTATATATATGTCCTCATCTTAAATAATAATAAAATGCCATCCTCAAAGTAATAAAAACGCCATGCTATTATAAATAAAAAATTTCATGCTCTTATCAATATATTACATGCCATTGAAAATAAAAAATGTCATCCTCTCACTATTAAAAATGTGATCCTATTATAAACAAAAAATGTCATGCCATTATTAATAAAAACTGCTATGCGATAAAAAAATGCCGTCCTCTCACTATTAAAAATGTCATCCTATTCTAAAGAAAAAATGCCATGCTCTTATTAATAAAAACTGCTATGGCATTAAAAATTAAAGATGCCATCCTCTCACTATTAAAAATCGCATCCTATTATAAACAAAAAATGTCATGCTCTTATTAATAAATACAGATGTACCATTAAAAATAAAATTTGCCATCCTCTCACTATTAAAAATGCCATCCTATTATAAACAAAAAATGTGATGCTCTTATTAATAAAAACCGCTATACCATTAAAAATAAAAGATTCCATCCTCTCAGTATTAGAAATGCCATAGTCTTAATGATAAAATTGGCATCATCACAATAATAAAAATCACATGCTCTTATTAGTAAAAACTACCATATCGGTAAAACAAAACTGTCATCCTCTCAATAATAAAAATGTCACCCTCTTATAATAAAAAAAATTGTCATCCTGTTATAATAAAACTGCCCCGTGAGAAAGTAAAAAAAATTGGGGATTGATTTTTTTTTCCAAAAATGCCATGGTGTATATAAATATACATTTTAAGAAAAATGTTCGCAAGCCCGCTCTCCAGCCCAGTGGTTAGAGTACCGGCACACTCGACACGAGAGGTAGGGATCCGAATCCTCTCATGTGCCCGTGTTACGTATTTTTTGAAAAACAAAAACAAGAGTAAGCGAGGAAAAGCCAGACAACGAACACGTTAAACATTTTTGGAAAAAGAAAACAAGAGTTCGCCAGGAAAAGCCAGACAGGGAATGCCTCCAGCCATCCGACATAGCGTTGCCCCTTGTGTTGGGATGTGTGCGAATTCGCTAGGGTCGCCCTCCTGGCGAACATTCGCCGGTCATAATTTTCGAAGATTTCATCACCTCATGCTCATAACAAGGCGTATCGAGCCATAGTATCCGTTGATGTATGTTGTTACATGTGTCCAATATATACAACTTCTCTTTTAGTGATTGGATGGAGAGGATGGGAGGCTCCATGTCGAGACATTCCATTGTCGGTCCTTGGTGGTAGCAAAAAACAAAAAAAACGATGTGTAGCGTTGCACAGGGAGGATTATCACCGCCACGGCTCCATCTACACTTACACTCAAGGAGGTGACACACTTGCTCTTCAAGATCCAGCTTCGAATGGGTTTTCGTGAGCGGGAACAACGGTGGAAGCCTCACGGCGTCACATGTGAAATGGGTGAGGGAGCTAGATGATGATGATGTATGGAGCGTCTTGTTTTTGCGGAAGAAGTAGGTCGTCGACCGAATAAGCGACATGGTGGCCACTCAAGAGAGGGCACGGGATACGAACGAAACCTCCAGCCAAGTGGTAAAAAGATGTGTCTCTTGATGTCGCCGAGGTGAAGGTCGTTGCCCTCGGGCAGCATCATCCACCGTCACGCGTGAAAGCGCGGGCCGATGATGCCACGGGCGCCTGGACTAATGGTGCTAGACTACCGGTGTGTGCACATCCCCGAAACGGAATGTGTTCCGACGGTTCTCAAGCCAAAACGTGCCAGCCCATCACATGGCCGGAGGGAGGTTGCTATTTGACGACGACGACGATGACATGGATCGATTTCTCACTTCTTTCAGAGATGGGATCCATCCCTGGCCGCATCACACGATTCGACTAAAGATAACCTTATTAAAAGGAATTGGCATGGAAGTGCGCAATGTGTCTATTGTCACCATGATGAGACAATAAAACATTTATTCTTCGAATGCAAATTGGCTTGTTCTATATGGTCAGTCATCCAAATAGCTTCTGGCTTGTATCCTCCTTGTAGTGTTGCTAATGTATTTGGCAACTGGTTGCATGGGATTGATCACAGGTTTAGAACTCTTCTCAGGGTGGGAGCGCTTGCCGTTATTTGGTCGCTTTGGCTATGTAGAAACGATAAGGTTTTTGATGATAAAAGTACTTCTCTGATGCAGGTTATCTACAGATGTACCGGGACTCTTCGTTTATGGTCCTCTCTACAACGCGTGGAGAATCGAGACCTGTTTACGGAGGTGTGTACACGATTGGAGGCTACGGCGAGGGATACTTTTACCCAACATGGGTGGCAGCATGATCTTAGGATTGCCCCTCCCTACGCTTTAGGCCTTATACGGACTCTATGTCTCTTTGTTTTTCGCCTTTTTATTTTTCTTTGTATAAGAAGATCTTATTTGGTTGTGTGCATCTTAGTCATGCAGAGACCGGGTGTAATGCTTAAATATTTTAAGTAATATAAAGCATCCATTTTCGAAAAAATCACACGATTCGACTCGGCAACATTTTTTTTAGTAAAGACAGCAAAATTAAATAAAAGAAGAAATGTGGGGATGCTTGAGTTGGGCCTAATCTACAGCGTCCTCTCCTAATGGGCCTACCATCTGGCCCGTCCAACACTCTCTCTCTCTAGAAAAAAGGTGCGTGGGTGATTAGGAACAAAAAAAAAAGGTGCGTGTGTGGGTAGGACAAAAAAGAAAGAGCGGCCGCCGGCGAGGGAGGCGGAGGGGGGGAGGGAAGAAAGGTGCGGCCTTTCTTGCCTAAAATTCCAGCGGCGGAGGCGAATCCAAGGAGGAGGAGGAGGAGGAGCTAAATCCTCGCCGTTCGTCTCCCCGATCGCCATTTCCCCCGGCCCCTTCCGCGCGAGAGATTCGTCCTCCGATGCAGGCCGCCGCCTCGTGGAGCAAGGGCCTCCCCGGCCTGCGGAGCCACCTCTGCGCCGCCGCGGCGGCGTCGTTCCACTCCACGCCCCCCTCCCCCGCCAAGTGGAAGGGCAAGTTCGATTGCAAGGTCCGGCCGCCTGAATCTCCCCCTTCTAGCTACTGTGGATTCTGCCTTAGTTGTAAGCTGTAGGTCTAGCCACTGCGGATGCTTGTGGTTAATAATCAGTGGATGGAAAATAGATCGATCAAACTTGGCAACAGTTTGGTGATCACTGTTATCTTTCTTTCTTGTCCACACAAGCTCTTCTTCAATTGTAAGCTGTAGTAGATGCACATTTCAGCAGATAGATGGTGCTGGTGCTGGTAGATGCCGATTTCTTCTGCAACAAATAGTTTTGGGGCTCTGAAACTAAGCATCCGAACCCGATTCATGGACCACAAACTTCTTGATTGGTTTCGGCGGATGGTTTCCAGTAGGATAAGCATGAACGACCAAGCTCCATGTGTTGTTAACTGCTACGCATCTGGGGTGCCCTCAACCAATTAACCTGCTGTGCTGCGATTTCAGTCCCATTTCAACTAGTTCCAGCTTGTAAAGGGCCCCCGATACATGCACATTTGGCAATTAATTTGTTCTAGTGGGGTTATGCATATGCTTTACAAGTTACAACATCACTCCTGTTCATTTTTTTTTCCATATATGTGTAGCTTGCATGCTGACGCTATAATTTCCTGCCCCCTATTCATTGTGCAGCATGAACATGGAGAACGGAAGCTATCCAAGGTATGCCTCGACACATCTCTCAACTGTAATCTGGCTGGGAACATGAGCACCGCCATTAGTGTCAAACATACTTGAAGCACAGTAGCTCAAAGCAGCAGGTTAACTTCATGCCTGATGGAACATGTAAGATACGTCAGTAACTATGGTCGGTATAGTATTAGTAGGGACTGCAAGTTAATTATACTAAGACAGTAAAGTGTATTTTACTTGATACTTTCCTCAGGGTGCTTGCATTCTCATACAGTTGCATAGAGCTCTTGGTAATGGTTTTCTAGAAACTTGGTAGCATATAAGGTTTTATTTATAGCTAGATACCAGAATTAGATCTGTCAGAATGTAATTGAGCACCTCTAGCTGTGTTATGCATTTGTTCCACTGCCATGTTTTTAGTAGCCAAAGCAAACTCAATGATTCAATTCATCACGCAAAAATAAAAACAGTTATAGGTTTGTACTTGATGCTTTATTTAGTAGCTGCCTTACCATGATTAGGTAGCATTCGACAATGGTGAATTTTGAGATAGTTCTAATGGGTAATAACTCTTCAACAGAAATATGAGCGATACGTCATTCGTCAAAAACGAGCAGAAGGAAAGAAGGCCCTGAAAAATTACCTTCTGTATGGAAAGTCAACACCTCATATACAGGTGAAATTTCTATTCGAGTTGTCATTTAACACTCTTGTCCTTCCTTGACTGGGATAACTAAGGCAAAAGTTTATTTTTGCAAGCATAAGAGTTGGCAGAAAACACCCACCATCCATTTATTATTGCTTGTGTACCTGAAGCCTGCAGTGCACTTGTATTCCTCCAGGATGGAAGTATGGGCAGCTTTGCTAATTCGCATGACATTCCACGATTCAAAACGTTCAGAAAAAAACAGGATCACAGTTCAACAAAACCTCGACAAGGAGTACACCATCAAAGAAAGGGTATGGTTCTATCTTAGCACAATAGGTCCAAGTTTTGCACTGCTGCCTTGGGAATATCCATGTGGTTATCTAGCGTTTCATGGTCTGTTATTGCCTTTTCTGCATATCTTACATAGATATGTCTGAGGATATGATTTATTTAAAACTTCTACAGCCTACAACTCATCTATATGAATTCTGATCCTTTGTGATGACAGTGTTTCGTGCTGCTTAATGACAGTGTTTTGTTGAACTTTCATGGATTATAGCATGGATTTGTGATGCTGGCTATCTAGATCACTTCATTGAAGCAGCTATCACATCGTAATATGAAAGTTTGATAAGGATGTTCATTTTTGTAGACAAAAAGGACAAGGCGAAGTTCTACAACTTTTTCTACGAAGCCCGATATGTGAATCCTGAAAATATTTTTGAGACCATCTTTGGCGAGCATCACCAGAGCTTTACCTGGTCCCATGCATCATGGGAGGGTTTTCACTTCAGAGATTCATCGTTTGGATTCGGACGACGGGCTGGTGAATCACGAAGACAAAGAGTTGAAAGCGAGAGCGAAGACGAAAGCGACGACGAGGACACCGGTGAGACAGCCGGCGTTGGCTCACATGCGCACAGGGTCACCCTTGGATTGCCACCTTGTGGTCCACTAACCCTAGATGATGTCAAAACAGCGTGAGATTCCGTTTCGTCCTGCCTCCTCAAATTGTTGTTTGTCTCTGCCACCGTTGCAAAGTGTTGTTACCACTCACTCCGCTGGTGTTCACCTGATTTACTCCGTGCAGCTTCCGCGCGTCTGCCCTGAGGTGGCACCCTGACAAGCACCCGGGCTCTTCACAGGTAACCAACCGGCTTGGTTCTCGTGGTGTCGAAGTTAAACCAGCAGCAGATGCATCATTCATATATCGATTTTCCCAGAGCCAACAATCTGTATGCCAACATTCATATATGCTCTCTATATTTCTGGTGCAGGCCGTTGCTGAGGAGAAGTTCAAGCTGTGTGTCAACGCGTACAACTCACTCTGCACCGTCCTCAAGGCTGCTTAATCCTCTTCCTTGAGGCCTTGTCGGTCTCCTGACCTTGAGCGCGTGAATTTGGCAAGAAAATTGTTCCATCTCTTGCCGGGAATTTGAGCTCCAGACGGAAGCTCGGGAGCAAGAGCTCTTCCCTGCATCTGTTGTTTGTTCCTTTATTCAGCATTTGTTTTCTTTCACTAGAGATTTGAGCAAACAGAGCCAAGCCCCAACAGCATGGAAGGAGATTATGTTGTAACATGTAGAAGCAAAATCATATTTACTACCATTGCAAGCTGTAACAACAAATGATGGTTATTTCATTTCATCTCTTGATTTCGAAAGGGGAAATAAAAAGGACCTTGGTCTGAATGCAACAATTATTTTCCAGTGTTGCTCTGAGATGAGATGTGATCCTTATCTTACTGTAGTGTAATACTACTCTACATTTTAGATAAGATGTCAGATAGTAGTACAATTATTCGATGTGATTGACATGGACAGTTGCGTTATGATGAATTGATGATTAGGCCGAAATCAAAGCAGAGTTGGTCACAATCATGGCCAACGAAGATCCTTGACATTAATGAATGTTGGCAGGCAGGCAGGCAAACAGATCTCACTCACTCACAATCGATGGTGCTGATGTCTGTCTTTGGTGCTGCTCGCTTGCTTGCTTGCTTGCTAATGATGGAACACAGCACAATCGATTCGATTCTACTACTAATCAAGAAGAAGAAGAAGAAGAAGAAGAAAAAGAAGGTGGTAGGGCTAGAAGCACAGGACGGCGACGGCTGCGGCGACGGAGAAGGCGAAGGTGGCGATGAGGAAGGCGAAGTGGATGGCCCAGCTGCGCCTGAACTTGGCGAGGTAGGTCTCGTGCGGCTCCTGGTAGGGCACCTCCACGTCGGCGGCCGCCACCACCTCCCCCGCCGACTTGAGCATGCGCAGCCGGTCCGCCGCCAGCGCCAGCGTCAGCTTGTGGCACCGCCGCTGGTACCTATATATATGCAGCGTCAGTTTTGTTAGTTTGTTCCTCACCACCTCAGCCAGATCGAACCTAGCAAACCAACCAAGGAAAGGAATGGGGAAAGAAGGAAGGAAGGAAGGATTGGGGACCTGAACCCGTTGAGGCAGCGGAGGTGATGCGCGACGGCGGCGTAGAAAGCGAGGTGGGCGAGGGAGAGGAGGCCCGCGGGGGCCCAGAGGTGGCGGCACTGGAGCCTGCCGCCGCCGGCGACGGCGGAGAGCACGAGCGCCAGGAAGAGGAAGAAGGCGAGGAAGAGGCGCCAGAGCTCCTGCTTCTGCGCGTCGGCGCTCCGCTTCTTCTCCACCGTCTTGTCGAAGTGCAGCTGCACCACCGCCCCCAGCGCCTGCGCCGCCGCGTCCCGCCCCACCACGTCCACCGTCCCCATCCCCATCCCCATCCCCGCGTAGGAGGACGGCGCCGCCTCCCCCTCCCGCGGCATCGGCGTCGGCGCCGGCACCGTCACCAGCCGGTGGTGCTGCCCGTGCCGATCCATCGTCAGTCAGTTGACTCGGAGGGAGGAGTATTTTACTTGCTCGCGGCCGGAGCTCGGTGCTGAGACTGTGACTGAGCTGGGTGAAGTGGAGGTGGGGAGTGAGCAGTGGCACAGACAGACAGAGAGTGCAGGTAAAGTTGATGCTTTTATTTTATTTACGATGGCCATGGGTGGATCATTGGATGCTTCCTGCACTGGACTGGAGCAATCATAATGACCGTGGTGAGTATTTCATTTTTTATTTTAGCTAGCTGTCAAGTACGAGTACAGTAATTAGAATATTACAGTAGATTACCCGAAAAAAAAGAGAGAATATTTTAGTAGATGGAGGAGATTAAAAGGAAGAGACGGAGGAGAGAAGATTCACGGGAGGGTGTAGCAGGGATGGGATGGGATGGGATGGCACGTGGTGAAGCATCTCTGTGAACAGTGACTGTCAGCACTGAGGATGCATCCATGTGTACAGTGGACGCTTGCTAACTGAATAATGCAGCATCCCAATTCGTGAAAAACTACAAAACTAGCTCAGCACAAAATGACCCTCTTTTAAAAATATATCATAAAATGATCCTACACACATGACGCCCGCACACGGAACGCCATGCTAAACAGGACAACGCCCTCATCAAGGGCGCCATACTGGTCAGCGGTGACTTGCCACGTTGGCAGGGCGTCATGCCCCTTGCTTCAACATAACAGAGTGCCCATGTGTGTTTTCCTTCACAAACCCTCTTTTTCCCCCTTCTCCACCCTGGCCGCCCCACTGACGGCCCTCCCTAATGCCCACAAAATTTCATGAATCGGAGCTCCAAATCGATGATTAATCCTCCCCTTCCACCTCTCAAAGTATTCTCCATCATTCCTCCTCTTTTTGTCGGTTGAAATCTCCGCATTGTGGGGATTTGAGGAAACCCTAGGTCATCTAATTTTGCTATTTTCGTTGATGCATTTTGGTGTTTATGATTGTAGATGGCGAGGATCGTGAATGTGCATCATGTGGACTTTGTCTCCTTTGAGAAGGGGGACGCCGAGTATGGTGACCACATTGGCATCGTGAATAATTTCTTTTACACCACATTGGCACATACATGTGTAAGCATTCATGAATAAAGTCTCTATCTAACAAATATAAGTCCTAGTTCATACCTAAAAAATCACTAAACATACTAATCCTATCATATCCCCAACCATGCCATAAACAAAATCTCTAGTCATACCTACAAATTTCCTCACCATACAAATACTAACAAACCCCTTTTCATACACCATCAAATACCTCACATATCCCCATCCATACGTCATATTAACCTAACAAATTCCTAAAAAGAGCATGAACTAGGGTTTCTCCAATGTGAGGATTTTGACCAATAAAACTAGAGGAGAGGGAGAGGAATACCTTGAGGATGGGAAGGGGAATAAGATCCACCGTTTCGTCCCTTCGATCCACCACTTCAGGCTGCGGATTTGAGAGGAGGGAGAGAGTGGCGACGGGGGAGGGGGCGCCGCGAGATTAGAACGAGCAGAGTAGACAACGAACATAGAAGGGCGCCGCGACGAGCTTATCCACAACGAAAGGGGCATGGCACCCCGGCCAAAGGCGCCATACTAGTCACCGCGGCGCCCCTCCCTGGGGCGTTATGCGGCAACAACTGCCCCCCCCCCCCCCCCCCCC
>LR738710.1:932066602-932103407 GCA_902687465.1 Secale cereale
CCCCCCCAACTCGACGTGGCAGGTCAGCGCGGTCCTATGGCGGCCTTGACCAAGGCGTTGTCTTGTTTTGCATGGCGCCCCGGATGCGGGCGTCATACATGTAGGACCATTTTATGAAATATTTTGAAAAATGGGGTCATTTTGTGCTAAACTTTGTCCAAAGGGCCAGTTTTGTAGTTTTTCACTGCCAATTCATCCGAGTGAAAAAGGCCGTCGCTGATAACTATCAACTGAAATGGGAAAACGTCGGGTTGAGCTAAACGGGAAACAAGCCTTGCTACCTCTCGCTCAAATGCTACGGCATCTCCAACGGCCACCCAAATCGGGCACACTAAACATCTACGAATACACAACCGCAAGTATCAAACGTCAGCACACATTTCTAACGGAAACTAGACAAAAAAAAGACAAAAACTATGAAAACCAGACAAAATCAAAGCAAGTTTGTTATTTTACATTCGAATCGGACAACATTTGACAAGTTCAACTGTTTTTTTTAACTATCCGAGGTACCGGACGGTGATCTCATACGCATGGCCTCCCTAGCCGGCGACACCTCCATCGTTGTCCGCTCCGTCGTCGTCATCATCAGAGTCAGAGTCATCATGGTCCTTATAGCGGCGGTAGGGCACGTAGGGGTATGACACCCCTGATTGGCCGCTGACTGGTCTTCGCAGCACATCCGATCACATTCCTTGGCCGCCTCGACTTGACCTAGTGGGTGACAAGGGGCGTCGGCGCGCAGAGACTCTGCCAAACCAATCTTGATGAGTTGGTCGCTAAGGCAGCCCCGGCGCCGCACAGACGTCTTTGTGGTGCTCCTGTACTGGTCCTCGATTTATGCCAACGCAAGGTCAGAGTCCACAAAGACTCAGTCCGGCTTGACGTCGGACATCGCAAACGCGGCCCAGTGGTGTGCGTTGCACCTTCAATGCCACCTTATCGGCCGATGTCACAGAGCTGCGCGACGAGGTGCTGTTGCCGCCGCCGCCGCCGCGGAGCTAATGCAGGAGGCGCCTGCGGGCTAGTCAGTTTTTTAGTGGAATAAAATCAGGCAAAAACCAGACACATCCTAAGGGCATGTACAATGGTTGCTAAGATAGTCTTATCTTAAGTTTTGCATGTAAATTAGAGATGACAAAAAACAAGTCTACAATGGGTCATCTCTTAGCCTTATCTTCAATAATTAGTTATTCCTAAAAACATGGT
The DNA here is from genome assembly GCA_902687465.1 of Secale cereale. NCBI lineage: Eukaryota > Viridiplantae > Streptophyta > Magnoliopsida > Poales > Poaceae > Secale > Secale cereale. The sequence continues at coordinate 932,067,812 of LR738710.1, forward strand.
GAGACAAATTGTGCTAAGCTATCATCTCTTGTCTTCTCTTAAATAAGATAAGACAAGCCTTCTCTTATGATTTCTCTCTCCTCCACCTCATCATTTATCTTACGTGGCATCCTTAAGCTAGAACCATTGTACATGCCCTAAAGACCGGCAGCCCCATGCATGGGAAATGGGATACTGCCAACTAGAGTTCAAATTCTAGATTCTTTTCTGAACTTGGTCAACCGTGCTTAAACGCAGTGGTTTCTCCTAATACAAAACAGACAAGGAAAACGGTCTAAACTGTAAGTGGAGAGAACAAGTAGATGTGCACCTTCGAAGTTCAACATCGTGCAGCTTTACTTGACGTGGCAGTCTTTATTTTGATGAAAGTCATATGCTTATCTTTATAACAAGATGCACACCGTGCCAAAAAAAAAATATGCACACAAACAATAATCAGCACACTTCCCGCTCTTCATCATAACGAATGGAGACCCCTAAATGTACTTCTCTGATGCATGTTATTTGGTCGCTTTGACTATGTAGAAATGATAAGGTTTTTAATTATAAATGTACTTCTCTGATGCATGTTATATACAGATGTACCGAGATTTTTCGTTTATGGTCCTCTCTATAATGCGTGAAGAATCGAGACTTGTTTACATAGAACGATTGGAGGCCACGACAAGAAATACTTTTACTCAACATGGGTGACAGCATTATCTTGATTGGCTGTGTGCATCTTACTTATGTAGAGCCTGGGTGTAATTCCTTTTCCTTCAAAAATATGTGCACAACGCATTTGTAAACGTAATTTTTCTCCGACTATACAGATTTAGGTGCGGAAAAAAAGAAACATTATATATCTTTTATAAACGGACTTGTAGTGTAATAAATAAAAAATATTAATCTTTACCTAATAATAAAGAAAGTTGGGTTTCAGCCCGTACGTCGTCGCGCGCGATTTTGCGAAATAGTCCCTATGGTTTTTTGGTATTCAACCCGCAGTCCCTTTTAAAGTAGATATATGACATACGTCATTCTTACAAAAAGGACCCTGCGTTTTGTTATTCGGTTGCTCGCGAGAGAGACGAGCTGGAGGTCGAGGCTGGCCGCGATGCAGACGATGCCCGGTGCGGCGGCTGCGATCTCCGGCCAGATCCGGTCAAGGAAGCGAGGCCGAGGCGATCTAGGAGGCGCGGGAGGAGATCCAGCGGCGGAGCTTCAACTCCAAGTACATGGCGGCTGCGTTCCTCGCCGGTTCCGACCGGGATGGGGCTACGATGCGGACGACGCCGGGCGCGGCGGCCACAATCTCCGGCAAGATCCAGTCGAGGAGGCGAGGGCCGGATCCTATTCCGGGGACGACATGGAGGTGACCTACAAGGCACGGGAGGAGGTCCAGCGGCGGGGCTTCAACTCCAGCGGGCCCCCTTTCGATGGGCGGGGCCGCCCACCTCGTCGGCGACTCCCCGAAGGCCGACATGGCCTCCTCCTCCGCGTCCTCGACCGACTCAGCCTCCCGGTGCTCCCGGTCGCGGAAGGATATTCACCTGTGGCGGCGCCGACGACTATTGTCTGCTCGTACAGGAGAGGGCGGCGAAGGCGACGGCAAGGGCGCCGGTGACGACGTGCACGACCTCGCACTGCCGCCGGCGATGTCCTTCGCAGTGGTTCTCGCCCAGGTGAGCGTCCACTCCTCCCAGTGTTCGTCCAGTGTTCTCCCTCTCCCTCTGCGTCCCCTGTCGCTTTTCTCAGGTTGCTTTTGTTGCAGCCAGAGGCTCAACATCAGGGGCCGCGTCTACCCGGCGATCCACCCCGTCGATGGCAACAAAGTTCTCGGAAAAGTGCTTGCAATCCCACGCACACACATCCCGGATACTTGGCATTAATTTCTTAGTTTGTCCACTGCAAGTTAAGATGTCTACAATGGCGAGTACTATCAGTATGGAACGGTTGAACTGCAGAACGAGTGACAATCTGTTCATGTGTCTACGTTGTAGGTTTGGAAGGGGATCACTGCTGGGGAGCTCGATGTGCTGGACACATTTGAAGATGAAGAGTGTGAGAGGGAAACTGTTGGCATCTTACTGACAGTAAGTCCATTGGCTGGCCTAGGTCTCTGCTCCAGCTGATGGTAGCCGGATTCATGCCAAACTGCAAAATTCAGTGAAATTCAAGATTGAGCCTTCTGTTTTGGGGCACGCAGATAGGACTGCTATCAATTGGTTTTTTTTCTATCATGAAAGACCACTTTTTGTTTGGAACTTAGAGAGCAAATCTTCACTAGGCTGTTCTACGGGAAGAGGATTAAGTACTTCGGATTTGCAGGATTCCACGGATACAATGATCGCCTATGCATACATATGGGTGAATGTAGATGATCCAGACCTCTATGGTGAATGGGATTTTGATGTGAGTATTTCCCTTCATACTAATCGTAAGCATTTTTCGTATATTGAATGAAAGGGAGACAGACACCACCAGTATCTAACTAAGCTCGTGCATCAATCTGGTGATGCTATGAGAAGCAAAGCTGTTGCAACATATGTCTATTAAATCATACATATAATGCTACTATTTGTTAAACAGTCTCCATTTTCTCAGCTGGCCCAATACTTTTGCTGATCAAAAATTTGGTAGGAATAATAACATCACTAATTTACTAGCTCTAATGTGACGACCCCGGCCCGACCGTGCACTAATCATACACGCAAATGCACACGATCAAGCCTAAGGACTCACGTGAAGGAATCACAGCACAACTCTAAAACATAAATAAATACATGCAAGTTATATATTACAAGCCAGGGGCCTCGAGGGCTCGAATACATAACAAGTGTCACACACATAGTCAGCGGAAGCGTTAGGTATCTGGGTACAGATACAACACAGAAGAAGATAGGCCTGTTACACAGGCGGGGCAAAAGAAAAGCTACGATCGAAAAGGCGCAGGCCTCCTGCCTGGGACCTCCGATCCTACTCCTGGTCGTCGTCCGCCGGCTCCTCGTAGAAGTACTCGCCGGCCGGGTAGTAGTAGTAGCCAGCCTCGGGCTGGTAGTAGTAGTCGTCAACGGGGGCTGCGGGCACCATGGCTCCGTCGTCTGGTTTATCATGCGGGTAGGACAAAAGAGGAAGCAAAGCAACCGTGAGTACTCATCCAAAGTACTCAGCAAGACTTACATCAGATCTATACTAGCAATGCATTATTTTCAAAGGAGGCTTTAAGTGGGTGGACTAGACTGCAGAAAGCAAGAGTAGAGAGGGGAAAAGCCTAGTCCTGACGAAGACTAGCATCTTCAGCGCCTTGCAGCAATTAGAAGGGAGTAGAATAGTTCATCATAATGTATAGTGTTTATAGCAATATCAACCTCATATCTCAAGTCACCAGTTCTAGTTGTACCGAAGTGGATACAACTCCGAGTGTCCGTTACCGTAGGACAGGCTATCGATAGATTGTTTCTTCCCTGCAGGGGTGCACCAAGTTACCCACCACGCTCGCTTAACTCCGGCCGGACACACCATCAGGTCGTGCCCGCCCTCGGCTAAACAATACGACGCAACCCGACCGGAAACCGCCAGAGAGGATCGAGCACGCCGGACTAATCCTATGCCCCCGGGGGTCATGGCCGTCGCCCCGGACACTCCGCACGTTGCGAGGCCGTTCGGTAGCAGACCTAGCAACCCCTTATACAAGTACGCAGTTGCATCCTAAGTCCAATCCGAACGGGCCGCTCAATCGCTGACGTCGTGACGACTCCGGCTGATGTATACGACGCAGAGCACCCACTCACACCCACGTGGTGGTTAGTGCTATCGGACCCGAAGGCCCCTCGGATTAAATATCCAAATCGCTTAGTGGATTCGGAGCGCGCGGAAACGAGCGTTGCCACCACACCGGTGGCCCCGACGTCCCGTCTCGAAGACTTGTGACAAGGACCTTACGGACCGGCCACGCTTCGTAGTTATCTCGCGGGTACCCTCACTGGTCACCCGACTCCACAGCTCACGCCTCGAAGGCACTCGCGGGTACCCCTCAGGGTCAACCCGTCTCTATCCAACTTGTGTAGTAGTCACCATAAAGTGTCTTCAGACGCACGATACCTCTGGCCGCACGCCTTTGTTCCTGGCGACGTCCGGCCTCGGGGATCGATACGTCTTTAAACACGGTACGGTAAACCAGGGCATCCGTGTGGTTTCCATGCCGATGAGGAATCCGAGGAATCACCCTCGTTGGATTCCTAAACGACAAATTCCGTTAAGGTGATACCGGAGGAATCACCCTCGGCGGTAATCACCATAGCGGATGCACGACAAAAGCTAAGTCGGAAGTGGGAAGAGGAATCACCCTCGGTAACCCACAACGAGCTAGCTATACTACAGGGACAACATCGAAAGTGAGCTCGGAGGTACCACCCTCGTCACCCGATGTTAACTCTGCGGAGTCGAGCATATTAGGGGGGTGTACGGTGATGTGAAGAAGGTCAGGGGAAAGGGCTCGATCGGTTGATCGAGGCAAGGGTACTATGCGAGGCAACTACGAGAAAGCGGGACCATAGCAGTGCTACCCAACCTATACTAAGCAGTTTATGAATAAAGACAGGTATCAACAGTTTAGCAAAAACAGGCTATGCAACAGTAATAGGAGCAGTAGCAGTAGCAGCAATTCTAATGCAAGAATAAGAGAGAATAGACATAGGCGATATCGGAATGATCAAAAGGGGGGTTGCTTGCCTGGTTGCTCGGTGGCAAAAGCAAGGTCGTCGGAGGGGGAACCAATCACCGGGACGGCGTCGGTCTCTGGAGCGGCGTCAGCGTCGGACTCTACCGAGAGAGAAGAGGGGGGGAAGAAACAGATAAATACACAAAACATATGCAACACAGAGCGTGCTAAGCTAACGTGCAGTGCAGGGTTGCCTAAGAATATGTCTAAGTTGTATTAGTTATTTTTAGGATTTAACTGGAAGTATTTACCGGTGTATGTGCACTATTCATCTACCGAAAACGGGCTAAAAGTTGCGGGTTCACCTCCGTAGAGGGTCCCGACACGGAAACGGATAGCACGGTTAGAATCGTCTCGTCGTTCTGAGCAACTTTCATATAGAAAGTTTTTCGATCCGAGCTACGGTTTAAAAGATATGAATTTCTAAAGATTTTAGCATTTTCTGAAATTCTAGAATTAAAATAAATAACAGAATATGATATATTGCGTCAGTAGTGATGTCAGCATGACGTCAGCACAGCTGACCCGCTGACTGGGTCTAACTGACAGGTGGGACCCACCTGTCAGTCTCTCTGAGCTTAACAGTGATTTAAAATAATCTAACAGAAACAATTAAGGGTGTGGGCCCCTGTTGTCAGTGTCTGTTTAGAGTTAACTAATTAGAATTTAACTAAAATGTGTTTAATTAGACTAACTAATCGAGGGGGGCCACACGTCAGCGTCAGGGGTGAACAGTGCACCGCGTTGACTACGGTCAACGCGGTCAAATAATCGACGGGGGCCCACAGTCAGTGTCCCAGGGGTGGGCCCCGCGCTCTGCCACATCAGCGGCCGGCGTTTAAACGCCGGCGACGCGTTTCCGCGGTGGCAGACCGCCGGAGATGCTCGGGATCGCGCTAGGGGGCTCCGTTCGAGCTGCGGATGGGTGCGTTCGGCTGCGGACGGAGTCGCGCATCCAGTGGCGCGACTGGCCGGAGCGAGGGAGGCCGGGAAAGTGGCCGGCGACGAGCGCGGCGGAGCAAAGCTCCGGTGAGTGAGGGGGATCGGCACTTAGGAGGGATCTAGAGCGCGCGTGCGGTGTCGTTCGAAAGAGAAAGGCAAGGCGCATCCAAAGGGAGTGTTCTCGTCGCCGGACTCGACCGGAATCATCGACGGTGAGCCCGCGGGCGGCGCCGGAGTTCGGGCGTGCGCCGTGCTAGGCGGTAGGGAGCTCGGGCGAGCGCGTGCGCATGCTCGTCGTGCTCCTGGAAGCACCAGGAGCACGATGCTGTGCTCAGGCGACCATGACAGCGCCGGTGGCCACGGTGGCGAGGCTTCCCGCGGCGGCGAGCTCACGGCTACGGTGGCAACTAGCTACGGGCGACGACAGCAGCGCAAAACGACGGGGAGGAAGGAGGGGAGCTCACCGAGTGGCTAAGAAAAGCCGGTGACAGTTTAGGAGCAGCAGAGAGTCGAGGTCGCCGGAATCACGCCGGAGTCAGAGGAGAAGGGGGCGGCTCCGTTCTGTGCTTGCAGTGCCTCCCGGCTCCTCCTCAGGGCTCCAGGCGACGTGGCCGACCACGGCGAAGGCGATGGACAGCTCGACGGGGCGGAACGAGCTCGGTGGCCGCGAGAACGACGGCGGACGGCGGTGGTTCCGCTCGGTGGCTCTCGGATCTGGGAGGGGAGGAGGCGAGGCGAGCTCGGGGAAGAGGGGGGAATGGTCGAGGAGGACCAGGGGGTCCTCCTTATCCTATCCCCGGCCCTGTTTTGTCGGTGGAGGCGCTGTAGCGGCAGGTGGCGGCGGGAGCGGCGGCGAGCGCGCGGCGGCCAGCGCGCGCGTGACACGGAGGGGGAGCAGGTAGGAGGAGGGGTGCTGGGCCGGGCTGGGCCACGTCCAGGCGCCAGGTAAGAATCCTCTGGCCCTTTCTATTTTGTTTTTCTGTTTAATTTTTTTTTAACAGAAAGGTCTGCAATATTTTGAGCAGCAATAACATTTAGCAAAAATGTGAAACTTGGCCACATAATTACTTTGGATTATTCTGCACTTTTAGAAAATGGTTTGGGCAACACTTGATCATTTTTGAAATTTCCAAAAATGTTTTGGGCATTTTTAATACTGTTTTGGCATTGTTTTAAATGCTCTAGCCCAATCCAAGATGATGGTGATGTTGTTTTCACCAGAAACAATTGTTTTGGATTATTTGCAACAACATGGACATTTTTCCAAATTTTTTGGAGCAACTTCATTTTGAATTTTGAATTTGCATTGATTTCAGAGGGAAATTTGAGTTGGGAGCTTAACCACTGTGATTAGTTAAAGCAAATGAAGATGACATGGCATGATCAACCAAATGTCACAGTGTTTAGTACAAGGGGGTGTTACAAATTCTCCTCCTCTAAAAGAAATTCTCGTCCCGAGAATTTAGGAGGTAGAAGCAAAGAGGTCGGGGTATTCCGCCCGAAGATTTTCCTCGCGTTCCCAAGTGGCTTCATCTTCAGTATGATTTGACCATTGCACTTTCAGGAACTTGGTGGTCTTCTGGCGGGTCCGACGTTCAGTTTGATCGAGGATGCGGATCGGATGCTCCTTATAAGAAAGATCATCTTGAAGCTCGAGCATCTCGTGATCCACAGCACGATGCGGGGATTCCTTGAAGGATCGACGAAGTTGCGACACATGGAACACATCGTGGATATGCGAGAATTGCGGAGGCAATTGCAATTTGTAAGCCACGAATCCACGTCTAGCAACCACGGGAAAAGGGCCAATGTAGCGAGGAGCTAACTTGCCCTTGATGCCGAAACGGTGTGTGCCCTTCATAGGGGTGACACGAAGATAAACTTGATCACCTGGTTGATAAGTCAGACCCCATCGCTTGCGATCATAGTTGCTCTTCTGACGGTCTTGAGCCGCCTTAAGATTTTCACGCACGATACGGACTTGCTCTTCGGCGTGTTGAATAATGTCCGGACCAATAACTTGTCGTTCCCCAGTTTCTGACCAGTTCAGAGGGGTTCGACACTTACGTCCGTACAGAACTTCAAAAGGAGCCATCTTCAAGCTTTCTTGATAGCTGTTGTTATACGAGAACTCGGCATATGGAAGGGATTCTTCCCATTTCTTACCGAATGATATAACACAAGCTCGCAGCATATCTTCAAGCACTTGATTGACTCGTTCAACTTGACCTTGGGACTGGGGGTGATAAGCTGAACTCCAGTGGATATGAGTTCCCAAAGCTTCTTGAAAACTTTCCCAGAACTTGGAAGTGAACAGGGTGCCACGGTCCGAACTGATCTCCTTCGGAATTCCGTGGAGGGATACAATTCGGGAGATATACAGTTCTGCTAACTGGCTAGCAGTGATAGTCTCCTTGACTGGCAGGAAGTGTGCAACCTTTGAGAGTTGGTCGACAACGACAAGAATGGCATCGTTACCCTTCTGGGACTTAGGAAAACCAGTAATGAAATCCATCTGCACCTTATCCCATTTCCACAGCGGAATAGGAAGAGGTTGCAGTAGTCCAGCAGGCTTCTGATGCTCTGCCTTCACGCGACGACAGACATCGCATTCAGCAACATAACGAGCAATATCCCGCTTCATATTAGGCCACCAGTACCTTTGGCGGAGATCACGATACATCTTAGTACTACCAGGATGAATAGACAGCGGTGTATCATGTGCCTCCTTCATGACCTTGTCAGTCATTAGGTCGAAACGAGTTACCACAATGCGGCCTCGGAAATACAAGGTTCCATCTTCGGATATTGAGAAATCCCTGTATTTCGGAAGATGCAGTTCCTGTTTTATAACATCAACGTGAGCATCTTTGGTTTGCGCTACCTTGACAGCCTTCTCAAGATCCGACTGTATCACAAGGTCATTAAGCGAACCATGTGGAACGATATGCAGATTCAGTTTGCGTAACTCCTCATAAAGACGAGGCTGAGCTCGCCTAACCTTGAGGTTGGTGCTGTATGACTTGCGACTCAAGGCATCGGCCATCACATTAGCCTTGCCAGGGGTATAAGAAATACCACAGTCATATTCAGAAATAGTTTCCAACCATCGCTGTTGGCGGAGATTAAGATCCGGCTGAGTGAATAAATACTTCAAACTTTGGTGATCAGTATAAATTTCACACCGGTTGCCGAGAAGGTAATGCCGCCATAGCTTCAATGCAAAGATCACTGCAGCAAGTTCAAGATCATGCACTGGATAATTCTCTTCATGCGGACATAGTTGACGCGATGCATAAGCAACTACTCTTCGTTCTTGCATTAGGACACAGCCTAAGCCTTGACGAGAGGCGTCACAATATATCACGAAGTCCTTGCGGGAATCTGGAGGAGCAAGCACTGGTGCAGAAACGAGCTTGTCCTTAAGAGCTTGAAAGCTTTCCTGGCATTTATCTGTCCACTCAAACTTAACGCCTTTGTGAAGCAGATTAGTCAGGGGCTTGGCGATCTTGGAAAAATTCTCGACGAAACGGCGACAATAGCTTGCAAGGCCGAGAAAACTTCTCACTTGCTTGACATTCTTCGGAGGAGTCCAGTCAAGAATAGCCTGAACCCGTTCCGGATTAACGGCAATGCCATCCTTGGAAATCACATGTCCAAGGTAGGTCACTTCAGAAAGCCAGAACTCGCATTTGGAAAACTTAGCATAAAGCTGATGCTCTCGCAGCTTCTCCAGAACAAGGCAAAGATGTTCGGCGTGTTCTTCCTTGTTCTTTGAGAATACCAGAATATCATCCAGATATACCACGACAAACTTGTCGAGGTAATCCATGAATATATAATTCATCAGGCGGGAGAAGGTAGCTGGAGCATTAGTCAGGCCAAAAGACATGACAGTGTACTCATACGAGCCATAGCGAGTAACAAATGCAGTCTTTGGAATATCCTCTTCGCGAACACGGATCTGGTGATAACCCAACCTCAAGTCGAGTTTAGAAAACACCGATGATCCAGCCAGTTGATCATATAAGTCATTGATCCGAGGAAGCGGGTATTTATTCTGGATGGTTGCCTGGTTGATAGGTCGGTAATCTTGTACCAGCCTATTCGTACCATCTTTCTTCTTGACGAAAAGAGACGGTGCTCCCCAGGCAGAGGAACTAGGACGGATGAAGCCCTTCTTGAGTGACTTGTCGATTTCCTCCTTAAGCTCTAGGAGCTCATGCGGTGGCATCTTGTAAGGACGCTTCGCAATAGGAATAGTACCCGGCTTCAAGTCAATAACAAATTCGACGGCTCGAGCAGGGGGTATTCCTGGAAGTTCTTCTGGGAAGACATCCGGGAATTCGCATACAACTGGTATGCTTTCGAGCCCTTCAAGTGGTGAAGCATTCAATGCATTTAAGGCATAGATTTGAGCCTCGGCATTATGGGATATACGAGCGCGGCAACTCACGAGTTGATTGGAGGGGTGCCGAAGACGTACAGTCTTGGTGGCACAATCGATTTGGGCCTCGTGAGCCTCCAACCAATCCATTCCTAGGATAAGGTCGATGCCGCAGGATTTCAGGACAATGGGGTGTGCCTGAAACTTCATTTCTTCTATCTCCACTACCACTTCCGGACAGAATAAGGTGGATTTACACCGACCCGCGGAGGTTTGTACGGATACCGTTTGATATAGTTTATCTTGTTTAAAGCCATGTTTAAATGCAAATGGTTCTGATATGAAGGAATCAGATGCACCAGTATCGAACAAAACATTAGCAAATACTGAGTTGACAAGAAGTGTACCCATCACTGTGGCTGGCTGTTCTGGGTCTTCACTCAGATTGACGTGGTGAAGCTGACCACCACGAGTATTCGAAGGCCTGACATTATTGTTGCGCTGCTGAGGAACTCCACGTCCACTGCCACGACCAGCAGATGGAAGAGCCAGCTGACCCTGAGCCTGTGGACAGTCTCTGGCACGGTGACCCGGACGGCCACACTTGAAGCAGAGTCCACTCTCTGGACGAATCGCAGGTACTCGAGGAGCTGGGACTGCAGGCCTGTACTGCATTGGCGGTGGAGGAGGCAGACGAGGTGCAGCATAAGAAGGCCTGTACACTGGAGCGTTGGGACGATACATGCTCTGAGGAATCCATATGCGGCGCTTCTGAGAAGACGAGCCCGAAGATGAGCCCGACTCGCGAGAGCGCTTAAGAGCATCCTTGTGTAGCTTGAGTCCAGTTTCAACCTGAATGGCCTTGTTCACTAAAGTGGCGAAGTCCGGAAAGTCCAGTGCCACTAGAGCAAGCAGAATATCATGATGAAGTCCACGCCTGAACTTCTCTTGGCGTCTAGCGTCAGTAGCGATATCCTCCTCAGCGTAGCGGGATAGTTCCAGGAACTCCCGCTGATAAGCATCAACTGACTTGTTGCCCTGAATCAGGTTACGGAACTCCGTACGCTTGCGGTCGATAACACCCTCAGGGATGTACCGAGCGCGGAAGGCAGTCTTGAAGTCTGCCCAGGTGATGGCAGTTCCAGTAGGCACTGTGTTCCGGTGCGTGTCCCACCACTGAGCCGCCGGACCCTTCAGGAAATACGTCGCGAATTTGACATAGTTGTCAGGGGACACGGCGGCAGAATCCAGCTCAAAGAAGATATCACGCAGCCAATCATCGGCATCCAAGGGGTTGGCGGCACTGCGAAATATCGTTGGATTGAGCCGCAGAAATTCTTGCAGAGTAATAGCGGCTGGCTGATGCTGAGCATTGGCGTTGATCTGGGGTATCTGGTTGAGCATACCCTGCAGCACCTGACGCTGCATGTCCATGGTCTGCATTACGGCAGCCATGTAGTCTGGCGGCGGAGGCGGAGGCGGAGGTGCAGGGGGATCATTGTTACCAGCCATCCTGATAATTCCAACAGGGGTGGTTTAGCGACAAGAATGCACGTTGCATGAGTTCAACAATGAAGTAAATATGCACGACATAAGGGAGGTGCAATAAATACAACATCATACACATCATGACATACGGGTTCGTACATAGCGTCGGTTACAAACGGGCAGCATAACGGCGCAAAATCAGAAACTAGACATAGTAGGCGGCGCGCAGACCGCGGTAAGGAAGTACACAACGAGACATAGCAAAGGCTACATCAACGTCGGAGAAGGGAACTGAAACGGGGTAGCTGCAAGTGCGGACGGCGGATCTCGATCGCAGAAGGATCCTGAGCTCCATGTGCACTCTGATGCAGAACCCGGTATCGGTCGGGAATCAGAGGTCCACGAACTGGCGTGTGACCTCCAACCGCAGGCCACTCGACACCTGGAGGTGTGTTGATCCTGCACGGGCAAAGGATAGACTGAGGAAGTGTCCCTGCTTGGACAGCCGGTACTAACTGCGTCAACGTCTGGTAGAGAGTTGTCCGAGTGATGGACAACTCAACCGCCAGGGCCCGAGCAGTTCGATCCAGCGCCTGAGTGTGCTGAATCAGAACCTGCGGGTCATAACGTCGACTCTCGTACGGGGCACAGATAGCTGAGTAGTATCCAGTCTCATCTCCAGCAGGTGCATACGGAATGTACCGAAACTCAGAGGCATCCAAGCTATCTCTGTGCTCTCCTCGGAGGCGTGCGACAGCAGCGTAGGCAGCATCATGGACTGCCATCGCAACCGTCACGCCGCTACCGCGAAAGCGATACAGCTCAGTGTCTGAGTCATCCTGCCGGTCATAGATACGAACAACAGCATAATACTGCTCCTGGTTGAACTCGCGATACTCCTCATAGACCATGTACTCGGGGTACCAGCGGTAGCCCAGCTTGGTCATGAGAGCGACTAGAATGGCCGGAAACCCAGGGGCATCTCGAGCCCAGGTGCGAAGCACAAGCTGAGTCTCCGGGCGAGGTGGAAACAGAGGATTCATCTGAAAGAAGAAGAATCAGACTTGTCAAGTCCTGATGATAGTTAAACAGAACTTGGTAAGAAAGGTTAAACAGACAAATGGAAAGGAATGATTATCAAACTATTCAGGTCAATGATAAGAAACCGCACTGATATCCAGCTCTCCGGGTAGATGTGAAAACGAGAACCTAATGGAGTTAGTAAAACTTAACCCGAATAGACGAGAGAGAAGAGTCCCAGAGTATAGATGAGGAATAAAAGAAGCTACACCACCCAAGTGGCGACGTGGGGCCATAAGCCACACAGCCAAGTTAGTAAAACATTTTTGGACCTCTAGACTCGACTTCGGCCAAGGAGTTGGAAAGGGGGTTCCTACAGGCAGTCGGCTCTGATACCAACCTGTGACGACCCCGGCCCAACCGTGCACTAATCATACACGCAAATGCACACGATCAAGCCTAAGGACTCACGTGAAGGAATCACAGCACAACTCTAAAACATAAATAAATACATGCAAGTTATATATTACAAGCCAGGGGCCTCGAGGGCTCGAATACATAACAAGTGTCACACACATAGTCAGCGGAAGCGTTAGGTATCTGGGTACAGATACAACACAGAAGAAGATAGGCCTGTTACACAGGCGGGGCAAAAGAAAAGCTACGATCGAAAAGGCGCAGGCCTCCTGCCTGGGACCTCCGATCCTACTCCTGGTCGTCGTCCGCCGGCTCCTCGTAGAAGTACTCGCCGGCCGGGTAGTAGTAGTAGCCAGCCTCGGGCTGGTAGTAGTAGTCATCAACGGGGGCTGCGGGCACCATGGCTCCGTCGTCTGGTTTATCATGCGGGTAGGACAAAAGAGGAAGCAAAGCAACCGTGAGTACTCATCCAAAGTACTCAGCAAGACTTACATCAGATCTATACTAGCAATGCATTATTTTCAAAGGAGGCTTTAAGTGGGTGGACTAGACTGCAGAAAGCCAGAGTAGAGAGGGGAAAAGCCTAGTCCTGACGAAGACTAGCATCTTCAGCGCCTTGCAGCAATTAGAAGGGAGTAGAATAGTTCATCATAATGTATAGTGTTTATAGCAATATCAACCTCATATCTCAAGTCACCAGTTCTAGTTGTACCGAAGTGGATACAACTCCGAGTGTCCGTTACCGTAGGACAGGCTATCGATAGATTGTTTCATCCCTGCAGGGGTGCACCAAGTTACCCACCACGCTCGCTTAACTCCGGCCGGACACACCATCAGGTCGTGCCCGCCCTCGGCTAAACAATACGACGCAACCCGACCGGAAACCGCCAGAGAGGATCGAGCACGCCGGACTAATCCTATGCCCCCGGGGGTCATGGCCGTCGCCCCGGACACTCCGCACGTTGCGAGGCCGTTCGGTAGCAGACCTAGCAACCCCTTATACAAGCACGCAGTTGCATCCTAAGTCCAATCCGAACGGGCCGCTCAATCGCTGACGTCGTGACGACTCCGGCTGATGTATACGACGCAGAGCACCCACTCACACCCACGTGGTGGTTAGTGCTATCGGACCCGAAGGCCCCTCGGATTAAATATCCAAATCGCTTAGTGGATTCGGAGCGCGCGGAAACGAGCGTTGCCACCACACCGGTGGCCCCGACGTCCCGTCTCGAAGACTTGTGACAAGGACCTTACGGACCGGCCACGCTTCGTAGTTATCTCGCGGGTACCCTCACTGGTCACCCGACTCCACAGCTCACGCCTCGAAGGCACTCGCGGGTACCCCTCAGGGTCAACCCGTCTCTATCCAACTTGTGTAGTAGTCACCATAAAGTGTCTTCAGACGCACGATACCTCTGGTCGCACGCCTTTGTTCCTGGCGACGTCCGGCCTCGGGGATCGATACGTCTTTAAACACGGTACGGTAAACCAGGGCATCCGTGTGGTTTCCATGCCGATGAGGAATCCGAGGAATCACCCTCGTTGGATTCCTAAACGACAAATTCCGTTAAGGTGATACCGGAGGAATCACCCTCGGCGGTAATCACCATAGCGGATGCACGACAAAAGCTAAGTCGGAAGTGGGAAGAGGAATCACCCTCGGTAACCCACAACGAGCTAGCTATACTACAGGGACAACATCGAAAGTGAGCTTGGAGGTACCACCCTCGTCACCCGATGTTAACTCTGCGGAGTCGAGCATATTAGGGGGGTGTACGGTGATGTGAAGAAGGTCAGGGGAAAGGGCTCGATCGGTTGATCGAGGCAAGGGTACTATGCGAGGCAACTACGAGAAAGCGGGACCATAGCAGTGCTACCCAACCTATACTAAGCAGTTTATGAATAAAGACAGGTATCAACAGTTTAGCAAAAACAGGCTATGCAACAGTAATAGGAGCTGTAGCAGTAGCAGCAATTCTAATGCAAGAATAAGAGAGAATAGACATAGGCGATATCGGAATGATCAAAAGGGGGGTTGCTTGCCTGGTTGCTCGGTGGCAAAAGCAAGGTCGTCGGAGGGGGAACCAATCACCGGGACGGCGTCGGTCTCTGGAGCGGCGTCAGCGTCGGACTCTACCGAGAGAGAAGAGGGGGGGAAGAAACAGATAAATACACAAAACATATGCAACACAGAGCGTGCTAAGCTAACGTGCAGTGCAGGGTTGCCTAAGAATATGTCTAAGTTGTATTAGTTATTTTTAGGATTTAACTGGAAGTATTTACCGGTGTATGTGCACTATTCATCTACCGAAAACGGGCTAAAAGTTGCGGGTTCACCTCCGTAGAGGGTCCCGACACGGAAACGGATAGCACGGTTAGAATCGTCTCGTCGTTCTGAGCAACTTTCATATAGAAAGTTTTTCGATCCGAGCTACGGTTTAAAAGATACGAATTTCTAAAGATTTTAGCATTTTCTGAAATTCTAGAATTAAAATAAATAACAGAATATGATATATTGCGTCAGTAGTGATGTCAGCATGACGTCAGCACAGCTGACCCGCTGACTGGGTCTAACTGACAGGTGGGACCCACCTGTCAGTCTCTCTGAGCTTAACAGTGATTTAAAATAATCTAACAGAAACAATTAAGGGTGTGGGCCCCTGTTGTCAGTGTCTGTTTAGAGTTAACTAATTAGAATTTAACTAAAATGTGTTTAATTAGACTAACTAATCGAGGGGGCCCACACGTCAGCGTCAGGGGTGAACAGTGCATCGCGTTGACTACGGTCAACGCGGTCAAATAATCGACGGGGGCCCACAGTCAGTGTCCCAGGGGTGGGCCCCGCGCTCTGCCACATCAGCGGCCGGCGTTTAAACGCCGGCGACGCGTTTCCGCGGTGGCAGACCGCCGGAGATGCTCGGGATCGCGCTAGGGGGCTCCGTTCGAGCTGCGGATGGGTGCGTTCGGCTGCGGACGGAGTCGCGCATCCAGTGGCGCGACTGGCCGGAGCGAGGGAGGCCGGGAAAGTGGCCGGCGACGAGCGCGGCGGAGCAAAGCTCCGGTGAGTGAGGGGGATCGGCACTTAGGAGGGATCTAGAGCGCGCGTGCGGTGTCGTTCGAAAGAGAAAGGCAAGGCGCATCCAAAGGGAGTGTTCTCGTCGCCGGACTCGACCGGAATCATCGACGGTGAGCCCGCGGGCGGCGCCGGAGTTCGGGCGTGCGCCGTGCTAGGCGGTAGGGAGCTCGGGCGAGCGCGTGCGCATGCTCGTCGTGCTCCTGGAAGCACCAGGAGCACGATGCTGTGCTCAGGCGACCATGACAGCGCCGGTGGCCACGGTGGCGAGGCTTCCCGCGGCGGCGAGCTCACGGCTACGGTGGCAACTAGCTACGGGCGACGACAGCAGCGCAAAACGACGGGGAGGAAGGAGGGGAGCTCACCGAGTGGCTAAGAAAAGCCGGTGACAGTTTAGGAGCAGCAGAGAGTCGAGGTCGCCGGAATCACGCCGGAGTCAGAGGAGAAGGGGGCGGCTCCGTTCTGTGCTTGCAGTGCCTCCCGGCTCCTCCTCAGGGCTCCAGGCGACGTGGCCGACCACGGCGAAGGCGATGGACAGCTCGACGGGGCGGAACGAGCTCGGTGGCCGCGAGAACGACGGCGGACGGCGGTGGTTCCGCTCGGTGGCTCTCGGATCTGGGAGGGGAGGAGGCGAGGCGAGCTCGGGGAAGAGGGGGGAATGGTCGAGGAGGACCAGGGGGTCCTCCTTATCCTATCCCCGGCCCTGTTTTGTCGGTGGAGGCGCTGTAGCGGCAGGTGGCGGCGGGAGCGGCGGCGAGCGCGCGGCGGCTAGCGCGCGCGTGACACGGAGGGGGAGCAGGTAGGAGGAGGGGTGCTGGGCCGGGCTGGGCCACGTCCAGGCGCCAGGTAAGAATCCTCTGGCCCTTTCTATTTTGTTTTTCTGTTTAATTTTTTTTAACAGAAAGGTCTGCAATATTTTGAGCAGCAATAACATTTAGCAAAAATGTGAAACTTGGCCACATAATTACTTTGGATTATTCTGCACTTTTAGAAAATGGTTTGGGCAACACTTGATCATTTTTGAAATTTCCAAAAATGTTTTGGGCATTTTTAATACTGTTTTGGCATTGTTTTAAATGCTCTAGCCCAATCCAAGATGATGGTGATGTTGTTTTCACCAGAAACAATTGTTTTGGATTATTTGCAACAACATGGACATTTTTCCAAAAAATTTGGAGCAACTTCATTTTGAATTTTGAATTTGCATTGATTTCAGAGGGAAATTTGAGTTGGGAGCTTAACCACTGTGATTAGTTAAAGCAAATGAAGATGACATGGCATGATCAACCAAATGTCACAGTGTTTAGTACAAGGGGGTGTTACATCTAAGAAAAGCACATGCTTGATTTCCTGAATATGTCCCTATGTGCTGCCAACCGGTATATGTTGTTTGGCAATGTCTTATTTTCTTTGAATTCCCGGGGCATATTTCAGTAGTATCCGTTCAAGCACTGATCTGTATTGCTATGCTGCTTCTCCATCACTTCTGGTTCGTGAAGGTCGACGGCCCCGCCGACGCGAGGGATCTCGGGTCACCGTCGCCCTTCGGGAGCTCCCTCTCCTCCCTGCCTACTTCCCGTGGTGCCAGCGACCAACAGCCGGATGCCAGCACGACGGAGCTACTGTGCTGTTGCGTTTTCTCAGGTCGTCTAGGCACGACCTCGGTTCCAGCCAGCCATCATCAAGATCCGGCATCCTCTGTCCTTTTTTCCGATTGATGTGAGTAAGCTTCCACTACCCGCTTTCAACTCTGTAAAATTTTCTGTTGTAGTTGGCATGAGAGGCGCCTTGATGCAAAGCTACACGCTTACGTGGGTGCTGTTGGCCGTTGCCCCCTTACCCGGTCCTCCATGACCAGGGCTCCCAAGCTAGGGAGTAACATATTGCAGCTTCTGCCCACCACCATCCACGAGACATGGAAATCTAGGAAGCTGCATGGTAGTGCGACACTCATGTTCGCCATGTGTTTTCTGAAATGCTCCCATGTAGATATATATATATTGATGTTTATATATTATAAGCATTTGTAAAATGTTCATGTACAATGTCAGTATGCAACAATAAATCACATCTCCCAGCAATGGCTACTTACCATTACTCTTATCACCTTAGACTAAGTTGTATGAATTAGATGACTGCGTGCTTATGTTTTCGTAGTAGGTTCTGTGTCCTTCACACACTTACAATTCAGAGCTAAATTTGGTACATGGCTGATTGATGGACATTGTTTATGTGGAGTACCAATTTAGCAGCAACTCTGTTCTAACTTCGGCAACACAACCAACATCAAGTGTAACACTGGTAGTCTAGGGTCAGTTCAAAATTTGAATTAGTGATAGTTTAATCTACGTGTAGTTCATCGTCCATTTCTGAATCACCAAGGATTGATTTCATTGACACAAGATTCTCTACCTGTTGTTTTCTGTTAGGTAAAACAGTTATTGGCTGCTCATTTAAGTAGAAATGATTGTATAAATTTGATTTGAACTTATCGAACCCTCTTAGCTCATTGAAATCACACAATTTAATTACAATATTTTTTTGGCTCATTATATCAATTACCCGACTTCTATATTTTTTTTGGCTCATTATATCAATTATTTTTTGTCAGTACAATACAATAGAGGACTATCCAATTGGGACATCATGCATGGGAGCAAGAGACCTGGAACTGGTAGATACATGCACTAATTCTATTCAGAGTTCAGTAAATGTATCTCAGGTTACTAAGAACATGTATCCATTGCAATGCAAGGGCTCTCGTAAAGCCGAAAACCAAACAATATGTATACATTTCTTAACTTGTTTACAAAGATGTTCTGGTTGAAAACATAATTCGCCATCATGTTGGGAACAATTAATCTGGGTCATAAATTAAATCAACACTTCTTTTTTTATTTGCTGAGAGTGATATATTTTCCTGTCAGTGTATTTTTGGTCAATGATGTGACGGTCATATTTTATTTTCAGAACGCTTGGCTACTTTAGCGCCGTGTGCCAATCGCCGTTCCTGAAGATGTGGACTTCTCCCATACACTATGTATAGCTAGCGTTGAGTGAGGCTCAATTTGAGGTGCTAATTTTCTTGTGGGGCAATCTGAGATGCTACTGCCACCGATGTTTGGCATTGTGCCTCCCCGAAGAAAAAGCGGCGGATGTTGCCTTTTGGCTTGCAAAATCCTAGACTAATTAGTTTTTTTTCTTATGACTTGGGATTTCAAACAAGCAAACAAGGAAGCTTTGGTAGGCGTTTTTATCATTTGATTTCATGGTACATGTTTTCTGCTTATGTAGGGAATTAATTTTCGGCATGCATGTTTAATTTTATTTGTAAACGTGCATGTATTTTATTCAACTGGTTGTGTCTTTTACTGGTTCATCAATTGAAGAATCTTTCATGGAGAAGGTGATCTCCTGATGCGCCTATCAGCCATGGGCTACAAGCTGAATTATCAACAAGATTATTGTGATAGCCGGCATCGCCTTGCTCTACAACTATGCAATAATGATCTCAAAAGAAGAATAACTTGTTGGGGAACGTAGTATTTTAAAATTTTCCTACGATCACGCAAGATCTATCTACCAGATGCATAGCAACGAGAGGGAAGAGTGTGTCTACGTACCCTCGTAGACCGGAAGCGGAAGCGTCAAGTGACGCGGTTGATGTAGTCGAACTTCTTCGCGATTCAACCGATCAAGCACCGAACGTACGGCACCTCCGCGTTCAGCACACGTTCAGCTTGATGACGTCCCACGAGCTCTTGATCCAGTTGAGCTTCACGGGAGAGTTTCGTCAGCACGACGGCGTGGTGACGGATATGATGTATTCACCGGCGCAGGGCTTCGCCTAAGCACCGCGACGGTATGACCGAGGTGTGTTTCTGTGGAGGGGGGCACCGCACACGGCTGGAACAATTCAACTTGTGTGTCTTTGGGTGCCCCCTGCCCCCGTATATAAAGGAGCAAGGGGGGAGGCCGGCCGGCCCTTGTTTGGTGCGGCTAGGGGTGCAATCCTACTAGGAATAGGATTGCAATCCTATTCCTAGTAGGAACCACCAAAGAAGGAAGAGAGGGAATAGGAAAAGAAGAAGAGGTGGCGCCCCCCAACTCCTAGGAACCCTAGGTGGGGCGCCGGCCAGCCCTATGGGCTGCCTCTCTCTTTTCCATAAGGCCCACTATGGACCATCCCCCTTCGTAGGGGGTTCCGGTAACCCCCTCCGGCAATCCCGTTAAATCCGAAACTTTTCCGGTATACTTCCGGTGTCCGAATATAGTCGTCCAATATATCAATCTTTATGTCTCGGACATTCCGAGACTCCTCGTCATGTCCGTGATCTCATCCGGGACTCCGAACTACCTTTGGTACATCAATACTCATAAACTCATAATACCGATCGTCATCAAACGTTAAGCGTGCGGACCCTACGGGTTCGAGAACTATGTAGACATGACCGAGACTCATCTCCGGTCAATAACCAATAGCGGAACCTGGATGTTCATATTGGCTCCTACATATTCTACGAAGATCTATTATCGGTCAGAACCGCATAACAACATACGTTGTTCCTTTTGTCAACGGTATGTTACTTGCCCGAGATTCGATCGTCGGTATCTCTATACCTAGTTCAATCTCGTTACTGGCAAGTCTCTTTACTCATTCCGTAACTCATCATCTCGCGACTAACTCATTAGTCTTTTGCTTGCAAGGCTTATTGTGATGTGTGTTACCGAGAGGGCCCAGAGATACCTCTCCGACACTCGGAGTGACAAATCCTAATCTTGATCTATGCCAACACCACGAATTCTTTCGGAGACACCTGTAGAGCATCTTTATGATCACCCAGTTACGTTGTGACGTTTGATAGCACACAAGGTGTTCCTACGGTATTCGGGAGTTGCATAATCTCATAGTCATAGGAACATGTATAAGTCATGAAGAAAGCAATAGCAGAAAAACTAAACGATCATAGTGCTATGCTAACGGATGGGTCTTGTCCATCACATCATTCTCCTAATGATGTGATCCCGTTGATCAAATGACAACTCATGTCTATGGCTAG
Organism: Secale cereale; assembly: GCA_902687465.1. Classification (NCBI taxonomy): domain Eukaryota; kingdom Viridiplantae; phylum Streptophyta; class Magnoliopsida; order Poales; family Poaceae; genus Secale; species Secale cereale. The sequence goes on from LR738710.1 coordinate 932,088,901, forward strand.
GAAACATAACCATCTTTGATCAATGAGCTAGTCTAGTAGAGGCATACTAGGGACATACTGTTTTGTCTATGTATCCACACATGTACTAAGTTTCCGGTTAATACAATTCTAGCATGAATAAAAGACATTTATCATGATATAAGGAAATGCAAATAACATCTTTATTATTGCCTCTAGGGCATATTTCCTTCAGTCTCCCACTTGAACTAGAGTCAATAATCTAGATTACAAAGTGATGATCCTCACACCCATGGAGTCCTGGTGCTGATCATGTTTTGCCCGTGGAAGAGGCTTAGTCAACGGGTCTGCAACATTCAGATCCGTATGTATTTTGCAAATCTCTATGTCTCCCTCCTTGACTAGATCGCGGATGGAATTGAAGCGTCTTTTGATGTGCTTTGTTCTCTTGTCAAACCTGGATTCCTTCGCCAAGGCTATTGCTCCAGTGTTGTCACAAAAGATTTTCATTGGACCCGATGCACTAGGTATTACACCTAGATCGGATATGAACTCCTTCATCCAGACTCCTTCATTTGCTGCTTCCGAAGCAGCTATGTATTCCGCTTCACACGTAGATCCCGCCACGACGCTCTGCTTGGAACTGCACCAACTGACAGCTCCACCGTTCAATAAAAATACATATCCGGTTTGTGACTTAGAGTCATCCGGATCAGTGTCAAAGCTAGAATCGACGTAACCATTTACGACGAGCTCTTTGTCACCTCCATACACGAGAAACATATCCTTTGTCCTTCTCAGATACTTCAGGATGTTCTTGACCGCTGTCCAGTGATCCACTTCTGGATTACTTTGGTACCTCCCTGCTAGACTTATAGCAAGGCACACATCAGGTCTGGTACACAGCATTGCATACATGATAGATCCTATGGCTGAGGCATAGGGAATGACTTTCATTTTCTCTCTATCTTCTGCAGTGGTCGGGCATTGAGTCTTACTCAACTTCATACCTTGTAATACAGGCAAGAACCCTTTCTTTGACTGATCCATTTTGAACTTCTTCAAAATCTTATCAAGGTATGTGCTTTGTGAAAGTCCAATTAAGCGTCTTGATCTATCTCTATAGATCTTGATGCCTAATATATAAGCAGCTTCACCGAGGTCTTTCATTGAAAAACTCTTATTCAAGTATCCTTTTATGCTATCCAGAAATTCTATATCATTTCCAATCAACAATATGTCATCCACATATAATATTAGAAATGCTACACAGCTCCCACTCACTTTCTTGTAAATACAGGCTTCTCCAAAAGTCTGTATAAAACCATATGCTTTGATCACCTCATCAAAGCGTATATTCCAACTCCGAGATGCTTGCACCAGTCCATAGATGGATCGCTGGAGCTTGCATACTTTGTTAGCACCTTTTGGATCGACAAAACCTTCTGGTTGCATCATATACAACTCTTCTTTGAGATATCCATTCAGGAATGCAGTTTTGACATCCATTTGCCAGATTTCATAATCATAAAATGCGGCAATTGCTAACATGATTCGGACAGACTTAAGCATCGCTACAGGTGAGAAAGTCTCATCGTAGTCAACTCCTTGAACTTGTCGAAACCCTTTCGCAACAAGTCGAGCTTTGTAAACAGTAACATTACCGTCTGCGTCGGTCTTCCTCTTGAAGATCCATTTATTTTCGATGGCCTGCCGATCATCGGGCAAGTCAACCAAAGTCCACACTTTGTTCTCATACATGGATCCCATCTCAGATTTCATGGCTTCAAGCCATTTTGCGGAATCTGGGCTCATCATCGCTTCCTCATAGTTCGCAGGTTCATCATGGTCTAGTAACATAATTTCCAGAACTGGGTTGCCGTACCACTCTGGTGCGGAACGTACTCTGGTTGATCTACGACGTTCAGCAGAAACTTGATCCGAAGTTTCATGATCATCATCATTAACTTCCTCACTGATTGGTGTAGGAATCACTGGAACAATTTTCTGTGATGTACTACTTTCCAATCCGGGAGAAGGTACAATTACCTCATCAAGTTCTACTTTCCTCCCACTCACTTCTTTCGAGAGAAACTCCTTCTCTAGAAAGGATCCATTCTTAGCAACGAATATCTTGCCTTCGGATCTGTGATAGAAGGTGTACCCAACAGTTCTCTTTTGGGTATCATATGAAGACACATTTCTCCGACTTGGGTTCGAGCTTATCAGGTTGAAGCTTTTTCACATAAGCATCGCAACCCCAAACTTTAAGAAACGACAACTTTGGTTTCTTGCCAAACCATAGTTCATAAGGTGTCGTATCAACGGATTTAGATGGTGCCCTATTTAACGTGAATGCAGCTGTCTCTAAAGCATAACCCCAAAACGATAGTGGTAAATCGGTAAGAGACATCATAGATCGTACCATATCCAATAAAGTACGGTTACGACGTTCAGACACACCATTACGCTGTGGTGTTCCGGGTGGCGTGAGTTGTGAAACTATTCCACATTGTTTCAAATGAAGACCAAACTCGTAACTCAAATATTCTCCTCCACGATCAGATCGTAGAAACTTTATTTTCTTGTTACGATGATTCTCTACTTCACTCTAAAATTCTTTGAACTTTTCAAATGTTTCAGACTTGTGCTTCATTAAGTAGATATACCCATATCTGCTTAAATCATCAGTGAAGGTCAGAAAATAACGATACCCGCCGCGAGCTTCAACACTCATTGGCCCACATACATCAGTATGTATGATTTCCAACAAATCTGTTGCTCGCTCCATAGTTCCGGAGAACGGAGTTTTAGTCATCTTGCCCATGAGGCATGGTTCGCAAGCACCAAGTGATTCATAATCAAGTGATTCTAAAAGTCCATCATTATGGAGTTTCTTCATGCGTTTTACACCAATATGACCTAAACGGCAGTGCCACAAATAAGTTGCACTATCATTATTAACCTTGCATCTTTTGGTTTCAATATTATGAATATGTGTATCACTACAATCGAGATCCAATAAGAATAGACCACTCTTCAAGGGTGCATGACCATAAAAGATATTATTCATAAAAATAGAACAACCATTATTCTCTGATTTGAATGAATAACCGTCTCACAATAAACAAGATCCAGATATAATGTTCATGCTTAACGCTGGCACCAAATAACAATTATTTAGGTCTAATACTAATCCCGAAGGTAGATGTAGAGGTAGCGTGCCGACGGCGATCACATCGACTTTGGAACCATTTCCCACGCGCATCGTCACCTCGTCCTTAGCCAATCTTCGTTTAATCCGTAGTCCCAGTTTCGAGTTACAAATATTAGCAACCGAACCGGTATCAAATACCCAGGTACTACTACGAGCATTAGTAAGGTACACATCAATAACATGTATATCACATATACCTTTGTTCACCTTGCCATCCTTCTTATCCGCCAAATACTTGGGGCAGTTCCGTTTCCAGTGTCCAGTCCCCTTGCAGTAGAAGCACTCAGTTTCAGGCTTGGCTCCAGATTTGGGTTTCTTCGTGGAAGTAGCAACTGTTTTGCTATTCTTTTTGAAGTTCCCCTTCTTTCCCTTGCCCTTTTTCTTGAAACTAGTGGTCTTGTTAACCATCAACACTTGATGCTCCTTTTTGATTTCTACCTCCGCAGCTTTGAGCATGGCGAAGAGCTCGGGAATTGTCTTTTGCATCCCTTGCATATTATAGTTCATCACGAAGCCTTTATAGCTTGGTGGCAGTGATTGAAGAACTCTATCAATAACACTATCCTCGTCAACTTTGCAACCAAGTTGAGTCATATGATTGTAATACCCAGACATTCTGAGTAAGTGTTCACTGATAGAACTATTCTCCTCCATCTTGCAGCTGTAGAACTTATTGGAAATCTCATATTTCTTGATTCGGGCATTTGCTTGAAATATTAACTTCAACTCCTGGAACATCTCATATGGTCCATGACGTTCAAAACGTCGTTGAAGTCCCGGTTCTAAGCCGTAAAGCATGGCACACTGAACTATCGTGTAGTCATCAGACCGCGACTGCCAGACGTTCAAAGCGTCTACATTAGCGGGAGGGGGCTTGTCACCTAGCGGTGCTTCAAGGACATAATTCTTCTGTGCAGCAATGAGGATAATCCTCAGGTTACGGACCCAGTCCGTGTAATTGCTACCATCATCTTTCAACTTAGCTTTCTCTAGGAATGCATTAAAATTCAAAGGAACGGTAGCACGGGCCATTGATCTACAACAACATAGATATGCAAAAACTATCAGGACTAAGTTCATGATAATGTTAAAGTTCGATTTAATCATATTAAATTAAAGAACTCCCACTTAGATAGACATCCCTCTGGTCATCTAAATGATCACGTGATCCAAATCAACTAAACCATGTCTGATCATCACGTGAGATGGAGTAGTTTCAATGGTGAACATCTTATGTTGATCATATCTACTATATGATTCATGCTCGACCTTTCGGTCTCCAGTGTTCCGAGGCCATATCTGCATATGCTAGGCTCGTCAAGTTTAACCCGAGTATTCTGCGTGTGCAAAACTGGCTTACACCCGTTGTATTTGAACGTAGAGCTTATCACACCCGATCATCACGTGGTGTCTCGGCACGACGAACTTTCGCAACGGTGCATACTCAGGGAGAACACTTATACCTTGAAATTTAGTAAGGGATCATCTTATAATGCTACCGTCGTTCTAAGCAAAATAAGAAGCATAATAAGATAAACATCACATGCAATCAAAATATGTGACATGATATGGCCATCATCATCTTGTGCTTTTGATCTCCATCTCCAAAGCACCTTCGTGATCACCTTCGTCACCGGCGCGACACCTTGATCTCCATCGTAGCATCGTTGTCGTCTCGCCAACTATTGCTTCTACGACTATCGCTACCGCTTAGTGATAAAGTAAAGCAATTACATGGCGATTGCATTTCATACAATAAAGCGACAACCATATGGCTCCTGCCAGTTGCCGATAACATTACAAAACATGATCATCTCATACAAAACCGTATAACTCATCATGTCTTGACCATATCACATCACAACATGCCCTGCAAAAACAAGTTAGACGTCCTCTACTTTGTTGTTGCAAGTTTTACGTGGCTGCTACGGGCTTAGCAAGAACCGTTCTTACCTACGCATATAAAACCACAACGATGTTTCGTCAAGTATGTGCTGTTTTAACCTTCACAAGGACCGGGCGTAGCCACACTTGATTCAGCTAAAGTAAGAGAGACAGACACCCGCCAGTCACCTTTAAGCAACGAGTGCTCGTAACGGTGAAACCAGTCTCGCGTAAGCGTACGCGTAATGTCGGTCCGGGCCGCTTCATCTCACAATACCGCCGAAGCAAAGTATGACATGCTGGTAAGCAGTATGACTAGTATCGCCCACAACTCATTGTGTTCTAATCGTGCATAGACCTGGCTCATGATGCCACTATTGGGGAACGTAGTATTTTAAAATTTTCCTACGATCACGCAAGATCTATCTACCAGATGCATAGCAACGAGAGGGAAGAGTGTGTCTACGTACCCTCGTAGACCGGAAGCGGAAGCGTCAAGTGACGCGGTTGATGTAGTCGAACTTCTTCGCGATTCAACCGATCAAGCACCGAACGTACGGCACCTCCGCGTTCAGCACACGTTCAGCTTGATGACGTCCCACGAGCTCTTGATCCAGTTGAGCTTCACGGGAGAGTTTCGTCAGCACGACGGCGTGGTGACGGATATGATGTATTCACCGGCGCAGGGCTTCGCCTAAGCACCGCGACGGTATGACCGAGGTGTGTTTCTGTGGAGGGGGGCACCGCACACGGCTGGAACAATTCAACTTGTGTGTCTTTGGGTGCCCCCCTGCCCCCGTATATAAAGGAGCAAGGGGGGAGGCCGGCCGGCCCTCCTATGGTGCGGCTAGGGTGCAATCCTACTAGGATTAGGATTGCAATCCTATTCCTAGTAGGAACTACCAAAGAAGGAAGAGAGGGAAAGGAAAAGAGGGAGAGGTGGCGCCCCCCCAATCCTAGTCCAACTAGGATCCCTAGGTGGGGCGCCGGCCAGCCTCTATGGGCTGCCTCTCTCCTTTCCTTAAGGCCCACTATGGACCATCCCCCCTCGTAGGGGGTTCCGGTAACCCCCTCCGGCAATCCCGTTAAATCCGAAACTTTTCCGGAACACTTCCGGTGTCCGAATATAGTCGTCCAATATATCAATCTTTATGTCTCGGACATTCCGAGACTCCTCGTCATGTCCGTGATCTCATCCGGGACTCCGAACTACCTTCGGTACATCAAAACTCATAAACTCATAATACCGATCGTCATCAAACGTTAAGCGTGCGGACCCTACGGGTTCGAGAACTATGTAGACATGACCGAGACTCATCTCCGGTCAATAACCAATAGCGGAACCTGGATGTTCATATTGGCTCCTACATATTCTACGAAGATCTTTTATCGGTCAAACCGCATGACAACATACGTTGTTCCTTTTGTCATCGGTATGTTACTTGCCCGAGATTCGATCGTCGGTATCTCCATACCTAGTTCAATCTCGTTACTGGCAAGTCTCTTTACTTGTTCCGTAACACATCACCTCGTGACTAACTCATTAGTCTTTTGCTTGCAAGGCTTATTGTGATGTGTGTTACCGAGAGGGCCCAGAGATACCTCTCCGACACTCGGAGTGACAAATCGTAATCTTGATCTATGCCAACACCACGAATACTTTCGGAGACACCTGTAGAGCATCTTTATGATTACCCAGTTACGTTGTGACGTTTGATAGCACACAAGGTGTTCCTACGGTATTCGGGAGTTGCATAATCTCATAGTCATAGGAACATGTATAAGTCATGAAGAAAGCAATAGCAGTAAAACTAAACGATCATAGTGCTATGCTAACGGATGGGTCTTGTCCATCACATCATTCTCCTAATGATGTGATCCCGTTGATCAAATGACAACTCATGTCTATGGCTAGGAAACATAACCATCTTTGATCAATGAGCTAGTCTAGTAGAGGCATACTAGGGACATACTGTTTTGTCTATGTATCCACACATGTACTAAGTTTCCGGTTAATACAATTCTAGCATGAATAAAAGACATTTATCATGATATAAGGAAATGCAAATAACATCTTTATTATTGCCTCTAGGGCATATTTCCTTCATAACTATGCCAGATAGTTCTGAAGTCTGATATTTTATGTTTTGGTTATAAGTTTTTTTGTATATTTGCTGAATAATCCAATTACTCTTTCCTTATAGGTTGCGCTGTCAGATTATGTTTTCACTATAGGAAATTTATTTGAACGTCTCCACATTATCCTGATGCTTATTCTATTACTATGGCATTATGCTTTATTTCATAAAGTGATTGCTCCATCAGGTACACATAAAAAGACATTGTAAAACTGCACCATGGCTATCCAGTATATCAAGCAAGTTTGGGTTCAGATATCTGATGCAGATGGAGTCACAATTTAAGCACAAGATAGTCTTAATGGCGACAAGGAACTAATTGTTCTGTTGCTATGAGTTATGCACATTCATATGCAGGTTAATATGAAAATGCCATTCAGTCTCCCATTACTCCTGTCAAAGTTCTATATTGTTATTATATTGCACCTTTCATTTGTATTGAAAATCAGAAGTGATGGGCTTTGATGTTCAGTTTAGTTTTTCCACACACTTCTCAGAAATAATGTTGCTGCTTACAAATTTAGATAATGTTGTTGCTTATAAATTGAAGTGATTTGTTTCTGCAGTGCCAAACATGCAAGGTGGATTTAGATGAGAAATGAGAGTGGATTTTCTACTCTTGGGTGTAACACACTTGAGTTTACACAATGTTAAATTTGACCCGACTTAGATCCACGATGTTACCATAATTATGTGCAATCCACTAATTCACAAATATGTATTTGCTCGAGAGGGTGGAATAACAATATTGTGATATGTATTTCTATCTGCACAAATAATATGTATTGACTGTTGATGTTGCTACTTTTTTGTTATTATTGTGGAATCATAAACACACTTGAGAAGGATTTCATTTAGTATGTATTTTGAGTTTTCAGAGTCTATTTTTCTGGGAGATGTAACATAAGTATGTTATTCGTACAATTAAGTGATATTATTAGTACTTGATTTATCTGGGCATAAACATGTCGAGATAATAGTTTTAGCACTCATGCCCACAATTTGAAAATTGTAGGTCTATCCTTTACCTTTACCCATTTAGAAGTGACAAACCCCCTCCCCCCTACACATATATCTTTTTTTTCTCCCGTTGCAACGCACGGGCATTTTTACTAGTAAAATGTAAAAAGAGTTGGTACGGGGGTTTAGGTGAGCGAACCCGTGTACCACGAGCCCGGCCCACACAAGAAACTGAGCCCGGCGCCCGTGGAAACCCAAGATCAGAAACCGGCTAGGCTACGGCCAGGGAAGTGTTCCCACGGCGCAACACCCGATGGTCTCTAGGACCAACCACTTGGGCCAGCCATCAAGAGATCGAGATCTCCATCCGATGGTGGGAATAACGCGATCGGCCATGAACGAACGGCCACGATCCGTCCGAGGCGCCGTATCTGGGCGCCTCTTCATCCTGCTTCACACTTTCCAGCAGGGGAGCCATTTAACTGACACGGGCTCGAGCCCACCAACCCACGCACCAACTCTTTGGCCCTCCAAGGCTGGAGTCACACGCGCGCGCCGCCACGCTCGGCCGATGACACGCACGGGCGCTGGGTTTATATGCTGGTGCAGCAGTCTCTCCATTAGCGATGTGGTATTAATTATATTATTATCCCAGGTTCGAAGCCAAACCAAAACCGTGGTCATCTCAAAAGAAAAGAAAAGAAAAAACGAACAGTGAAAGTAGGTGTTTATGTCCGGCAGAGGTAGAGTGTTGTCGGGAGAATAGAGCAGCCCCCGCGAGCGGCTCGGGTGGAACCCCTAGCAGCCACCCCCGTCGCCCACTCCACCCCGTCCCTCCCCTACCGCAAAAGGCTCGGCGGCGGCGGGCCTCGTTCCCCGCGTGGTGGGGGCTATTGTGTCGGTTTTCTGCTCGTTCGGTGGTATGTGCGTAGCGACCTTGGCTGCTCCCGGCGTCGCTCCGGCTCGTGCGAGCGGTGGGCTTCGCGGTCGTCCTGCACCCCTCTGGATGCGGGATGGGCCGGTGGCGCGGGCCTCTGCGCGGCGCGGGGAGTGGACCTAGGCGGCGGCACTCCATCGGGCTCACCCCCGATCTACTGCCGCTTGGGGGTGCTGCAGCGTGCGTGGCCAGATCCGGCCGGGTTCGGCCCGGATCCGTTGGAGGCCGCCGCGTTCATGCGCCGTTGCTACAGATCTGGCGCCGCTGCTGCAGATCGGGCTTCCCCCACTAGCTTTGCGTGTGGGCAGCTTTGAGTGGTGCTAGCTGGTGGCTGGGAGCTTCTCGGTGTGGTGTTGGTCGGCGTGGTGCCGGGCGACGCCGTTGGCCTAACTCTTCTCCTGTCTCTCGACCTGCGGCAGTTGCGCTGGTCGACAGTTCCTTTGTGTGCAGATGGCTGCCATGGATGCGGCTTGCTCCCCACATGGGGTGCGGCGAGGGCGGTGGGGAGGGTCTCCTTGTCCTTATGTCGGCTTGGGTGGGCGCTTGTCCGTCGAGTTGCGTGAGGTTCATGGCTTCGCTGTGGCGGCCATGGATGCGGCTTCCTCCCACCCGGGTGGGCCGTGGCTTGGGGGTGGCTGTCTTCCCCTTCCTGAAGGGCTTCGTCCTCGTTGGTATTCTTGTGGTTCGTTCTCGAGTGCTTCTTTCGTGTCTCTTTGCTAGGCGGTGCCCAGCGGACTCTCCGATGACACATAGGTGCGATGGCGCCGTCTCGGCCTCGGATGTCCTTTCGACCGTGCCCCATGACACAGGTGGTGTCGCGGCGTTGTGCGGTCTCGGGTGTGCGACGCCTTTCGATTACGTCGACGGTGCGGTGTCTTAGTTTGGTCTGCTAGGCGATGCCCTTTGATTACGCCAGTGGCGCATAGGTGTTGTGGCGTCGTCTTGACCTCGCGTGTCCTTTCGAATGTACCCCACGGCACAGGTGGTGTCGTGGCATTGTGCAGTCTCGGTGCGCGGCGTCTTTCGATTGCGTCGACGGTGCAGTGTCATGGCTTGGTCTCGGCTGGCCCATGCCGTTCCATTACACTGGGTGGTGCTTTTGTTTTGTTGTGTGGTGTTTCCCTCTTAGTTTCTCCCTGTTATGTGTGTTGTTGGTGTGAGGTTTTGATTTTTTGCTTTATTTCTTCTCCTTGTGACCCCCCTTGTATCTCTGGTTCACTTGAACCCATCTTGCAACAGGCTGCAAAGCCATATAGGTAACAATGAATACAATTCAGGTGGTGGAGGGGCTCCCCCTCCTTCCCCGGTGAAAATTCAAAAAAAAATCGGGAAATGATTGGGAATTTGGGATCACCCAACGGATAACGATCCGTGTGTCCGCCGCTTTGGGGACATCGGCTCTCATTTTAATTAGATGGCTAGTGTTCGCACATGAACACGTCATCGTGTACCTCTAACGTCGAGAGTGATGCACTGCAGCTCACGTCGAAGGAGACCCGTCCGGAAGCCCGGTACGCAAGCAATCCGGTGAGCACTTTTGTAGACCCGAAACCCCACGCGCCCGGGAGGGACCCCGTCTGGATGCACGGCGGCTATGGGCTGCCCTAGGTCTGCCTGAGCGCCCCTAGTGCCTCGAGGTTCGCCGCCCTGCAAACGAAGAACGAGCGAAGAACGAGAAGAAGAATAACTAGGATTAAGGAGAAAAGATAAAAGATAAAAAATGGTAGATGAATTGATCTATTGTGTGTTGTTCAATCGGCCGTCACCCCTTAGGTATATAAGTGGCAGCTGCACTTCGCGTGCAAGGAAAAGGCTTGGATTCACGTCCAAAACCCTAGTCAAATTCGGATTGGTTTTGTCCGAACTTTCCAAAACTTTTCGATTTAAACTGGTTGCACCTTGCGGGTAATTTTTGAGGCGGTAAACGACTACGGATGGAAACAAGCCCAAAAGCAACCTTGACCGTTTCGACGAGACGAACAACTTTCATGTTGAACGTTTGTTGATCACAGGTGATCTTGAGGGTCAAATTATTCGAGCAAAACAGGCTATTATTCGCGCTACCCATCAGAGAGGGTGTCTGGTGGGACGCACCACTTTTGGCTCGTGATAGAGTTGTACTCGGATGGCTCTAACTTTTGCATACAAACTTAGATTGGGAAGATTTCCATATCAAAACCGACCATTTCGACGAGACGAAGACAATTCATGTAGAATGTTTTGTCATTTGACGTCTTCCTTGAGGGGTAATTGGCCGAACAGTGCTCCGGATACAAAATCTGAGTATTTGGAACACAATTCCGGCCTTTGAGATGAGATCGGATGGCGATGGACCAAACTTCAAAGATGGTTAGAATTGTATTAACAGAAAACTTAGTACATGTGTGAATACATAGACAAAACAGAATGTCCCTAGTATGCCTCTACTAGACTAGCTCATTGATCAAAGATGGTTATGTTTCCTAACCATAGACATGAGTTGTCATTTGATCAACGAGATCACATCATTAGGAGAATGATGTGATGGAAAAGACCCATCCGTTAGCTTAGCACCATGATCGTTTAGTTTTACTGCTATTGCTTTCTTCATGGCTTATACATGTTCCTATGAGTATGAGATTATGAAACTCCCGAATACCGGAGGAACACCTTGTGTGCTATCAAACGTCACAACGTAACTGGGTGATTATAAAGATGCTCTACAGGTGTCTCCGAAGGTGTTCGTGGTGTTGTCATAGATCAAGAATAGGATTTGTCACTCCGAGTGTCGGAGAGGTATCGCTGGGCCCTCTCGGTAATGCACATCATAATAAGCCTCGCAAGCAAATGACTAATGAGTTAGTCACGAGATGATGTATTACAAAACGAGTAAAGAGACTTGCCGGTAATGAGATTGAACTAGGTATTGAGATACCGACGATTGAATCCCGGGCAAGTAACATACCGATGGCAAAGGGAACAACGTATTTTTTTATGCGGTTCGACCGATAAAGATCTTCGTAGAATATGTAGGAACTAATATGGGCATCCAGGTTACGCTACTGGTTATTGACCGAAGAGATGTCTCGGTCATGTCTACATAGTTCTCGAACCCGTAGGGTCCGCACACTTAAACGTTCGTTGACGATATAGTATTTAATGAGTTATGTATGTTGGTGACCGAATGTTATTCGGAGTCCCGGATGTGATCACAGACATAACGAGGAACTCTGGAATGGTCCGGAGATAAAGATTGATATATGGGATAATAGTGTTTGACCTTCGGAAGGGTTCCGAAATTCATCGGAAGGGGTTCCAGATGTTTTCCGAAATGTTTGGTTACGAGAACACTTTATTTGGGCCAAAGGGGAAAGCCCACGGGGCTTTAGAAAAGTGCAAAAGAAAGTTTTGCGGAGAACAGAGGCTATACGCCTGGAACCCTGGCGTATAGGGGGTAGACGCCGGGAACCCTGGCGTCTAGCCCTGGAGTCCGAGTGGGACTCTTGCCTTTCAGGCAAAACCGACTTTGAGGAGGCTTTTGCTCCAAGTTTCGACCCCAGGGCTCAACATATAAATAGAGGGGCAGGGCTAGCACCCAAGACACATCAAGATACACCAAGCCGTGTGCCGGCAACCCCGACCCTCTAGTTTATCCTCCTTCTAGTTTCTGTAGTGCTTGGCGAAGCCCTGCAGAGATTGTTCTTCATCAACAACTGTCACCACGTCGTCGTGCTGCCGGAACTCATCTACTACTTCGCCCGTCTTGCTGGATCAAGAAGGCGAGGACGTCATCGAGCAGGACGTGTGCTGAACGCGGAGGTGCCATACGTTCGGTACTAGATCGGGACGGACCGTGAAGGTGTATGACTACATCAACCGCGTTGATAAACGCTTCCGCTTTCGGTCTACGAGGGTACGTTGACATACTCCCCCCTCTCGTTGATATGCATCTAGTAGATAGATCTTGCGTGATCGTGGGAATTTTTTTGAATTACTACGTTCCCCAACATATAGACCTTCAAGCACTCACCTCCCCGGCAATGGCACCAGAAAAGAGCTTGATGTCTACTACGCAACTTTATTCTTGTAGACGCGTGTTGGGCCTCCAAGCGCAGAGTTTTGTAGGACAGTAGCAATTTTCCCTCAAGTGGATGGCCTAAGGTTTATCAATCCGTAGGAGGTGTAGGATAAAGATGGTCTCTCTCAAACAACCCTGCAACCAAATAATAAAAAGTCTCTTGTGTCCCCAACACACCAAATACAATGGTAAATTGTATAGGTGCACTAGTTCGGTGAAGAGATGGTGATACAAATGTAATATGGATAGTAGATATGAGTTTTTGTAGTGCGAACAAAAAAACAGCAAGGTAGCAAGTAACAAAAGTGAGCACAAACGGTATTGCAATGATGGAAAACAAGGCCTAGGGTCCGTACTTTCACTAGTGCAATCTCTCAACAATACTAATATAATTGGATCATATAACCATCCCTCAAAGTGCGATGAAGAATCACTCCAAAGTTCTTATCTAGTGGAGAACGTAAGAAGTTGTTTGTAGCTATCCTTTCCGATCGATCTATCAAGAGTTCATACTAACCTAACATCAAGTTATTCTTTCCGATCGATCTATCAAGAGTTCATACTAAGATAACACCAAAACATATTCAGATTTATAATACTCAATCCAACGCAAAGAACCTCCAAGAGTGCCCCAAGATTTCTACCGAAGAAACAAAGACAAGAACGTGCATCAACCCCTATGCATAGATTAACCCAATGTCATTGCGGGAATCCGCGAGTTGTGTGCCAAAACATATATCAAGTGAATCAATACGATACCCCATTGTCACCACGAGTATTCAATTGCAAGACATATATCAAGTGTTCTCAAATCCATAAAAGTATTCAATCCAAAGAAATCTCAAAGGGAAAACTCAAATCATCACAACAAGATAGAGAGGGGGAAACACCATATGGTCCGACTATATTAACAAAGACCGCGATACATCAAGATTGTGCATCTTAAGAACACGAGAGAGAGAGAGAGAGAGAGAGAGGGGAGAGAGAGAGAGAGAGAGAGAGAGAGAGAGAGAGAGAGATTAAACACATAGCTACTGGTACAAATCCTCAGCCCCGAGGGTGGACTACTCCCTCCTCATCATGGTGGCCGCCGGGATGATGAAAATGGCCACCGTTGATGGTTTTCCCCTCCGGCGGAGTGCCGAAAAGGGCTCTAGATTGGATCTCGTGGACTACAGAGCCTTGCGGCGCCGGAACTTCTGATCTAGGTCTACCCCGAAGGGTTTCGGAATATTTGTGAATTTATAGGGTAAAGAGGAAGTGCGGGTGGCCACCGAGGTGGGCACAACCCACCTGGGCATGCCAGGGGGCCTGGTGAGCCCTGGTGGGTTGTGCCCCCTCGGGGCACGCCCCCCC
>LR738710.1:932117422-932129501 GCA_902687465.1 Secale cereale
GGGGGGGAGGAGGGGAGGGGAAAATCTCAGCAGGGTCCTCTTTCTTCGGTGGGAAGAAAGAGAATGAGGCGTAGGAATCAAGGTCATTGTTCGAGTATCTTATAAGGTCTCGCCGTGGAGTCAGTGTTGATATCCGTTTTTTTTGTTTCGCTCATGCATTTGCTTGCACGCGTTGTCATGCACTAACAGAAAATAATGAAGTACACGAGCAATGCATAATTTTGAAGGACGAGTCAAAGTATATCAACAATGTATATATAGTTGGCGGCTCAACCACGACGATGACAATGTGGTGGGAGTGAGGTGCCAAAACCTTTGTCTCCCATGGCTGAGCTTGCTGTTGATTGCGAGAATGAGGACCGTGCAGAACTCCATGGCAGTTTCTCCCCTTGTTCGGGATCCGCTTTGTCGTCTCAGCCTGCCTTGCCCTCTGCAGTGTCTGCCCTAGGGGGTGAGATCATTGTCGAGGTCTTGACTCCAGTGTAACAGATTATGCCTGAGCTGCAGGAGCTTTGCGGGGAACTCACTTCACCACTATCGATGGTGCTTTCGAAGGTGGTGTTTGCGGACAATGAGGGTGTTGAGCCAAGTGTGAGTCCCGATGAGCTTTGTGGGGAGCTCGCTTCACCGTCATTGATGGTGCTTCCGAAGGTGGTGTCTGTGGACAATGAGGGTGATGCGCCAAGTGTCAGTCTCGATGGGCTTTGTGGGGAGTTTGCTTCACCGTCATCAATGGTGCTTACGAAGGTGGTGTCTGTGGACAATGAGGGTGATGTGCCAAGTGTCAGTCTCGATGGCCTTTGTGGGGAGTTTGCTTCACCGTCATCAATGGTGCTTACGAAGGTGGTGTATGTGGACAATGAGGGTGTCACGCCAAGTGTGTTGTTACCTAGTCCCGATAATCTATTCGCAAAAGAGCTTTGTGATGTTCTCGTCGGCTTGGAGGCTGCCATACCAGGATATGGCAAGGCGATTGCGTGCCTCTTAACGGGGACACGAATCAGTGACAAAAGCAAGAAGATGGGTGCTTGCCCTCGGGCCGGCATTCTAAAGGAGGGGTCCCTCAAGAGCAAAGGGAAGAAGAGTGGCGCAACTTGGAAGGCATCTGCAGCGGCTTGATGTATGATCTTCATTCTCTTGGCATGTCCTCATGTCTCACCGTGGATTTGATGATGACGATGTGTTGGTTTGCTGTCTTTTCGTTGGAGTTTCCTTTGTGATGTAGAGGCATCTGGGGTTGCGGTTGTCGTGCGTTGGTACGGTTTGTAGCGCCACTTGTGTGGAGGTGGGGTTTATGCATTGTGTGTGATCAGTTTGTATCGGTTTTAGCCCGATTATCCGTAATTAACTGGGCAATTCTCTTCTGCTTAATTAATCGATGAGGCAAATGCCTCCGTTTCGAAAAAAAAGATGCCAAAACTTTGGCTTGTATGATCTTGACCGCTCCATTCCAGGCAGCATCGAACCGACAAACCGACAAATAGAGAGTAGAAAAAAAAGGAGTTGATATGGGGTTTATGTGAGCGAACCCGTGTGCCACAAGAGCGCCCAACAATTGAGCCCGCTACCCGTGGACACCCAAGATCAGAATGGGCTACGGCCGGGGAATACATCCCACGGCACAAGCGCCTCCGGTGGCCCCTAGGACCAAACCCACTTGGGCCAGCCATCGGACCTGATCCGATGGCGACTTTAGTTTACACGATCGGGCATGAAGAGCCACGATGCGTCCGAGTGCCCTCCTCAAGTCTCAAGGAGAGCCCTCGCCTTTCCCACCACCGTTTGCACGGTGTGGCGAACCTTTAATGCCACGGGCTCGAGCCCACCAATCCCACGTACCAACTCCCTGGCCCTCCAAGGCTGGAGTCACAAGCGCAAACCACCACGCTCGGCCGAAGCGCACGACGGGTGCTGGGTTTATATGTTGGTGCGGGAGTCGCTAATCTAGCGAGGTGGTACTATTAACAATCGTCCTCTGACCTCTGCCTCCGGTGGACAGCCGTGTGGCCAGTCAATGCTTTCTCGTTTTTTTATCGTCAGCAAATCAGGCCCAAACCAAAGTACTCCAGTGCGGAGTAGTAGCGAACATGGTCGCAAAGTGTCGTGGGCGTGCGCATTTTTTTTTAGAATTACGTGCAATATTTTCTATAGTATTACTCCCTGAGATTCATACTACTTGTATCTGAAACGGACGTATCTAGATACATTTGTTTGAGAGACATGCAATATGGATGCACGGGAGTAGTTGATACTGCCATTTGCAGATTTATGTTAATGCCAAGCTTGCATCCTTTGGCAAGTTCATTTTTCGACATTATCTTTTAAACAGGAATCAAACGTCAATGTTTTCGTTTTTACCAGGCCTAGTACTTTTATGGCCAATGTTAGTCAATTCATGGGCAAGCTAAACCTTAATTGAAAGTTCATCTTAGCTACTCCTTCCGTCTCAAAATAAGTGTCTCAACTTTGTATATTAACTCCAGTACAAAGTTATACTGAGGTTGAGACTGTTGGAAATATGAGCAAATTACTACGAGATTTAATCCGAATAAACAGAAGATAAGTCATGACTGCAGCAATAGAGATTAAACTAATCATGTGAACTAGCATAGCAGATGAACAGATCACATCTAGGGCACATACTAGAAACATGAATTCTACCACGATCTCGAACAGGAAGGATAGAATCACATACGGTCCAGCGGGAGCAGCACCGCCGGCGTTGACGTTGTCGCCCATGTCGTCGAGGATGAGGTTGCCGAGGTCGGGAAAGAAGTCGTCGCTGCCAGCAGTCGCGCGAGTGCGCTCCTCAAAAACCTGATCGCCCTTCTCCCGTACAGGATCACGAGAGGCGGGGTTCCGGAGGCCTGCTGTCCCTTCTTCCGGTGCACGCCGAAAAGAGGGATGAAGAAGACTTGCTTGGCGGCGCAATGATCTGGAACGGTGGCGAGAAACCATACGAAGCGGCGGTGGCTAGGGTAGACGTCTGCCTAACTATATAGTACGGGCCGGGTAGGTCGTGAGAATAAACCCCACGTCCGAGTCGTCACGATCCAAAAGAATCGGAAACGGTCAGTAATTAACGCATCCGTTAATTATTAATTAATGACTCATTTCCCGATCAGCAAAAATATAGACAACGTGCATAGCTCTGTCCTTGGCTCGGCTCAATCCCGCGGCACGGCACGGCACGGCACGGCGTGACGAGGCGTGGCGAGCGAGGAGGAGGAGCGCGCGTGTAGGTCTCCTCTTCTCATGCTCATACAAGTGGTAGAAGAGCTCACCTTATAAAGAGGTGCAACTCTCTCTCAACTTATGAGATGGGACTAAACTTTAGCCTCACTCACTCCACTCACATGTGTGCATGAATGGGCCAAGAGAATTTCAGAATTTTAGTCGGGCTTTAGGCCAAAGGCCTACTAGCAAAATTCCAACAGAGACACTTATTTTGAGACGAAGTGAGTGTTTTTTTTTGGTTGAACAAAATTAAGCTCAAACCAAACACACACTTAAAGCAAGCAAGAGGCATGCATGGTAGGAACCAAAACGAGTTCAATTTCTCAATCCCTATTTGGAGTTTTAGGGGTGGTTTCTCCTCGTGATTTTACTCGAACGTATTGGTTTCCCACAACAAACAAGAAAAATGGTAGAAGCTCCAAATAGAAAGAATAAGGTAGTCAGGTCACCAAGATAGAAGCTCCATCTTTGTGTTTCTTTTACCTAGAGTCAGCTAGGGTTTACAACTATCCTCCAAAGATCACTAGCAAGCCCATGGATTTGCCTCCCCTCTGCCTACCGCTCCAGTGGCCGGTGACGGAAAGGAGAATCCTTGTGCCTCTGCTTTGGCTAATAGTTTAGGTTAGGGTTTTTGGTCTTCGCAGGGCGGCGTTTGGGCAGATGGCGACTTTTCTTCGTCGAGTTGGTCTTTCTGGCTCCAATCCTCCTCGAGTTCATCCATCTGGACGGGATCAATAGGGCTCTGGCATATATTCATGCCATCTCATTCGGGCGGTGAGGTTAGGGTTTCTCACCGTACGTGTGCAATGGCGGGTTATGGTGTCAGGCACTTCGGATCGTTTCAAGTGTTCAACAACGACGACTGCGGTTCCTGGGCGTTGGTTCTTAAGGACACGTGCACAAAGACATCTCGACTTTCGTCGACAAGGTCAGGCCGGCACCGGTAGGGGAGCAGCGACAACGGTGAGTCGCGTGGCCCGTTCTAGTGGTAGTATTGGTCGTTTCGTGGTCTAGGTATCTCGATGTAATTTTATTATGTTTCAGATGCTTTGTACTTCTGATGAACTTTTATAAGAGTTCCAGATACTTTTTACGCAAAAAGATTTAGAAAGAAAGAGAAGACACGCATCACCTTCGAAAATTAACATTAAGCAATTCTACTCAATGCACTCGTCTTTTTATCAGCAAAACAAGTCACATATTTCTATCTTTGTTTCGCAAGATGCACAACACAGAGCTAAAATCATCACATCTTTGCCCTGCTCATCAAAGCAAGTGGATACGCAGTCTTTCAGAGAAAAGAACAAAGCGGATAGAAAAAGGTGTTTTTCTTGTTCCTTGAGAGTTGAGGGAGGCATGATCATTCTGTACCCTCTCTTGCCATATTTTCCTTTTTAACCAAACCTTGTCCTCTTTCAAAATACAAAAGGGATATGAGTGACCCTTGAATATTACTCCCCACACTTATTATATACCTAAGCCCTACGAAGGAGCGGCATGGTGACTAAAACCCAAAACAATCAGCATACACTACCTATTTATTCAAAGCGCTTGATTTGATCTCTCTCGCCTCTTCCTTGCACCACCATCGCCGTCCAGCAGTCTCCAACCGCAAGAAAGATGACCCTTCCTTCGGTTTCAAATATTTATTTTCTTTTCTCGTTGATCTGATACAAGGTGGTAGGCTTCATCTTAATTAGTACACGAGGAGGAGCATGCGTAGTCATGCTCTGGGATGAAGTCATGTCAGTTAACCTCGTTAAGAAAACTTGGTGTCGGCCGTGGTTGCTTGTCCTCAACGAATCATAAGCGGCTCGGATTTTCGAGCGACGAGTGGGTATACACATTGGTCCTTTGTGAGAGAAAACGACAAACTAATTCCGTCGTGTCTATAGCACCCGCAACACTAGCAGTAAACTAGTGCAACCCGTGGTACAATATGTCGCAGTCTATATGGCCAGATTGATAAATGAATGGGTGTGTGCCCTTTTTTTACATGGATACAATAAGGTGTTCCTTTTTTATATGTTCCTTGAGAGAGACATGATCATTTTTTTTTAAACTCCTTTGGTCATCTTTTGCTCTCTTTTTTGGAAATTTTGGCCATCTTTTGCTTTTAGCCAAACTTTGTCCTCATTTCAAAATACAAAGGAGATGTGAGTGACACACTAGTATTAATAGATGGACAGCATATAAAAGTACAAAGAGATGGGTATGTAGTGGTTAGCATACACTCTACCCAGGGGCTGATCTGTCACTAAAGAATAGAGCAGGGTGATGGCTGAAAAGCCAAAGCAATCAGCATTTTAAGCGCCTGCCTGCTCCAGAGTGAGCCCAGCAGAGGAGTCAGCCGACTCAAGATTTGGTGGTCTCTCTTCCTCCCACCGCCGCCGCCGCCGCCGGCGCCCGTCGTTCCGCGCCGCCAACCACAGCGCAGCGCAGGTGACCCCTCCTCCGGTCCCAGAAACTTCTTTTCAATCGCGTCGATCCGATACAAGGTGGTAGCTAGGCGCCAGTGTTGCTTTGCTCTGTTTCGTCCCGATTTCGCCGCCGGCGAACTGCTTCGATCTGTCCGTATTCTGTGCGGCTGATCTGTTCATGTTCCTCGCGGAGACTCGATCTAGGCGTAGCTAGGAACCCAGCACCAATTGGATAAAAAAGGATAGGAAAAAAGGGGGCACTCTCTGCTGCTGTACACGAGCGTGCCCCTGAACCAATTGGATGAGTGTTTAATTCGAGTAGGTAAAGAACGTATCTGACACGAATTTTCGCCGGATGAAACCAACACGCTGCAATTGCGACCTGTAAGGGGGTGGGCTCTTCTGCCGAGGTCTGATCCGTGGGTTCATCTTGGTAGGCGGCAGGATGAGCGAAGAGGACTCGACGAGCGCCGCCGCCGCCGCGCAGCAGCCGACGAGCCGGCCGGCACCGAAGCTCAACGAGAGGATCCTGTCGTCGCTGTCGAGGAGGGCGGTGGCCGCGCATCCGTGGCACGATCTCGAGATCGGTGAGGAGGAGCCGCTTTTTCAACTGAATGTCTTGATAAGAGTAAGCATGCTGAATTGCTGATTGAGTTTTTGGTGCACAGGCCCTGGGGCTCCTGCCGTGTTCAATGTTGTAAGTGTGCTATCTTCTTGCCTTGAGAATTGAATTCTTATCTAAAAAAGCTTGGCAACTGAATATCTTCGTCAGTTGAGATGTTTGATCTTGTGTTGTGGCCAAGTAAATTGGGAAGTTGGATCTTGGGCAAATGATGGCAGGGAGTGGCTCTATTAATGAAACTAACAGTGCGTCGAATGTCATTGTTGCCGTCTGTTTATGGATCTTGCCTAGATGTGGTTGAGTCTGGAAGCACAATATGGATGCATTGTACTCTGTACTAGGAACTAGGCAGCAGTTCGTTTTCACATTCAGTGATATTTCAATGAAATTTACTGAATTCCAGCAATTTCAGTAGACACTGAAATTTGTGCATTTCATTCAAAAAAAATCAGTAATTTCAGTGGTACTCATGAGTTCAGTTTTTTTTCTTCCAAATAATTCAAATATTGGATTGAATTCAAGTGAATGTTTCGGCCCTTTGGTGGAAATGGAAACCGAAATCACTGTATTTTTGAAACTTAAAGTGAAAACCAGGACATGCCAAACATGCTGTTTTTAGCTCATATAAGGTTGCGCTTGGTAAAAGGTGACTTGGGCTATTTCTGAATCGAAGTAACTCATGTTGGATCAGTATTACAATTGTAGAGCCTGCGGTAACATTTCAATGTTTTTCTGATCCATTTGAGTTCAGTAGTGTATATTTGCGCCAGTTAAAATCAAGCAATCAGCAGTATTAAATGGCATAAAAATCTACTCACCATGCAAAATACAAATAGCATGATACATAGAATTCAGCAGCCGGTTCTCACTGCTTTGTACTTTTATTGACCTAAGTTGGCTTATCATCAGTATTTAGGCTTAGTTAGCATTATATTTAGTATTGAATGTGCAGTCATACACTATCTATTGATAACTTGCTATCATTGGCTTCAGCATGCCTCTACTGCATTTGATGCTTCTGCATCTATTTAAATTTCCTTTGGATGGATTCAATCTATGATTGGGATACTAGTATAATTGTCACTGTGAATTCTAACCGGAATTTTTCTTAACATTATTAATTTTGTGACTTCTGAATTGTAGCGATAGTTTCTGGCATTGAAAATGAAAGATAGACGCTTTTAATCTAACCATTTTTTCTGAAGTATAAAGTTAAATTTATTGACCTGTTGATACTTGTGCATCATTAAGATGCATTAGTCTACTAGTAACTAAAATTACTTCTTAGTAACAAATAAGTATTTAAGATGCTAGAAGCTTTATGTAAAGTTGGTCCTGGCAGTTGCCTTCAGCTCATAAACTTAATGGGTTCTATGTATAACACCCCAGGTTGTTGAGATCACAAAGGGAAGCAAAGTGAAATATGAACTTGACAAAAAAACTGGACTCATTAAGGTAAGTTATCTTGCTAATTGATCACCACTTTCTGTTTCAAGATCATGAATTGCTTTAATAGTTACTACTTACTTTACTTGTGTAACGGATAATAACTCGAAAACCATCCATTACATTATGAACCTCTGTTATTGTATTGTATAAATTTGATAAGTTGATTGAGTCCCGTACTCACATGTTGGAGCATATTTTGATACTTTTCGTCAAAGCATAATGTACTTGTGTTAATATGTTAATGTCATACAACATGACAGGTTGATAGAGTTCTGTACTCATCAGTTGTATATCCTCACAACTACGGTTTCATTCCAAGGACGCTTTGTGAAGACAATGATCCAATGGATGTGTTGGTCCTGATGCAGGTTTGTCTTAATTTGTAGGTGGCACACTCCTTCCATTATTAAGTCATGTTGTCTTTTAACTGTATGAAATTTACTTATCCTTCGGCACTGAAACTCTCATACTGGCATCAATATTATGTTACTGTGTTAATATATGTTCCCTACTTTTCAGTTTATAAGTCACTTAGAATAGTTTTTTTTTTTTGCGGGGACTTAAAAGAGTTAAACTTAAGACAAACTAGATAAGCCTTATAAAATGGAACAGAGGGGGTAGTGATCATTACGTGACTCTTTTATCTCTCACAGGAGCCTGTAATTCCTGGTTCTTTCCTCCGAGCTAGAGCAATTGGTCTTATGCCCATGATTGATCAGGTATTCCTGGTTCATTCTCTTTGTGGTAATGAGAGAGGAACGAAGTTTCCTTAACTTGTTTTACTAAGGATGGTGGTTGATTTTCATCAGGGCGAAAAGGATGACAAGATCATAGCAGTCTGTGCTGATGATCCTGAATACCGTCACTACAATGACATCAGTGAGCTGTCTCCTCACCGCCTCCAAGAGATCAAGCGCTTCTTCGAAGACTGTATCCTGCATAATCCAATTTATTTGTTTTCCTTGTTACATGCCGTAGCAGAGTATCTTATATACTGCTGTTATAGTTTAGATGTACATTTGTTCGCATCCTTAGCCGTAACTTGTAGACAAGAAGAATGAGAACAAGGAGGTCGCTGTCGATGCGTTCTTACCTGCGACCACTGCCCGCGAGGCCATTCAGTATTCGATGTAAGTACAGTGTCGTGTTGATCTCTTCCAAGATGTATTTTCCCGTTCGTCGCATAAGTGATGGCGGTGAAGGTGTATTTTGGTTTACACTGACGCTTCTTTTTTTATTCACCGCAGGGACCTGTATGCGCAGTATATTTTGCAGAGCTTAAGGCAGTAGCATGTCGGTGGTTGTATCGCGGAAATCTTCTATTAAAAGCAAGTGGGGAAGAGCTGAGACTTTGTGTGTTATAAATAAATAAATGCGCAACAATGTGTACTCGCAGTATTTATGAAGATTAAGTGATGCTTTATGATTGGGAAAATTTGTTGCGCCTGTTTTCATATATCCAAAAGGTGTCACTTTTTAATCCTGATTGTAGCGTATTTTAGATAGGCCTGTTTGGTTACCTTTTTTTAGCACACCTGTTTGAATACTGTCCTGGCCAACTCGATTGGGCCAGGCTGTAATTGTAGGCGCCCATTCTAGGAGGGCTGGAGTTGGAAGTGATCTGGGCCTGGGCCAGGGCAATAACCTTCCAAAAGTAAACTAATTAGGCCTGGGCGTGTGGATAGTACAGACCGGGCTCAACTCTGCCATCTCCAGGACTTTTTAACTCCACAATGTTCTTCCAATAAGGTCTCCTTTGGTTCATAGGATAAAATGTTATAGGAATAGGAAAATCATAGGAAGTGAGATGACATGCATCTCAATTCCTATAGAGAAAGAGATGTCATTTGATGCATATGATAGGAATTTTTCCATTGAGTCTTAGCTAATGTTTTTTTTCCTCCAAAATATGAAGGATTGATTCCTATCCTACATAGGAATATGAATCCATTCCCACAAATCAAAGGGCTTGAAAGGAAATTTCCCTTTGCAAATCCTATCCTATAGAAATCCTATAAAATTCCTACAAACCAAAGGAGGCCTAAGAAAAATCACCTCCTGATCGACGCCAAAGCCATGATCTTGCTCCTTCACCCCTTCACCGGCGACATTGTGAAGCTCCCGCCGCTCATGAAACCCCACTGGAACATAGGTGTAGACTTTTTTTTTTTTGCGGGGGGAAGGAACATAGGTGTAGACTGTAGAGGGACGATATGATTCGGTGCTGCTCAAGTTCGCCGCATCCTTGAGCGTGAGCGTGGATGGAGTCATTACGGTCATGATCGTGCATCAATATATACGCCGTCTACTTTTCACTACCTCCAAGGACCAGAAGTGGAGACTCTCAAACTAGAGCCTCTCACCCTTGTCCGTGCCCATACCATTCCAAGAAAAGTTTTATATACTGGAGTCTCATACTACAGGTAGCAGCGGATGTATACGGTACTACAACTTGACCCGCCTAGTTATGAGTATGGGCAATGTCGCCTTCTTTGTTGCCACCAAAGTTGATTGCCACGTGCCCGACAAGCAAATTTCGTTCCTTCACCATAGCAGAATGTGGCTCAGATATGCCTGCCGTTACAAGCGATACTACAACTTGACCCGCCTAATTATGAGTATGGGGCAATGTCGCCTTATTTGTTGCCACCAAAGTTGATTGCCACGTGTCCGACAAGCAAAGTTTGTTCCTTCACCATATTGGAATGTGGCTCAGATATCCTAGTGGCCGGTTTTGACCATATGCCGCTAGTTTCTACAAACAAGCAGTGGTTTATCGAGTATCCCCGATCTTGCCATGGGCAAAATTACCCCGGTAACAAGCATCGGAGGCAATACTCTGTTCCTTGATATCAATCCTAGCATGAACATCAAAGATGGCGATATTCTCATCACAAGAAGTATGACAAGCTGTTATGGAGCGGTGCCTGCCATTACGAGCGATACTATTGTACGTACTTGTCACGATTATCCTTTTCAGTACCATCTCGGTAGCGCTCAATGGTCGCAAATAATGGTTGGATCACTTGGGTGTGATGGTCTGAGTGGGTGCAATTGTGGCCTCATTTACCACATATATGATTGTTGCCATTGTACTCACAAGAGGGTCCAAGTGTAATTGTATCTCAGTTAGACTTAATTTTGTGCTATGTACCGTGAACTTATTTGTGTACTTCCGGCCTATATATAAGTAGTTTCTCAAGTATATAGTACTCTGCATGGTTGTGTTGATCTCGTTCGAATTCAGCACTAGATCAGCCTTCGCTACGGCTGCTTAGATACATTACATAACAAAGTATGGGTTGTTATTGAAAACAAACACCGGAATTCATTCCAGCTTTTTTTTCTCTTCGTCTAGGCATAGCTTCGGTCTTGTATGACTTTGCATTTGTGAGTGTGTGTGTTTGTGTTGGCTATGTGCATCTTTTTTTTTTTTTGAATAAAGACACCCATAGGGCATCTTAGATCTGATTATCATCGAGGAAAATAAATGCCAGTACAATGGATAGACAACTGGACGTAGAACGACCAGTAAAAAAATAAAATTACATTAAAAAGCATACTAGTCTTCTTCTTCCTCTGATTGTACGCTGCCCGCCGAAGATTGAAAATTGCACTGAATCAACAGCAAAGGAAAGCGACACCTACAAACGCCCTCGGCATACAAGGCTTTGAAGACCGCAATAGTCACTCACCCCTTGAGACGAGATCTAAAAATCGTTGAAGTAGCATCGGCTGGAGCATCACCCCAAGCAGAACAGGCTTGCAATCCACCACCACCAGTTCAGAGGGTTGGAGAAACCGGATTAAGCCACGGAACAACACAGAAGAAGATGTCGTAGTCACCACACCAAACGCCGGTCAAAAGCACTACTTGAAAGACACACGAACTACCAAGATCTGAAGGAAACCAACCGATCTGGCGACACAAACTCTCACAGGCTCGCCCGGCGCCGGATTGGACGTCGTCGAGGTAGGGAGAGACCGGAGAGACTTTATTCCAACACGCCATCGTCGCCACCACCTCGTCGATGCCGCCGGAGAAACAAAAACCTAAGAAAAATAAAACAAGATGGATGGGTCCCCTCTCCTGTTGCCGTCGGACGGGAAAGAGGAGGGGGACCGAGGCGGCGGCTGTTGTTGTTGTGGCGGCGGCGGCTTAGGGTTCTGGACCTTGGCGGCGTGTCCGGCTATGTGCATCTTAATTATGCAGAGCCCAGGTATATGCTCATCATGATTGTATCTCTTTGATGCTACATTATGAGTATAAAAACGCCCTTTACTGAACAAATGTGTTTTTTGCCATCTCAATAAGATCAACCATCACCGTACTGTATCAGTTCAAATCATA
>LR738710.1:932129592-932179439 GCA_902687465.1 Secale cereale
ATAGATAATGAGCACATCCATGTTGGCCTTTCTTTCCAAAAAAAAGACACCGGTGTATTGAGGAGCCGTGGCCTAAATTACAAGTACACAAGTTATGAAAAAAAAACAGAGTAGTTTTATGTGCATATATTTTATTTTTGAGAATATAAATTACTATACTACTACTATTATTTTTGAGAGTTGATAATATATTCTTCAGAACAATGAGAATAATAAATTATATGCAAAGATTTGTTTAGGGGGTTGAGGCAAATTGTTTGCACTGATTTTTTTTTTTAAGAAACCAATCGTTTCCACAGATGATGGTTGCGATCTAGCTAACGGAGACCAACTAGCATATACGGCCGGGCTGGGCTCCGACTCTTCACCCGGGTTAAGAAAACAGATCACTCGATGTCGACGACGTCCTCGGCGGCGAATCAGTTGCGCCCTCCGGCTGTAGCGGCTGCCTCCGCCACCGTCCCCGACGAGGCGTCTTCATGGGCGTCCCTCCACGCGGATCTGGTTCGCCTGGTCGGCTGGCGAGTGCTGGCCGGAGATCTGCTCGACTACGTCCGCTTCCGCACAGTCTGCATGCACTGGCGGTCCAGCACGGTCTGTCCTCACGGCCGTGGAATCGTCGACCCTCGTCGATGGATGGTCCTGCCCGATGGACATGGATTACAACCTGACGACAAGACCAAGAGACGCTTGTTCAGCCTCTCCACCGGAGTTTCGGTTTGCCCTCGACTTCCCCACGACCATCGCATCCTCGACTCGGTCGACGGGATCCTCCTACTGCAGCGGCAGCAGCGAGAACACGATCAAGGTAGCATCCGCCTTTTCAACCCCTTTACCGGCGACATTGTGGAGCTCCCGCCGCTTGGGTCCATCGTGTCAGACTCGAAACTCCACTTGAGTTCCCATGAGATATCTACTCATGTGGTACCTGGCAGCGTGGTCACCTCCTTGAATGTGAGCTCGGATGGAGCCGCCGCAGTCATGATCTGGCTTGTAGAATTATCACGCGTCATCTTTGCTACCACCAAGGACAAGCAATGGAGCCAGTCGACCCGGGGGTTCTTTTGGACCAGGAGGCCTGTATCATTTCAAGGAAAACTATACTCCCTCCGTTCCAAAATATAAGTCTTTCTAGAGATTTCAACAAGTGACTACATACGCAGCAAAATGAGTGAATCTACACTCTAAAATATGTCTACATACATCCGTATGTTGTAGTCCATTTAAAATGTCTAAAAAGACTTATATTTAGGAACGGAGGGAGTACATCTTATGTTATGACCTACCTAGCCATGCACACCAGGTTTTCCAGATGGGCCCACCCATGCATGAGCAAGGGACAACCTCAGGGTTAGGTTCATCTTTCTTACCGCCATCGAAGTTGATTGCCACATGTCCAACGATGAAAATCTCTGACGGTTTTGGTCTAGCAGAATGTGACTCGGAGATTTTGGTCGTAGCCTACAAAGATTCTACACAGACGCATATGGTGGTTTACAGAGTAATTGATCTTATCCCTGGCAAGGTTATCCCGGTGACGAGCATCGGAGGCAAATCTATCTTCTTTGATACCAAAACAGGTATGCAAACCGCAAACAATGGGGTGAATCCCACGATCGCGAGTGACACCATTGTACTTCGCCGGCATCACGAGAGATGTCACCCTTGGCAGTACCACCTTGACAGCGGCACGTGGTCGCCAACAACACACCCCATGAGCCATTGTGGCCTCATTTGCCATATATACGACTGTTGTGGTTGTACACTCCGCGCCCATGCCGGCTGGTGAGCTCTAGTTGTGAATTGATACAATTAAACATGTACGGTTATCTTCTGAATTGGGTGTGCTAACTCGTTTTCCGGTTTATGCATGTACTCAGGACTGTCGTCAGGGGTAGTATGACCAAAGGATCGAAGCAGCTGTAGCTCGAGAGGAGGCTCAACCTGGATTGAAAGTTAAGAAGTGGTCGTCGCTGCTCTTAATACTCTTAATAGTAGTGATGACTTCTCTTTGAAAGCCTTCTCAAAATGAAATTCTAAGGCAGCAGCGTTGTTTACCTATCCGACACTTGCTTTTCTTTTCATCGGCCTCTAGCTACTAGGGAGTGGGGATGATTCTTGTGGATGCTTGGGGCCAACTTGCAAAATGGCTAGCAGCAGGACCAAATCGAACAACAATCAAACTGCTAGTGCTTGTATACAAATTTCTGAATGCATTCAGTTCAGTAGCAACTGCTCTTTTTACAGTAAGAATTGGACCTGACTAAGAACTAGTCCTTGCAGTAGTTTTCTCTACTCCCTCCGTTCCTAAATATTTGTCTTTCTAGTCATTTCAGATGGACTACAACATACGCATGTATGTAGGTATATTTTAGAGTGTAGATTCACTCGTTTTGCTTCGTATGTAGTCACTTGTTGAAATCTCTAGAAAGACAAATATTTAGGAACGGAGGGAGTATTTCTAAATGTGCATGACCACTACACCCCTGAATCCTGAAGAGATGTCAACAATAATCAGCTACATCTCTATGCCTTGGTCATTTAGAAAAAGTACCGTGCCTTGGTCTTCAAGGTCATACATCTGGATCTATTTTGGTTGAGAAAAGTACTCGGCATTGAAAAGCACACAAAAGAGTTCAGAGGAAAGAAAGGAATTTATCAATGAAGGCTAGAAAGAAAGCAGGGGACCCACCCACCCACCTTGCTCGACACTGGCACCCATCACCGATGCATGACGAGTAGGACTCGGAATATTGTGTTTGCTCGGTAGCGAAGCACATGCGTTGTGAATTTTATCGCTCCTATATGTGAAACTTTGAATTTGTTTAGCTATAGCAGTTGGGGCGGTGGAAGAGTATGAGAAAGAGATGCAGAAATAAGGGATTGATTAAATGTCCACATGGTATGTAATCTATTGCTCCCTCCGATCCAAAATAAGTGTCGTAGTTTTTCTTCAAATTTTAACTAAAACCACGACATTTACTTTTGACTGGAGGGAGTTTTTACGCCCACTTGTTTGTTTCTTTTCTGTAAATCCTTCATGTCTAGAAGAGAACTAACTAGATGCTTCATTTGGTCTTGTGTATAACTAGGCAAGGGGTATATGATATACTGTTTCTCCCGTTGCAGTGCATACACATGTTTGCTAGTAATTTAACATGAAAGAAAACCAGCGGATCTGTTACAACATATACAAATATAAATAGTTCTATGGGACAGCGGGAACACACACAAAGACATGCATAACAGGTCAAAGATCAGGAATCATATGCTTGTACACGGTGTCAAAACACATCATGTGTCGAAACTGCAAGACAAACCGAAGGAAGTATATACAAAATACCCAAGTAATCTCACTAATAGCTATCTCTGTTTTAAACATTCCATCTGTCTAGGATGAATCTGCTCTAGAAACTTAGGTGTACCAACTTGCTCGCACACAATGAAAACAATCGTAGATATGATAAACAAGGCCACAGGTGCAATCATGGCAACCATCAGCACACCCCATGGCCGGTCCTTGGGACCATTCGCCGCTAGAGAGGTCGTAGTACAAAGGAGATTTATCCTTAAGACGCCGACGACGTACAATGGTGTCGCCCACAGCAGTAGGTATGGCCTTGTAACTCACATCAATAGTCTCCCTCACATAAACAGAGATATCATCATCGTCGATGCTAATTCCATGGTCAATAGTAGTGAAGAGAGTGTTACCTCCGATGCTTGTTTCCGGGACAACCTTGCCCATGATAAGATCGGCTACTTTGTAGACGAGCATGCGGCCCTTGAAAAGTGGGTTAGCGTCGTGACCAGTCACTAGGATCTCCGAGACACATTCTTCCATGTATGTAGAACATGCCAGAAATTTTGTGAGTGGGACACGTGGCAATCAACCTTGGTAGGAGCAAATAAGATGACATGGCGTGACGATCAAGGCGGGGTGGATCGATCCGGAGAATATGTTGTTCACGGGGATATGTGGTGGGAGCATCCAACACAAATAATTTCCCTTGCGATGATATTGTCTCGCAGTACCATCCGATATTCCAAGTCGAGACACTCCACTGCTGGTCCTTGGTAGTAGCAAAGAATACACGTGATATGTTGTAAAGCTTGATCATGACTGCGACGACTCCATCCACAGTAACGCTAATGGAAGTGACACTACGGAAACCAACCTGTCTTGTGTCATCGGACATATCCAAGTTTGATCTTACAAGGGACATGAGCGGTGGTAGCTCCACAAAGTCGTCGGTGAAAGGGTGGAGGAGCCGAATCGCGGAGGTGTCTTGCTTCTTCCGTTGCAAGAGGAGGAGGCCATCCGCCGAGTTAAGGACATACTACCTCCTTTCCGGTTTATAAGGCTTGCGCGTATATTTAGGTTGACAAATAAACCAACGTAATACAAGTTATTTGTCACAAAAAATATATCATTAGAAACTTCAGATCTTCTATTTTCTAATGGTGTAATTTTTAGACTATACAACTTATTTAATATTGATCAAATTATAGACCTAGGGATATGCGCATGCCTTATAAACCGGAAAGGAGGTAGTAGCTATCGCTTAAGAAGGTGAGCCAGGCACGGACGAAGACCCCTGTGGAGAGATTGAAGAAACGCTTCTTGCCGTCAGCAGGGTGGAGGCCGTGACCCTCCGGCAGAAGGAACCACCTCTTGGGGTGGAAGCGCGGGTCGACGATGCCGTGCCCCCGCGGGGCGACGGTGCTGGACCGCCAGTGGGCGCACACGGCACGAAATCGGACATAGTCAAGTAGATCTCGGTCCAGCACCTGCGAGGCGACTAGACGAACCAAATCCGCATGGAGAGACGGCCATGGAGATGGAGGGACGTCGTCTTGGGAGCTGGCGGCGGCATCAGCGATGCCTGATGCGCCGTCGACATAGGTGGTTCGATCGTATCTCTTGTCTCGAGAAGTAGAAGATGGATGTGGTGTTTATACCTGGTCCCTAGCTAGCTCCATGTACCGAGGGATAGCTGAGACGCAGACGGAGGAGATGAAACCGACCGGCAAAGATTAATTACGTAATTACTGGGCCGGGTCGTAATAAGTCAGCAAATAAAATCGGTCCGTCCGGCCGGCCGGCCTACGTCTCGATCTGCTCCCAAGACATGCATATGTGACGTGCGTGACGTCCCAATCAATTACGAGCGATACTATTGTACGTACTTGTCACGATTATCCTTTTCACTACCATCTCGGTAGCGCTGAATGGTCGCAAATAAGGCTGGTGCCAACGCGGGGCGGTATCGCCCCGCTATCGACCGGAGCGGGGCGGGAGGGAGGCGGGAGTGGGGCGGGACGACAGCGCCGGGCGACGGATCCGTCGCCGGGCGGTAGGGGGCGGTATCGCCCCGCTCTCGCCCGTGTTGGCGGCGGGAGGCGGGCGATAGTGCGGCGGGAGGCGGGCGGTAGTGGGGCGGGGCGTTGGCACGGCAGGCGGTAGCGCGGGCGGTAGTGGCGGCGGCAACGGCTAGCTGACGTGGCGCGCTGTGATTCGTCCACGTCAGCTAGCCGTTGATGTATCCGTTGGAGCTCCAAAAAATTTAAAAAAAATTCCAAAAAATTCCAAATTTCATCCCCAACCCCTATAAATACCCCCACACCGGTTTCACTCATTCCACACCCCATTTTATCTCATTTCTCTCCTCTACTCTACTTATTATGTAATCAGTAAAAAATTTAGAATGTATTATTTTTTAAATTATGTAATTTTTTATTTATTATGCAATTTTATTACTTATTATGTAATCAGTAAAAAATTTAGTTGAATAAAATTATTTTCTTGCATTATTTAGAATGTCTCAAGAAATGCGAGTGAAATAACTAAATCTGAGGAGAGAGAATCTGACGTGGCTATAGCCTGCCACTACAGCCCGTGCACTGGCACCGTGAGGTGAGAGTGTGGTGAGAGTGGGGTGAGAGTGGGGGTAAAAGCTGACGTGGCGGGGCGGTAGTGGGGCGGTGCATTATCACCAGCCTAATGGTTGGATGTGATGGTCAGAGTCGGTTCTATTGAGAAGTATATGATTGTTGCCATTGTACTCACAAGAGGGTCGAAGGGACATGAGCGGTGGTAGCTCCACAAAGTCGTTGGTGAAAGGGTGGAGGAGCCGGATCGCGGAGGTGTCTTGCTTCTTCCGTTGCAAGAGGAGGAAGCCATCCGCCGAGTTAAGGACATAGCTATCTCTTAAGAAGGGGAGCCAGGCACGGACGAAGACTCCTATGGAGAGATTGAAGAAACGTTTCTTGCCGTCAGCGGGGTGAAGGGCGTGACCCTCATGCACGAGGAACCACCTCTTGGGGTGGAAGCGCGGGTCGACGGTGCTGGACCGCGAGTGGGCGCACACGGCACGAAATCGGACATAGTCCAGTATATCTCCGGCCAGCCGAGTAGACGAACCAAATCTGGATGCAGAGAGGACCATGGAGGGACGTCGTCTTGGGAGCTGGCGGCGGCATCAGCGATGGCTGATGCGCGCGCCGTCGTGGTTGGCCATCGTATCTTCTTGTCTCGAAAAGTAGAAGATGTATCTGGTGTCTCTACATGCTGAGACGCAGACTGCGTACGACTCCGCTACGAGGAGATGAAAGCGATCGGCAAAGATTAATTACTGGGCCGGGTCGTAATAATTCAGCAAATAAAATCCGTCCGTCCGTCGGTCCATTGCTGACCCCAAAGTCGTTGCGCGCGTGCCTACGTCTCGATCAAGTATACATGCATGCTGCTCCGAATACATGCATGCATACGTGTCGTCCCAATCAATTAATATAAGTGCATGCAGTAGTATTTCCAACGCTTTGGATCCACCGAATTTAATTATTAATGAATTAACTAATCGACCAAATATATATATGGCACAGACCAAATATCATCAAACATGTTTTTTGTTTGAAAAGAGGAAGAAGAAGAAGAAAAAGCACCATGATAGTATGATAGTACACTCGGCTGGCTTGCGGGCAGTACAGAATTGACCAAGAGCTCGCGTGCCCGACGAGAGCTTTAGGGCGGTGGCGGTGGGAGCTCCACCGGAGTCATAGGAGGCCAGGCATGGAGATCTCACCGACCAGCCAAGTCCAAAGGAGGGCGGCGGTAGGAGGTCTCCACTAGAGCTGTAGGAGACCATGCCTCGTAGAGCCGAGTGGGCAGCACCAAGCTTCAGGAACGCACCACGTTCCATGGATTGGAACAAATGTATGTCCTTGTGGGCAGCACACTCGGCTTGCAGGTAGTACAAGAAGATCAACTCGCCCTGCAGGTAGTACAAAAAATCGACCGAGACCTCATGTGCCGGACGAGAGCTTTAGGACGGTGGCGGTGGGAGGTCCACCGAAGCCGTAGGAGGCCGAACATGGAGATCTCACGGGCCAGCCAAGTCCTAAGGAGGGCGGCGGTAGGAGGTCTCCACTAGAGTTGTAGGAGACCATGCCTCGTAGAGCCGAGTGGGCGACACGATACATGTATCGGATTGGATGTATGTCCCTGTGGGCAAGCTCGCGGGTGTTGGGGCATTGCCGACTCGACGGCCGGTCCGATGAGATGTACGATTGAAATTTGGGTGCATGGGAGGAAAAAATAAGGCAACCCCATTGATGTGTGGGTCCCACGTGATGATTTTTTTTTCTAGAGGTTGCAATTATTACAATAAATCATTTCAACATTTTTTTAGTTCCACGTATATGTATTTAATCGTATTGAAGAATTATTTTCTAGTAATGGATTTTTTTTCCAGTTTTATGATAAGACCATCAAGAGACTTTGGCCGGAGTGGTCGGGAGCGTTGAATTTTTTTAGCAGGTTTAACTAGGCGTGATCCACGTGACGTGGGATCTGTATCGTCGGATCTAGGAGGAAGGAAGGGTTGAGATCGTGTTGAGGGAAGCAATCCGTGGGAGGTCCAGATTGACCAATGAGAGCACAAGAATTTGGGCGGTCGGAGACTTGAAACGGAGAAAAGTAGTCACGTAATTAAGCTGAGCCCCACCCAAGGCAGCCCAAGTCCACTCTGTTTCTTCTCGTCCCTTCCCATTCCCACCCGCATCGCCGCCGCCGCACTTGCTTGGCCGGAAGGACGGATCCCCTCGCCGCCGCCTCCCTCCTCCCTCTCACGCCTCCACCCTGGAAAGGAAGTGTCCAGATCGAGGTCGGCACCACACCACCATGCCATGCGCTTCCCCAACCTCCGCTCTCCGGCCACCCTACAGCCGCCACAACCGGCGACCTCCCCTCCCCTTCCCCTCATCAGGCGAGGATGAGGGTGAGGGAGATCTTCCAGGTCAGGCGGCGGCCTCACCTTCTTCTCTCCTCACGGACCAGGGAGATCGACCGACCACACAGCATGTCGCCGGCGGATCCGCGACGGAGGATGAGGCCTCCTTTTCCTTGTGCCTCTGCTCTGCTGTGCTATGCTCGGCTGCGCACACACGCCATGGAACTTCCTCTTCCTGCTCGTCAAAGGTTACCGACGCCGTCACAGATTTCGATTTGCTCTTCTCCACTCCCTACTTGGTTTCCTCATGCGCTCCTCCTCCACAACCGCAGGAACGACGCAGCGATTGCCGATCGGGGTGGTCGATGGGCGAGCAGGTCACGTACGGATTGATTCCATCAGTCACCGCACATGCTTTCAATTAGATTAGATCAATCCTTGATTAGTAGATGCTTCCAGCATGAGACCAAAGTGTTGATCATGCTTGATTAATTCAATTCAGTAGAGCGTTACCTCTGCTGCTTTGACGACAACATCAGTTTAGTTATATTGCTAATGGAAAAAAATTTAATACCGCCTCCACTTTCTGAAATATATACCTTTGCTTTATTTTTCTGTTCCTCGTGTGTTTGAGATTCTACTAATCAGCCTTGACGGCAAGATCATCAGATTGGGTTTGAGCATTCTCATTTTCAAGAGACAAAAGTGTTGAGCACACTAGATTGGTTCAGGAGTTGACGCCCTTCCGGGCACAATCAGCATCAAGTTGCGATTTATTCATATTCCATTGGTCAAGATGCAGAATCATTATTACAGTTACAGTGTCATTTCTGTGCCAGTATGGGCCAAATGCCAATTTTCAAGTGATTCTGCCACTGCGATGCTCTTGTTTCGACCCCAAAAGCACCTTGACATGCATTGGCCGCTTGTGTGTTTTCATGTTTGTTTTTGACACTTTATAGTAGTTTAGCCTGTAAATTTTGGTATGTCAAGTAAAGTATTTAGCGCATCGAGAGAAATCATGCAGTAGTTTGATGATGTAAACATGTGCTGCTGGACATACCCATCACCTGAAGCTTGCTTACAATTTGTTCATTGTCATTCTCTGCATTCTTGTACGTTTCGTCTCGTGCAATCATGTAGGTTGCTGTTGGGGTGGATGCCTGCACTCATCAGCTGCTTACATTTTATCTGTTTGTTTATACAAACTTGAAACTTCTACTTCTCAGGTTTCTCATAGTTAAAATGAAGTCTGTCTAGAGTTTATTTATTTATAATCTGCCAGTTTGTAATTTCCTGTTAATTGGTGATGGTCAAGTATGCATATAATCCATGTACTTTTAATTTCAACATTATTGAAATGATTATCTATTATTTTGAAACAGGTCGTGAAGATAGCAGATTTTGGTGTGACTCGTCAGCGATCGCAAGAGGGATTTTGAGCGGTCCACGGGCGAGCAGGTCGGGGCGAGCAAGCCTGGGGGAGGTCCATTAGCAGCAGCTCATGAAGTACCTTGATCCTCGCCTCTGAATCATTGTTGTTGGCACTCGCTCTGGTGCTTCACGGCATAGGCGGTTTGGTTCCTTCCCTCTCCTCTGCTCTCTCCCCCTCACGCTCATGTGCATGTGCAAGGATTGAATCAATTACTGTAGCTATCAATTAGATTAGATGATACTTGATTAGATGGTTTGAAGAGACAAAAGTGTTGATTCTACTTGATTTATTCAGGATTTGACGCCCTTCTGGGCACAGTCAGCATCATCTGTTCACGGAGATCTATTCCAGCGTTTATAGATAGCATCAACTCTTGATTTGAAGTTTGTCTCTACTGCGCATAACTCCTTTGTATCTTGTGTCAGGCTTGCTGAACCTGTGGCGAAATTGTAAGATGTAACTTTTAGTTGATTCACACGTGAAAATATATAGATGCATTTTTGCTCACAAAACCAAGTGCTGAGCTGACCCCAGGAACTAGGTTGGTTCCTGTGGGAATTGAATCGAATTCTTGTAGATTTCACATGAAGCTCAGGCGAATCGAATAAGCCTGAAATGAATATCTGCAGATGTCGATAGAACAACTACATCTGTTACAGTGTTCTATTTTTTGCCCTCGAGGTTTATCCATTAAAGAAATATCGCTGACAAATAAACGCGAGCGTATCAGCACATATATATGATAATCAGATTCAGGTGGCCCATAGTGTATTAACATCCAACCTGTTTGTCGAAAGAAAATTCACACCTTATGAGGCACACTGTCCTTTGTAACTTCGCTTATACCTTGCAGATTGCCAACAAACCTGTTTCTATCTTTCACAAGAGTCCTCGCGTGTTTGATTTGTGTTCTTTCTGTTTATACCTAGGCTATGATGTTCGTTCAGTTGTACTCCGTCCGTTCCGAATTACTCGTCGTGGTTTTAGTTCAAATTTGAACTAAAACCACGACGAGTAATTCGGAACGGAGGGAGTACATGTTTGGCTGGATGATTGATGCCAATTTTCAAGTGCTTCTGCTACTGTGATGCTCTTGTTTCAATCCCAAAAGCACCCTGACATCCATTGGCTGCTTGCGTGTTCTCATGTTAAAAATGAAGTCTGGCTAGAGCTTATTTATAAATCATCAAGCAGTTTGCAATTTCTTGTTAACTGATATTTCTCTTTTGTATTGTGTGTGTTCGCTTCAGAGTACATGCCTGGAGGTAATCTGTATGACTTCCTTCACTAGCATAACAATAACTTGGAGCTTTACTTTGCAGATCAGGGAGATCGACACACCACCCGGTCGCCGGCGAATCCACGACGGAGGATGAGGCCTCCTTGTGCCTCTACTCTGCTATGCTCGGTCATGCGCACACGCCATGGAGCTTCCTCTTCCTGCTCGTCAAGGTTCAACCCTAGGCCCGACGCCATCAAAGGTTTCGATTTGCTCTTTTCCCCTCCCTTGGTTTCCTTTCCTCGTGCAACGCCTGGCTCTTACTCAGTCCACAGCCCAACCACAGGGACGACGGTGATGAGCGATCGGCGGTGGTCGATGGGCGAGCAGGTCGGGCGGACAAGCCAAGGAGGAGGAGGGGCCCGTCATCATCAGCAGCAACACCTCATGGAGGAACAAGTCTGAATCTTTTGTGCTTGCGTCATGGCATAGCTGGTTCGGTTTCTCTCCTCTGCTCCGCTCTGCTCTCCCCTCACGCTCTTGTGCATGTGCAGAGATTGATTCCATCAGATTACTCTACCTACTATCAATTCTATTTGCTTAGATTACATGATACGTACTACTTGATTAGATGGTTTCAAGAGACAAAAGTGTTGATCACACTTGATTGGTTCAGGAATTGACGCTCTTGTCGGCACAATCAGCATCAAGTTACGATTTATTCATATTCCTCAACACAGAAGATATGCCCAAACCAACAATTCTTATGGGAACAACTCTGTTAGGTTGAGGCTTTGTTTGGAATCAAAGTATTTTTTGCAGTATTCGGATGTCTTTGCCATCAATACAGACTGCAGTTTAACAAACTGTAGTATCTCTAAAACTATGTTCATTTTATAGTATCTGAAAAAGAGGTCTCGGCCTCTTCTCTAAAAACTGAGAAACGCTTGCTCGTTGGTCTCTCTGAGTCCATCTTCTGGCCGTTGTCGTCTGCGAGTCCTACCTATACTAGCTACCTGATCGACCTATCCAGCCAGAGGCGCACATACAGGTTTCGTCTTTCTGCGGGAGCCCTCAACCTCGGTGTCTTGCTTGTCCTAGCCTGGCTGCGCTCCCAACAACACAGCACCGCCGGCCGCCTAGTGCCACTGCTCCATCTGGACGCACGAGAAACTAGTCCGGATTTGATCAATTATGAGAGATAACTCTACTATACATCCTAGCATCGATAGTATGTTTCGATCAATTACTGTAGCCACTAGCAATTAGATTAGATAATACTTGATTAGATGGTTTCGAGAGACAAATTGCTCGATTATACTTGATTGATTCAGGAATTGTGCCCTTCTGGGCACAATCAGCATGCATTTACGATGCAAGATGAGTCGTCGAAGATGTCTCCATGTCCCGCCAGTTCAATTTCTTGTGTGCAAACAGAATTGGGCAACTGAAGGGTGACATCTTTATATTTTTTATAAAGGATATGGAGGTACTACTGCTAAGTTCAACCACTAGATTTGGTACACTCTTTTAGGTTCAGTTGTATTTGGGAATTGTTCCGATGACTGGCATGTGCATATAAGTAGTCATCTTGTCTTGCTGATTTACCACTATGTAAAGTTCCTTCTTATGTCCATATGTGTGAGTTTAGTTTCATATAAACATAAAAGCTGCTTCATACTCCCTCCGTCCCAAAATACTTGTCGGAGAAATGGATAAAATTGGATGTATCTATAACTAAAATACGTCTAGATTCATCCATTTCCCCGACAAGTATTTGCGGACGGAGGGAGTACCATTTTCTTCTGCATCTTCTTTTTTCAGGAAGTGTCATTCTGTTGTCTATTCATAT
The DNA here is from genome assembly GCA_902687465.1 of Secale cereale. Taxonomy (NCBI): domain Eukaryota; kingdom Viridiplantae; phylum Streptophyta; class Magnoliopsida; order Poales; family Poaceae; genus Secale; species Secale cereale. The sequence goes on from LR738710.1 coordinate 932,142,330, forward strand.
AAACATAAAAGTTGCTTTGATTTGGAGAAGGGTCCAGATCCGATCCAGCACCTCACCGACACACAATGGTGATGGTGATGTCCAGTGCCGTCCTGTGCGCTTGCCTGGGAGTCCTGCCTCGGTTCGGACGTCCAGGGCGGTCCTGTGCGCTTGCCTGGATTCAATAGACAACTGTAGCTACTATCAATTAGATTAGGTGATACTTGAGTAGATGGTTTCAAGAGACGAAAAGTGTTTATCATACTTGATTGAATAAGGAAATTGACGCCCTTCCGGGCAGTCACCATGCAGTTACGGTTTATCATATTCATCAATGTAGGGTGAATGCCCATATCAACAGTTCTTATGGGAATAAATGTCTCAGTGAGAGCAGCTATGTTTCTTGTTATATTTACTAGTCATAGAAGGTGGATTTCTATAAAAAATAATTATAGAAAGTGCAAATTGTTTGTCTGCTGCCCAGTTGTGACCTCTATTTTCTTTCCATTGGTGACCAGAGATTTTCCTGGCAAGATGACTCATCAAAGAGGATGTCTTCATGTCCTGCCAATTGAGCTTCTTGTGTGCGTGACGAATTTCAGCTGCATCTTGCAAAAATATCAATCAACCCTATCCACCGCTGGAGTCCTCTCTTCCGGACAGCAGATGTAAGCTCAAGCCCTTGCACCTGACATAACTTACAGTTTATTCATCTTCCATTTGTGGGGTAAATTACTTTTTTCATCAGTATAACTACAGTTCACATGCCTTTCAAGCACATTGATTTTTGGTGTTATGAATAGATTCACAAAAATTCTCTCATTTACTGGGCAAGTAAGGTGAAATGGCTACCACTGTTGGGTGTATGTATGCTGATCTGATATTTTTTTTGCTGCTGCTGTTGTTGTTGAGAAGCAGGTGATGTGATAAACTCCTACCTTGGATTGAATGCTTCTTCACTTCTCCGTAGCAGCAGCTTCTCATACGACCAAAATATATGGCACAGACCAAATATCATCAAACATGTTTTTTGTTTGAAAAGAGGAAGAAGAAGAAGAAGAAAAAACACCATGGTAGTATGATAGTACACTCGGCTGGCTTGCGGGCAGTACAGAATTGACCAAGAGCTCGCGTGCCGGACGAGAGCTTTAGGGCGGTGGCGGTGGGAGCTCCACCGGAGTCATAGGAGGCCAGGCATGGATATCTCACCGGCCAGCCAAGTCCGAAGGAGGGCGGCGGTAGGAGGTCCACTAGAGCTGTAGGAGACCATGCCTCGTAGAGCCAAGTGGGCAGCACGAAGCTTCAGCAACGCGCCACGTTACATGGATTGGAACAAATGTATGTCCTTGTGGGCAGCACACTCGGGCTTGCAGGTAGTACAAGAAGATCAACTCGCCCTGCAGGTACTACAAAAAATCGACACGATACATGTATCGGATTGGATGTATGTCGTGGGCAAGCTCGCGGGTGTTGGGGCATTGCCGACTCGACGACTGGTTCGATGAGATGCACGATTGAAATTTGGGTGCACGGGAGGAAAAAAATAAGGCAACCCCATTGATGTGTGGGTCCCACCTGACAAATTTTTTTCTAGAGGTTGCAATTATTACAAAAAATCATTTCAACGTTTTTTTAGTTCCGCGTATATCTATTTAATTGTATTGAAGATTTTTTTCCTAGTAATGGATTTTTTTTTCCAGTTTTATTATGATAAAACCATCAAGAGACTTTGGCCGGAGTGGTTGGGAGCATTGAAATTTTTTGACGGGTTTAACTAGGCGTGATCCGCGTGACGTGAGATCTCTATCGTCGGATCTAGGAGGAAGGAAGGGATGAGATCGTGTTGAGGGAAGCAATCCATGAGAGGTCCAGATTGATCAATGAGAGCACAAGAATTTGGGCGGTCGGAGACTTGAAACGGAGCCCCACCCCACCCCACCCAACGCAGCCCAAGTCCACTCTGTTTCTTCTCGTCCCTTCTGATTCCTACCCACATCGCCCCCGCCGCCGCACTTCCTTGGCCGGAAGGACGGATCCCCTCGCCGCCGCCTTCCTCCTCCCTCTCACGCCTCCACCCTGGAAAGGGAGGGTCCAGATCGAGGTCGGCACCACACCACCATGCCATGCGCTTCCCCAACCTCCGCTCTCCGGCCACCCTACAGCCGCTACAACCGGCGACCTCCCCTCCCCCTCCCCTCATCAGGCGAGGATGAGGGTGAGGGAGATCTTCCAGGTCGGGGCGACGCCATCAAAGGTCTCGATTTTTTCCCTCAGTTTCCATTCCCTACTCATGCGCTCCTACTCCTCAACCGCAGGAAGGACGCGGAGATTGGGGTGGTCGGCGGGCGAGCAAGTCGGGGCCAACAAGCCCAGGAGGAGGTCTATCATCATCATCAGCAGGCAGCAGCTCATGGACGAACATGTCTGAACCTTTGCTTTGTTGTCGGCACTCACTCGCTGGCTTGTATGATAGCACACTCGCTGGCTTGTAGGCAGTACAAAATCGACCGAGAGCTTTAGGGCGGTGGCGATGGGTGCTCCGCCAGAGTCATAGGAGGCCAGACATGAAGATCTCACCGGCCAGCCAAGTCCGAAGGAGGGCGGCGGTAGGAGGTCTCCAGTAGAGTTGTAGGAGACCATGCCTCGTAGAGGTGAGTGGGTAGCACGAATCTTCGGGAGCGCGACACGATACATGTATCAAATTGGATGTATGTCCTTGTGGGCAAGCTCGCGGGTGTTGGGGCATTGTCGACTCAACGACCGGTCCGATGAGATGCACGATTGAAATTTGGGTGCATGAGAGGAAAAAATAGGCCAACCCCATTGATGTGTGGGTCCCACGTGACGAATTTTTTTCTAGAGGTTGTGATTATTACAAAAAATTATTTCAACATTTTTTTAGTTCCACGTATATGTATTTAATTGTATTGAAGTTTTTTTTCTAGTAAAGGATTTTTTTCTTCAGTTTCTTTATGATAAAACCTTCAAGAGACTTTGGCCGGAGTGGTTGGGAGCGTTGAATTTTTTTAGCAGGTTTAACTATGCGTGATCCGCGTGACGTGGGATCTCTATCGTCGGATCTAGGAGGAATGAACGGATGCGATTGTGTTGAGGGAAGCAATCCGTGGGAGCTCCAGATTGACCAACGAGAGCACAAGAATTTTGGCGGGCGGAGACTTAGGGTTTGTTTGGGACTGCTCTGCTTCACAAAAATCAGTTTCGCTCCACTAAATTCACTTTGGAGCAGTTTCAACTAGAAGTTGTAGCACTACCAAAGAGAATGTTCGGCTTCCATCTAGCTCCAGCTTCACGAATGGAAATTTTGGTGGAAAGAATCTATTTGATTGGTTGAGGGCGGAGAAACGAAGGGGTATCCACTTACTGGTGGCAGTGGTGGGTAATTTCCACCAAACTCCAGCTTCTAGAGTTTTTTGGAGCACCCCTTGAAGAGCTTCATAAAAAAATAGAAGTTGTACCACAGATTCTAGTTTTTTGCGGAGCAGTATATCATGGAGTTACCCCTGTTTGGCTTGTGTTTTGTGGAGCAGAGCTGAATTTTAAGGAGTAGAGCAGTCCCAAACAGACCCTTAAAACGGAGAAAAGTATAGTCAGGTAATTAAGCTGAGCCCCACCCCACCCCACCCAACGCAGCCCAAGTCCACACTCTGTTTCTTCTCGTCCCTTCCCATTCCCACCCACATCACCGCCGCCGCACTTCCTTGGCCGGAAGGACGGATCCCCTCGCCGCCGCCTCCCTCCTCCCTCTCACGCCTCCACCTCGGAAAGGAAGTGTCCAGATCGAGGTCGGCACCACACGTCCACACCACCATGCCATGCGCTTCCCCAACCTCCGCTCTCCGGCCACCCCACAGCCGCCACAACCGGCGACCTCCCCTCCCCCTCCCCTCATCAGGCGAGGATGAGGGTGAGGGAGATCTTCCAGGTCAGGCGGCGGCCTCACCTTCTTCTCTCCTCACGTACCAGGGAGATCGACCGACCACATAGCATATCGCCGGCGGATCCGCGACAGAGGATGAGGCCTCCTTTTCCTTGTGCCTCTGCTCTGCTCTGCTCGGCCGCGCGCACACGCCATGAATGGAGCTTCCTCTTCCCGCTCGTTAAAGGTTACCGACGCCGTCAAAGGTTTCGATTTGCTCTTCTCCCCTCCCTACTTGGTTTCCTCATGCGCTCCTCCTCCACAACTGCAGGAACGACACAGCGATTGCCGATTGGGGTGGTCGATGGGCGAGCTGGTCACTCGGGGCGAACCAGACCAGGCCCAGAAGGAGGTCCGTCATCATCAGCAGCGCAGCGCATGGACGAACGAACATGCCTGAACGTTTTCTTTGCTGTCGGCGCTCACTCCGGTGCTTCACCTTCACTGCATTGCAATTTGCATTTGCATAGGAGGTGGTTCGGTTCCTCTCCTCTCCTCTCCTCTGCTCTGCTCTCTTCCCCTCACGCTCATGTGCATGCGCACGGATTGATTCCATCAGTCACCGCACATGCTTTCAATTAGATTAGATTAATCCTTGATTAGTAGATGCTTCCATGAGACCAAAGTGTTGATCATGCTTGATTAATTCAATTCAGTAGAGTGTTACCTCTGCTGCTTTGACGGCGACATCAGTTTAGTTATATTGCTAATGGAAAAAAATAAATAATACTGCCTCCACTTTCTGAAATATATATGCATCGACACATTTGCTTTATTTTTCTGTTCCTCGTGTGTTTGAGATTCTCATTTTCAAGAGACAAAAGTGTTGATCACACTTGATTGGTTCAGGAGTTGACGCCCTTCTGGGCACAATCAGCATCAAGTTGCGATTTATTCATATTCCATTTGTCAAGATGCAGAATCATTATTACAGTTACGGTGTCATTTCTGTGCCAGTATGGGCCAAATGCCAATTTTCAAGTGATTCTGCCACTGCGATGCTCTTGTTTCGACCCCAAAAGCACCTTGACATGCATTGGCCGCTTCTTCATATTCATAGTAGTTTAGCCTGTAAATTTTGGTATGTCAAGTAAAGTATTTAGCGCATTGAGAGAAATCATCACCTGAAGCTTCCTTACAATTTGTTCACTGTCATTCTCTGCATTCTTGTACGTTTCGTCTCGTGCAATCATGTAGGTTGCTGTTGGGGTGGATGCCTGCACTCATCAGCTGCTTACATTTTATCTGTTTGTTTATACAAACTTGAAACTTCTACTTCTCAGGTTTCTCATAGTTAAAATGAAGTATGTCTAGAGTTTATTTATTTATAATCTGGCAGTTTGTAATTTCCTGTTAATTGGTGATGGTCAAGTATGCATATAATCCATGTACTTTTCAATTCAACATTATTGAAATGACAATTTGTTATTTTGAAACAGGTCGCGAAGATAGCAGATTTTGGCGTGACTCGTCAGCGATCGCAAGATGGATTTTGAGCGGTCCACGGGCGAGCAGGTCGGGGCGAGCAAGCCTGGGGGAGGTCCATTAGCAGCAGCTCATGAAGTACCTTGATCCTCGCCTCTGAATCATTGTTGTTGGCGCTCGCTCCGGTGCTTCACGGCATAGGTGGTTTGGTTCCTTTCCTCTCCTCTGCTCTCTCCCCTTCACGCTCATGTGCATGTGCAAGGATTGAATCAATTACTGGAGCTATCAATTAGATTAGATGATACTTGATTAGATGGTTTGAAGAGACAAAAGTGTTGATCCTACTTGATTTATTCATGATGTGACGCCTAACATCATGAATTTGAAATTTGTCTCTACTGCGCATAACTCCTTTGTATTTTGTGTCGGGCTTGCTGAACCAGTGGCGAAATTGTAAGATGTAACTTTTAGTTGATTCACACGTGAAAGTATATAGATGCATTTTTGCTCACAAAACCAAGTGCTGAGCTGACCCCAGGAACTAGGTTGGTTCCTGTGGGAATTGAATCGAATTCTTGTAGATTTCACATGAAGCTCAGGCGAATCGAATAAGCCTGAAATGAATATCTGCAGATGTCGATAGAACAACTACATCTGTTACAGTGTTTTATTTTTTGCCCTCGTCAATTATCCATCGAGGTTTATCCATTAAAGAAATATCGCTGACAAATAAACGCGAGCGTATCAGCACATATATATAATAATCAGATTCAGGTGTCCCAGAGTGTATTAACATCCTACTTGTTTGTCGAAAGATAATTCACACCTTATGAGGCACGACAGTCCTTTGTAACTTCGCTTATACCTTGCAGATTGCCAACAAACTTGTTTCTATCTTTCACAAGAGTCCTCGCGTGTTTGATTTGTGTTCTTTCTGTTTATACCTAGGCTATGATGTCCGTTCAGTTGTACATGTTTGGCTGGATGAATGATGCCAATTTTCAAGTGCTTCTGCTACTGTGATGCTCTTGTTTCAATCCCAAAAGCACCCTGACATCCATTGGCCGCTTGCGTGTTCTCATGTTAATTTTTTTATTTGACAGTTCATAGTAGTTTAATCCGTATAAATTTTGGTATGCTAAGTTAAATTTTATATGTTTGTTTATGCAAACTTCTACCTCATGTTTCTCATTGTGGAAATCGGAGGCCTCTGTCTCCCTGTTAAGAATGAAGTCTGGCTAGAGCTTATTTATTCATCATCAAGCAGTTTGCAATTTCCTGTTAACTGATATTTTCTGTTGAATTGTGTGTGTTCGCTTCAGAGTACATGCCTGGAGGTTATCTCTATGACTTCCTTCACAACCATAATAATAACTTGAAGCTTTGCTTTGCGGATCAGGGAGATAGACACACCACACGGTGGCCGGCGAATCCACGACGGAGGATGAGGCCTCCTTGTGCCTCTGCTCTGCTATGCTCGGTCATGCGCACACGCCATGGAGCTTCCTCTTCCTGATCGTCAAGGTTCAACCCTAGGTCCGACGCCATCAAAGGTTTCGATTTGCTCGTTTCCCCTCCCTTGGTTTCCTTTCCTCGTGCGACGCCTGGCTCTTACTCAGTCCACAGCCCAACCACATGGACGACGGTGACGAGCGATCGGCGGTGGTCGATGGGCGAGCAGGTCGGGCGGACAAACAAAGGAGGAGGAGGGGCCCGTCATCATCAGAAGCAGCACCTCATGGAGGAACAAGTCTGAATCTTTTGTGCTTGCTTCATGGCATAGCTGGTTCGGTTTCTCTCTGCTCCGTTCTGCTCTCCCCCCCTTCACGCTCTTGTGCATGTGCGGAGATTGATTCCATCAGATTACTCTACCTACTATCAATTCTATTTTCTTAGATTAGATGATACGTAGTACTTGATTAGATGGTTTCAAGAGAGAAAAGTGTTGATCACACTTGATTGGTTCAGGAATTGACGCCCTTCTGGGCACAATCAGCATCAAGTTGCGATTTATTCATAATCCTTAACGCAGAAGATATGCCCAAACCAACAATTCTTATGGGAACAACTCTGTTAGGTTGAGGCTTTGTTTGGAATCAAAGTATTTTTTGCAGTATTCGGATGTCTTTGCCATCAATACAGACTGCAGTTTAACAAACTGTAGTATCTCTAAAACTATGGTCATTTTGTAGTATCTGAAAAAGAGGTCTCGGCCTCTTTTCTAAGAACTGAGAAACGCTTGCTCGTTGGTTTCTCTGAGTCCATCTTCTGGCCGTTGTCTTCTGCGAGTCCTATCTATACTTGCTACCTGATGATCGACCTATCCAGCCAGAGGCGCACATACAGGTTTCGTCTTTCTGCAGGAGTCCTCAACCTCGGTGTCTTGCTTGTCCTAGCTTGGCTCCGCTCCCAGCAACACAGCACCGCCGGCCGCCTAGTGCCACTGCTCCATCTGGACGCGCGAGAAACTAGTCCGCATTTGATCAATTATGAGAGATAACTCGACTATATATACATCCTAGCATCTATAGTCCATTTTGATCAATTACTGTAGCTACTATCAATTATATTAGATAATACTTGATTAGATGGTTTCAAGAGACAAATTGCTCGATTATACTTGATTGATTCAGGAATTGTGCCCTTCTGGGCACAGTCAGCATGCAGTTATGATTTATTTATATTCCTCAATGCGGAGGGAATGCCAAACCAACTGTTGTTATGGGAATAAATGTTTCAGTTAGAGCAGCTATGTTTTTTTGTTACATGTACTAGTCATAGAAGGTGCATTCCTATAAAAAATAATTACGTACATCCGTTCAACCTATCCTGAAAAATACTTGATAAGATTGTGTTGTTACTTGAAATCTAAATCATTTCTCAACCTAAGTTTTGTGCTCAAGATGTGTGTGAGACCAGAAACTACATTACGTACATCCGTTCGCTCTTTTTCTCTTTCCATGTAGTGCATATCCTGCCTTGCTGAATTTTACTTGTCACCAAATGCACCTTGCGTGATGTTGCCCAGCTCTCCTGTCTCAATGCAGGTCGAAAGGTTCCATGCTGAGATGGAGTGGAAGGCCTAGAACCCAGGGCTGAAGATCAACCCTGAATTATTATTGTTGGCGCTCACTCCAGTGCTTCACGGCAAAGGTGGTTCAGTTCCTCTGCTCTCCCCCCTTTACGTTCATGTGCATGTGTAGGGATTCAATAGATTACTGTAGCTACTGTCAATTAGATTAGATGATACTTGATTAGATGGTTTCAAGAGACAAAAAGTGTTTATCATACTTGATTGAATCAGGAAATTGACGCCCTTCCAGGCAGTCACCATGCAGTTACGGTTTATCATATTCATCAATGTAGAGTGAATGCCCATATCAACAGTTCTTATGGGAATAAATGTCTCAGTGAGAGCAGCTATATTTTTTGTTTTATTACTAGTCACAGAAGGTGGATTCCTATAAAAAATAATTATAGTAAGTGCAAACTGTTTGTCTGCCGCCCAATTGTGACCTTTATTTTCTTTCCATTGGTGACCGGAGAGCCTTGCAAGATGACTCGCTAAAGAGGATGTCTTCATGTCCTGCCAGTTCAGCCTCTTGTGTGCGCGATGAATCTCAGCTGCATCTCGCAAAAATATCAGCCAACCCTATCCACCACTGGAGCCCCTCTCTTCTGGACAGCAGATGTAAGCTCAAGACCTTACACCTGATAGAATTTACAGTTTATTCATCTACCTTTTGCGGGGGAAATTACATTGTTTATCAGCATTAATATAGTTCACATGCTCTTCAAGCACACCGAATTTTGGTGTTCTGAATAGATTCACAAAAATTCTCATTGACTGGGCATGTAAGGTCAAATGGTGCATGCTTTTAATAGATTTTTGAAAAGAAAGCCTAGAATATTCTCTCATTTACTTGCATGTAAGATCAACACTAGCTTTCGTAGAACTCTGTTAGGTTCAGGCTGCGTTTGGAAGCACAACATTTTTGCAGTTTTTGAAGAATACTGGTCAACCTATCCAGCCAGGGGTGCAGATACAGGTTTTGTCTTCCCACGGGAGCCCTTGAACCTTGGTTTCCTGCTTGTCCTAGCCTGGCTCTGTTCCAAGCAACACATCATCGTTGGCCGCGTAGTGCCACTGCTCAATCTGGATGCGCAAGCCGCATGCGTCATTGCAATTAGTCCGTCTTTGATAGCTTATAAGAGATAACTCTACTACATATCCTAGCATCTATAGTCCGTCTTCAATCAATTATACTATAGGTAGTAGCTACTATCAATTAGATTAGATGATACTTGATTAGATGGTTTCAAGGGACAAAAGGCTTGATCATACTTGATTGATTGAGGAATTGATGCCCTTCCGGGCACAATCAGCATGCAGTTATGATTTATTCATATCCCTCAAGTTCTTATGGGAATAAATGTTTCAATGAGAGCAGCTATGTTTTTTGTTATATGTACTAGTCACAGAAGCTGGATTCGTATAAAAAAAAGTTGTAGAAGGTGCACACTATTTTTCTGCTGCCCAATTGTGACCTTTATTTTCTCCCCATTGGTGACCAAAGAGCCTTGCAAGATAACTCGTCGAAGCATGTCTTTATACCCTACTAGTTCAGCTTCTTGTGTGCATGGTGAATCTCGGCTGCAGCTGGCAAAAATACCAACCAACCCTATCTACTGCTGGAGCCCCTCTCTTCCGGATAGCAGCTGTAAACCCAAGCCCTTGCGCCTGACAGAATTTACATATTATTCATCTTTCTTTTGTGGGGAAATTACATTATTCATCGGCATAACAGCATTTCACATGCTCTTCAAGCACACTGATTTTAGTGTTCTGAATAGATTCACAAAAATTCTCTCATTTACCATGCATGTAAGGTCAACTGGTGCATCTGTTATCAATGAGATTAAGCAAAACAAGCAATGACTCTCAAAGTATTCTCCCCGGTGTCTGATGAGCTCAACTGATGGATATAAAGTCGATGGTATTATTTTGTTTTCCAAAAATACCTTCAACTTTGCCAAGCTCGAACACTCTTCCATGCTTCCTTTGTTGTGATGAACAATAATATGTGCCTGACTCTAGGAGCAGCTATACAGACCAGTCTGTTGGTCTGTGTGCCACATATATCACCATGAATGTAGGTTGTTACATGTTCTGACTACACGCGGTTGACACTTTTGGTTCTAACTCCTGAATTAGTTGGACTTCGCTTGGTTTGGTGGTAGGTTGAAACTTGTTAAATCAAGTGCAGCACAGGATCCACATCATCTTGTCCCCTACAAAATGCATAGCTTTTGCTTGTTCTGATATCTACAAAAACCACACTGCATATAGTAGTTGAGACACTGCTTGTGTTTTCTTTGCTCAGCAAGGATTGTTTTGTTTCTTTGATCTCCAAGGATCAGTGTGCCATTATTTTGCTAACATATAGCATCAACTCATTTTTTGTGTGTGCTGGCTATCAAGCCATGTCAACTTTTAGCGTTTTATATTCAGTGATGCTTCTTGGTTTCTATCTGAGAGGACCATTCAGGTTACGTTAGGGGTGGTTGGCTATTAAAATATACAGCTAGATGGCTCATGAGTTTGTCAGTTATCAGTTGTTGGCCATTAAATTCTATAGTTAGATGCTCTCTAAGGGAAAAATATATGATTTATGTTGCACTCATTTTGCTAGATTCACTAATGATTTGTCAATTGTCATCCTTCAATGTTGGATATGAACTTATGTACATTGTGGCAAAGTGTTAAAGTGTATATGCTCTCCAAAAGGCCGTTTTTTGGCTGTCCAATGATGGATTTGATTTCTCTTGTTTCCCCAACTACAGAAGTCAATCAATGAGGCAGAAGGTAACATTGATACTTTAGCTTTTGTTGATTTGATTGAAACTTCTCTTCTTCAGTTTAAGAACCTTCCGTTTTCATGTGATGTCAAGTTGCACACTGAATCCTTGCTACCCGATGTTGACAAGTTCTCTGGTTCTGCCCATATCAGTAGTGCTAGATGTAAGTTGCAAATTATTAAATCCTACTACCTGAATGATGTTGCTAAGTGTTCTGATTAAGCCCATATAGTGTTAGATATCATCACACCAAACTCCAATGACTAACTGTTCTTCATTTTAACAACATAATGTTTTATGTGATATACAAGTCGCAATCCTGCTACCTGAATGATGTTAACAAGTGCTCTGGTTATACATATTTCTTTTGTACATTGTATGATTTTTCATGTGATGAACTTTTGTTGACTTGATGCATAATTGTGCTTCAGATGTGAATCACTACAGTGACAACAAAAGCCGCAAGGCCCACTGTTCAGTGCTGATGCCGCATCGGCGTTGACTCCGGCAACTAACTCCTCGGCTACCTCTACTTAGGTGAGTTCATGATCTATCTAGGACCTAGCCTTTGATCAATGGCCATATGAACTGAGACATGTTTGAGTTAACGCTGGCCGAAATATCGTACCCAGTTAACAAAATACTATGCCGGTTGAGTATGATGGTTATGTTGGTTTAGCAAGACAACGTCCTTAATATAGGGGTCTATCTTAGAATTGAATCGAAACCTGCAACTAGAACTCTGAAAGCACAATAGTACCACTTTAATCTTACTAGCATGTTTTTTCGTGGAACCTGAGAATTGTGCAGTATAATTGATGGAAAAGTATTCACACTCGACATACATATTGTTGAGTTGCTGAATTTATCAAGGCCTTCACATATGTAGAAGAAAGCTAATCTGTTATACTAATCAGCAGCAGGCTCTTAGTGCAAAGGTCTAGTGTGGTGTAGAGGATCCTCCTCATTTGTTCATGTGCCTTCTGGATGCTGTTTGATTTGATTTGATTCGATCTGGAGACTGTGATGTTGTTTCCTGATGCCATTCCTGCTTCTCTGTTCGTCAAGTTTGTGCTTATCACTCTACTTCTGCAGTAGAACATTCCCCTGGACGAGGTGTTCAACAACCTGAGCTGTAGCCGCAACGGCATCACCGCCGACCACCACATCCAATCTTCATCCCAAACAAGCACGGGGAGAAGGGGGACACCGATCTCCTTCGTTCGTGGAGGCCGCCGCCATCACGCTAGCCAAGCCAACAGATGTTCTGGTTAGGCCCTTGTGCTACTTGTTGGGATTTGTTAATCATGTAAGATGTTGGCATGCTAGTTTGTAAGGTGTAGACTTTATGCCCATGTAAGTTTATTCGGTGGTCTCGCTAAGTCGCTATTAGGTAGTAGTCGCATTGGTGGTCAGGAAACATGGTCATTTATTTTTAAGCAAAAGATTTGCTCACATTTCATTCTGTGTGCTTGCTGATTTGCGCATTGTATGATGTCATTGAACCCATCAATTACACCCACCAATACGATCTCAAGATAGACCTGTGGGTGTGTACAAGGGATCTGCTGATAGAGTGGATCTGTTGATGTGCATGCCACATGGATTCGATCTAGCATTGTAGCCATGTGCAATGCTTGTCCTGGAAAATTCCACACAAAACTGTCTTTTAGCTTTCCTGAAAAAGAGATTATCAGATTTCTTACTGCACATTGATGCTCAATGAGGCAGTGTATAATTTTATGATGGTAACTTAGTAGTATTTTTCACATTTTTGGTGGTAGTTTTAGAGTAGTTATATCTCATACTCCTGGCATTGTACTTAACTGATCCCACTTAGCTTTGAGAACAGGTTGAATCAGTAGTCAGAGTTCTCTAGATAATTTGACTGTTGAATCAATTCATGACTTGAGAGTGTTGTTGTGGATCCAGCTGAATTCTGGTACGGTGGAGGCGTTTGGCCCTGGCGACCGTGACAAGGAAGACAAGCTGATCCTGCTTGCCCTCAAGGAAAGGTCACCATGCCATCCTAACTGATCATGGTGGTCTGAAAATCAAGCTTGCTCCTAACAAAGAGTATGTCAGTCATTTCAGCGTTGTATTACTTATGTTAGTGATGTTGTGATGTTTCTTCTTTGCCCTTGCGTGATGCAAAACAATGTGCAATATCCTAATTCAGTAGCATAGTAATCACGCTGTTTGCATCAAATTGGCATCTTCCCATGTGAATATGTGATGCCATGCTCGATTACCAGTTGTTTGCATCAAATTGGCATCGCAGATTATGCCCGTTTAAGTCTATTCGGTTGTCTTGCCAAGTCGCTATTAGTAGTCTCATTGTTGGTCACGAAATATAGTTGCAGTATTTTGATAGCAAAAGAGTTGCTCATATTTCATTTTGTGTGCTTGCTCATTTCCATATTGCATGATTTCATTGAATCCATCAATTAAAACTACTAACACCATCTCAAGATAGAATTTGTTCCAGTTGAATGTAAATTGTGAAATGTGAAGGTTAACATATAATACGGGAAGCTCAGGAGGATTTTAATTTGATGCCTTCTTCCTCTTTCAAAAGGACCAAATGTGTAGTCATTCACTAATATTGATCACCAACAGGCATTAAACTAGATATTGGGCATTTAAGTTTGCTCACGTTACGTATACTTCATTTTGTCTTACTAGGCATTTAAGTTTGCTCGGTTATACTCCAGTTTGTTGATTTGTTTTACCGAATGAAACTGGGTTCAACTATGCTTGTTTTGCACATGAATATATTGATAATCATCATTCATTGTGGTAACCAGTATGGTTTAAAATATCGGGTATCAGTTTCATATTGTTTAGGTTTTGGCATATCGAGACAATACATAGTTAAGTAAAGAAAATCTTTATCAAAACTTTTAGCTTAGCTTGATCTTGAGCTTTGAAACCCAGTTCCATTTTCTTGATTCGAGTTCCTGTGAATGTATAAGCTTGTTTCTCATCTAGTTAAATAGTTTGCTTAGATTTTCTCCCACTTGTCTTGCATCGAGTTGATGTGGGCCTGCTTATTTTGTCTGCTTGTGCAGGAGAATGAACTAGTTAAATATTTTTCTCAGCTTGTTTTAGTCTCTCAACTGAAGTTTGTTATTATAAATTAAAAAAACTTGGTCTAACAACGTTGTCTTGCTTGCTAATCAGGTAGACCACGCCCGGGACAGATTCGAGATGCGGGTGCACTAGAGGGTCATTGACCTCGTAATCTCCCCGCCGTAGTCAAGCAGATCACCATTGAGAGGTTGAAGTGACCATCAGCGACCAGTAGTAGTCATGAAGGGAGCCAAGAACATGCAGCGGTTGGTGATGGAACCTCCTGTTTGCAAGATCATGGACTTCCTCAGAGAGAAGTATGACAAGGATGTCAAGCAGAAAGAGCGTCGGAACGCCAGGTATGTGTGCTATATCTTTGGTGAATTTGTTGTCCAATCACTAATGAAGCTCCATTGAAATGCTTATAATTGAGCCGTGTTTGTAGTTGTGTCAGATCATAGAATTGTCAACTGAATGTTCCTTTGTTCGCATTCTCACTAAGGAACCTGATTGCACTTCATTTGAAATGCTTAGAGAAGACCCATGTTCGTAATCCTGTCAGATCATTACATTGCGAACTAACAGTTCCTTGGTTTGCATTAAGAAGCCTGTTTATTAAACAACGGTTGGCCTTAGCTACAGAAACTATCACTCTTGTACTGATAGTATCTTGGTTTGCATTATAAAGCTTGTTTGTTAAACAACAATCAGTCTCAACAGAAGTCCAAATTCATGGTAAATTTATTTTGTAGACCATGATATAGTGTACAATCAAACTGAGATCGGAATAGTTTTCAAGAAATAGAAGCTAAACTTGAATGCTGAATACTCCCTCCATCCCAAAATAAGTGTCTCAACATTAGTACAACTTTGTACTAAAGTTAGTACAAAGTTGAGACACTTATTTTGGGACTGAGGGAGTACTAAAAAAGCAATAATATAGTTGTACCTAAATAATTCTGTCCTGCATTGGAGTTATATTAGGTTGCGGTGCAGCTCATCACTTCTTCATAGAATCAAAGGAGGGTTAAAACCTAGCATGCAGGTTAGGACAAGCAAGGTCTTCATCAAGAATAAAGTTGTATTTTGGCAATGTGTCGAGCAAATGATGATTCCATATGATTCTTCTGACATATGTTTTAAAACCGATCTTTTTTTAAACTAAGGCTGAGGTGGTCACAAATTATTTCCATGTTTTTGTGCTTCCACTGAAGATTGTTATCGTAAATTTAAAAACGTGGTCTAACAACGCTGTCTTGCTTGCTAATCAGGTACCAACACTAGGGACAAATTCGAGATGATGGCGTACAAGAGAGTCATCGGCCTTGTCAGCTCCTCGGACATCGTCAAGAAGATCAGTATTGAGAGGTTGAGGTGACCATCAGTGAGCATTAGTCGTCGTGAAGGGAGCCAAGGCCATGCATCCGTTGGTTATGGTCCCCGTCAGGACACCCACCAAGGTGCTCAACATCACCACCAAGAAGCCCCCCTGTGGCGCAAGGTGACCTCTCCCGCCTCTCTGCTCGCTCCCATTTACTTGATTGATCCCCGCCAATACTGTGTGGTATATCTTTGGTGAATTTGTCATCCCATCACTGTTGAGGTTGAGTTGAAATGCTTATAGCAGAGCCATGCTTGTAATTGTGTCAGATAATAAAATTGTGAACTTAGCGTTCCTTAGTTCGCATTCTTGCATTAAGAAACCTGATTGCAGTTTAATTGAAATGCTTAGAGAAGACCCATGTTTGTAATCGTGTCACATCATTGGATTGTGAACTAACAGTTCATTGGTTTGCGTTAAGAAGCCCGTTTGTTAAACAACGGTTGCTCTCAGCTACAGAAACTATCAGTCTTGTACTGATGGTATCTTGGTTTGCCTTTAGAGATCCATTTATTAAACCAAAATGTGTCTCAGCCACAGGAACTACCAGTCGATGTACTTCTAGTATCTTTTAAAAGACGAATAACTCTTTGGTTTGTACAAAAACAACAGCGTCTGGCTATGTTGAGAGCTATAGACATAATGATTTTCATATAAGTGGGATATACATAAGTTGTTGAAAATGGCCAGAATCACACACTTCTCATTTTCGGCCATATTAAGGCACTTGGTTGTGTAACCAAGAACCCATTTGTGTGTTGACAAAGGACAAATCAGTTGTTGCAACCCAGGAAAACAACGAGATCCCCGCTAGCTGTTTATACCTTTTCATCTAGCATGATAATACGGTAGGAGAACCGGAATGAGCATACACATATCTTTTACCTGTCCATCCGCGTGCGGGGTGCGTGTACGACTCAAGACTGGTTAACATGTCTATGCTTCTTCTTCTGCTGTTATCCACACTAGTGATATGCGGCGCAAGTAACTGCTGTAATATTATTTACACTTGTTAAATTTGGCAGCTTATAAAGATCATTCCTTTTTATGTGTATGTAGGTTTATTTGGCAAATCTCTGTCTTGGAATATAATTGTTCAGCTTACCAGTAGAACAATAGTCTATACTTTCCCTTGTTTTTAGAAATGAATCATAGAAGTATACATTCTTTACATCAATATAAGCTCTAATTTTACTTGCTGCCTTTAACTGCCAACTTAACTTTGTTAGTTAACTTGTGAACTTTCATATGCAAACTTAGATCATTCCAGTTATATATTGCTTTTAGATATCTTTTGTTTTACCTGTAACAAGTTTCAGTTCGGATAATAAAAACTTTTGAGGACACGGATGTGCTTTTTGAATTTGCTATCCTTGGATTTGAATTGGGCTACTCCATGGAGAAACCGATTTCGCAAGTATTATGGGAAGCTCAGTTTGGTGACTTCTCCAATGGTGCACAAGTGATGTTCAACCTGTTTCAGAGTAGTGGAGCGGCAAAATGGCTGCGCCAAACGGGCCTTGTTGTTCTACTACCTTATGGTTATGATTGCAAGGTCCTGAACACTCCATCTCCTGTTTGGAGCGCTTTTTTGAGGTAATTCACGGAACATAGTTTTTTTTTCTGTAGCATGCTGTCAATAATCCTATCCAGTAAGAAGCAGCCTCCTGTTTTGCATCTTTTTCTTTGATAGTTCCATAACAAGTTGTAGTTGTTTGTTGGTTTGAGATGTCCTGTCACTATTCAGGGAAATGCGGTTTGTTTTACAACTTTTTATAGCTCAAGTTCTTACGGTGATAGATTGGCTTTCATGTCATGGTCTTTGATAGCTTGTTTTCATAATGATACTCAACTGCCTCAGCATACTCTCAGTTTTCCATGCTACCGACTGGACACACTTGAATGTATGTGACTGCATGCTCTTATTTTCGCCAGCTTATGTACAATGGATGGGGATACTTTGTTTTCCTCTCCTTTTTGGTTTGAGCAAAGTATGTAGTCTTCTGGTAGCATCAGCCAACACTTGTTTCCTGGTAGTTACGCCAGCCAACACTTTGTGTGAGATTTTCTACTCTATAACACATTGAGTTTGTGAAGTTGCTCTGGTTTCTTATCTATGCAATGCATTTTGCTGTACAGAAGGGCCAGATAGAGAAGGTGAAGGAAAATGAAAAGCCCATACTGTTCATTTTTTCATTGAGTTAATTTCCTCACGTTCCCTCATCATGGTTTCAGTTTATCGGTATAAACTGGCATGAATTTTTGCGTTTAATGAATCGACATGTTTAGTTAATTTCTAGAGAGTATTTTTCAGTTTTTATAAGAACTGAGCTGATTTACTTGGTCTTGGTATCGGTTTGTTCATTTTGAGATGGTTCTAGGTCTAATGTTTTTGCTGAAGTGGCATGCTATAGCAACCATTGATCATGGTTATGCAGTTCTTGGCCATGCTAGGATTCTCGACTTAATCTTTTACCAAGTGTTAGTGCTGTGGTTTGTGTTCCTAATAAGTAGCATGGCATACTTGACCCATTCTCATGTGTGGTCCTGTGCACAGTGAAGATAGTGATATGATCGTTTGACTGATCAACTTGTCTTGCCCGATTTACATGTAGTAATTTATTTACTGCTCTTGACTTGTTTTACATGGGATTTGTGATGTGTTACAATTGTTGTTGTGCTTCAGACTCTTGGGTTCCGTCAAGATCGATGATGAAGATGTAGGTGCCCACATAAGTGGCAAGCAGATCACCAGGTAGAAGTTGAGGTGACCATCATTGACCAGTAGTCGTCGTGAAGGGAGCCAAGGCCATGCAGCTGTTGGTGATGAGCCCTGTCAGGATTCCCATCAAGGTGCTCAACATCAGCACCAAGAAGTCCCCCTTGTGGCGCAAGGTGACATCTCCCGCCTCTCTGCTCGACCCCATTTACTTGGTTGATCCCTGCCAATATTGTGTGGTATATCTTTGGTGTCCCATCAGTACTGAAATTGAGTTGAAATGCTTATAACAGAGCCATGCTTGTAACTGCGTCAGATCATACAATGTTGAACTCAATGTTCCTTGGTTTGCATTCTTGCACTAGAAAATATGATTGCAGTTTAGTTGAAATGCTTAGAGAAGACCCATGTTTCTAATCGTGTCAGATCATTGGATTGTGAGCTAACAGTTCAATGGTTTGCGTTAAGAAGCCCGTTTGTTTAGCAACGGTTGATCTCAGCTACAGAAACTATCACTCTTGTACAGATGGTATCTTGGTTTGCGTCTAGAAATGCATTTGTTAACAACAATCAGTCTCAACTACAGAAAAAACAATTTAATGTACTGTCAGTATCTTTTAAAATACAAATAACTCATTGGTTTGTACAGAAACAACAACGTTCGGCTATGTTGAGAGCTATAGACATATATAATGCTTCTCATATAAGTAGGATATACATAAGATGTTGAAAATGACCAGAATCACACTTCTCACTTGCTGCCATATTAAGGCACTTGGTTGTGTAACCAAGAGCCCATTTGTGATTCTAGTTATAATTTACCGTTTTATCATAAATAGGATGATTTTGACTTATGTGTCCAGATTAGAACTTTGTATTTGTGTCAAACCAATGTATTGTGGACTAACAGTTTCTTGGTCTGCATTAAGAAACCGTTTTGCTAAAAACCAGCCAGTTGGTCTCGCCTACAGAAACTGCAACTCGCTTTGGTGTCTGGTGATGGTATATCTTTTAGAAGACACATGTAAGTCTTTGGTTTCTACAAAAACAGCAGCATCTGGTTATGGTGAGAGATATGGACATATTGTGCTCATATCGGTAGAATGTATGCACGAGATGTTGAAAATGGCCAGAATGACACTTCTTGCTTTCGGCCATACTAACACACTTAGTTGTGTAATCAGACCGCATTTGTGGTTGCTATGCTTGTGTGTTCTTTGACTTGGCAGGGTGGGTTGCTTTCTTGTGATAACCCCTTGTTCGTTTGCCATTAATTGACCTTGTTCTCTTTTGCTCTTCGTTTGCCATTAATTGATCATGTTCTCTCTTGCTCTTTGCCCAGGATGGTGAGGATGGGTAGAAGAAAAAAAATATTTGCTGGAGATGGTACACCCATACCATCGGGTGATTCTTCTGGAGGGCGAAGCGAGGCGGGAAGAGGAGTCAATGGAGCTTGGAGCTCTATGGCAAGACTGGTGGTTTTGTTTTATATTTCAATTTCTACATGTGAATGGGACGCTGTTTTGGATGGATAGTTGTTTTGCTGGGTGCTCATGTTGTATCAAACAGATATGTGTGTTTGAAAAGCAATGTCATGCTTCTCTATGGGAGACGAGAGGTGCATTTGGGAAGTCGCAAAATCATTGCTTTGTCATGGGATGGTATGAGTTTGAAACAACATGGTGTTCAACTTTGGTGTTTGTTTTTTTGAATCGGAACCAGAATAATAGTATATGATCTTTTTCTTTATCCAGTACGTGTATGAACTGATGGATCATCACCCTCTATGTTTTGTGTTGTGAATACTCAAGAGCTAATCATCCTCGTGTTTGTAAAATAAAAGCTCATCCTTGCTTCAGTTGAATGAATGTTGTTTTTCATTTTTACGGTAAACCAGCACGCAATGCATCGTGCTTCGATTGGAAATGAATACTGTCATTTTTGTTAGAATTTGAAGGCAAATGAAATGAGAGAGCAGCATCGGGGAGAGATCCAACAAGAGGACAAGGCAGTGACATGACCCTTGGAATGCTGAGGAATGAAGTACATATATAATTGACCAGAGAGTACAAGTTGATGATGTCACCCCTTATTTACAGACTCTTCTTTTCTTGTTCTTCTTAAATCTGTAACGTGCTTTTTAGTAGTGCCCTATAAATAAATGGACATGTTGTAGTTCTGTTACTTAATAGTCCCTCCGTCTGAAAAACTTGTCCCAAGCTTGTTCCTCGAGTGGATGTATCTAGCACTAACTTGGTGCTAGCTAGATACATTCATTTGAGGGACAAGCTTTTTCGGACGGAGTGAGTAATAATCATATGGAATAAGGCTTCATTTTCAAATACAAAGCTGAAAAGGCAAAAACTATTTGGTTATTAGTCTCTTTCGTAGGTTTAGCATTTTCGTTAGTCCTATCCATCAATCCGTCTGGTGCGAGGTTTCTGGCCGCCTGCCTGCATGCATGTACGTAGTAATTTCATTTGCTGGAAACGAAACGAAAGGGATCATCATCATCATCATCATCTTGTCATTAAACGAAACGCCCTAGTAATTTCATTTGCTGGAAACGAAACGAAAGGGATCATCATCATCATCATCATCTTGTCATTAAACGAAACGCCCTAGAGATGCCCACCGGCCATCTATGCTTGCGCCACCTCACCGATCCGCGGCACGGTGGCCTCCTCTGTATATCTCCATTCATGCTTTGGACCATTTGTATATATACTAGAAGGTGTCAGCCATCCGCGTGCGGGATGCGCGTGTGACTTGGACTTGGGGCTTGGGAAGGGGAGGGACACAGCAGTGGGTCGCACGGGCTTTGATCCATGAAAGGGCGTAGGCGTAGGCGTAGGCGCGGGCGGTGGCACCCGGAACGGAAGGGCTCGTTGAGGACGGAATGGATAGGATACGGGAGTCACCGGAGCAGAGTGGTGGATTGGGCGACCTGTGAGCCGTCACCCGTCCGGGCTCGTCGAGAATTGATATATCCAGGCGCGTGAGGAAGGAGTGGAAGTGATAGGGGTGTCCCTGGAGCAGCTGACGGCAGGCAGAGGCCGGCGGCGATGACGAGAGAAGGATTAGATGGTGTCCGTTTTGGTCGGCGTCGGCTGCATGGCAAGGAAGGAATCTGTGTGACATCTCCGTTGGACATATATTGACGAGGGTGATGAGATGAAGTGGACGAGCTCGGTCGGTGGGTCGCTGGATTGAGGAGAGGAGAGGAGGGTGTGGAGAAAAAAAAAGGAGTGGTGAGGAGTCGGCGGCAGGTGAGGTGCTCCGATGCGATGCAGTCCGTTGGAAGAAGAAGAAGAAGACGTGAATTGCGTTGCAGTATTAATTTGTTGGGAGAATAGAGGGAGAAAGGTGCTCTTCGTCGAGGAAAAAAAAAAAAGGGAAGGCTTAAAGTCGCGCCTAAAAACGAGGCCGCTCTTCCCCGCGTGCACGCGTCTGTTTTATGTCGCGCCAACCATCCCATTCGATTCGATTCGATTCGATTGTTGTGAGTACTACTACATATCGCTTGGTACGTAGAGCTAGCTAGCTCGGGTAGGTACAAAATACCAGATCCATCCTTTCCTTTCTTCTCGAACCAAGAGACTCCCAGAGATATTACGCCGTCTGCGCTGAACCCACTCATGTCATCGTCGGCCAACCGCGTACCAGACGTCGCTGATGCTGCCTCCTCCGCCGCCAGCTCCGACCACGACGTGTCTCCATCTCCATGGCCGTCTCTCCATGCGGATTTGGTTCGTCTAGTCGCCTCGCAGGTGCTGGCCCGACATCTACTTTACTATGTCCGATTTCGTGCCGTGTGCGCACACTGGCGGTCCAGCACCGTCAACCCGCGGGGGCACGGCATCGTCGACCCGCGCTTCCACCCCAAGAGGTGGTTCCTGCTGCCCGAGGGTCACGGCCTTCACCCTGCTAATGGCAAGAAACGCTTCTTCAATCTCTCCACAGGAGTTTTCGTCCGTGCCTGGCTCCCGCTCTTATTAAACGATAGCTATGTTCTTGACTCGGTCGACGGCCTCCTCCTCTTGCAACGGAAGAAGCAAGACACCTCCGCGATCCGGCTCCTCCACCCTTTCACCGGCGACTTTGTGGAGCTACCGCCGCTCATGTCCCTGGTAAGAGCCAACTTGGATGTGTCCGACGGCAGGAGACATGTTGCTTTCAGTGGTGTCACCTCCATGAGCGTGAGTATTGATGGAGTCGTCACAGTCATGATCAAGCTTTATAATATACCATGTGTATTCTTTGCTACCGCCAAGGACCGACAATGGAGTGTCTCGACTTGGAGCCTCCAAGCCTACTCTCATACAATATCATCCCAAGGGAAATTATTTGTGTTGGATTCTCCCACCACATATGGTGGCCAACAACATATTTTCCAGATAATTCTCCTTTGTACTACGACCTCTCTAGCGGCGGAAGGTTCCAAACACTTTCTGTGGGGTGTGCTGATGGCTGCCATGATTGTGAAGGAAATATGCCCTAGAGGCAATAATAAAGTTGTTATTTATATTTCCTTATATCATGATAAATGTTTATTATTCATGCCAGAATTGTATTAAACGAAAACTTAGTACATGTGTGAATACATAGACAAAACAGAGTGTCCCTAGTATGCCTCTACTAGACTAGCTCATTGATCAAAGATGGTTATGTTTCCTAACCATAGACATGAGTTGTCATTTGATCAACGGGATCACATCATTAGGAGAATGATGTGATGGACAAGACCCATCCGTTAGCTTAGCGACTTGATCGTTTAGTTTTATTGCTATTGCTTTCTTCATGACTTATACATGTTCCTATGACTATGAGATTATGCAACTCCCGAATACCGTAGGAACATCTTGTGTGCTATCAAACGTCACAACGTAACTGGGTGATCATAAAGATGCTCTACAGGTGTCTCCGAAAGTATTCGTGGTGTTGGCATAGATCAAGATTAGGATTTGTCACTCCGAGTGTCGGAGAGGTATCTCTGGGCCCTCTCGGTAACACACATCACAATAAGCCTTGCAAGCAAAAAGACTAATGAGTGAGTCATGAGATGATGTGTTACGGAACGAGTAAAGAGACTTGCCGGTAACGAGATTGAACTAGGTGTAGAGATACCGACGATCGAATCTCGGGCAAGTAACATACCGATGACAAAAGGAACAACGTATGTTGTTATGCGGTTTGACCGATAAAAGATCTTCGTAGAATATGTAGGAGCCAATATGAACATCCAGGTTCCGCTATTGGTTATTGACCGGAGATGAGTCTCGGTCATGTCTACATAGTTCTCGAACCCGTAGGGTCCGCACGCTTAACGTTTGATGACGATCGGTATTATGAGTTTATGAGTTTTGATGTACCGAAGGTAGTTCGGAGTCCCGGATGAGATCACGGACATGACGAGGAGTCTCGGAATGTCCGAGACATAAAGATTGGTATATTGGACGACTATATTCGGACACCGGAAGTGTTCCGGAAAAGTTTCGGATTTAACTGGATTGCCGGAGGGGGTTACCGGAACCCCCTACGAAGGGGGATGGTCCATAGTGGGCCTTATGGAAAAGAGAGAGGCAGCCCATAGGGGCTGGCCGGCGCCCCACCTAGGGTTCCTAGTTGGACTAGGATTGGGGGGCGCCACCTCTCCCTCTTTTCCTTTCCCTCTCTTCCTTCTTTGGTACTCCCTCTGTCCCATAATATAAGAACGTTTTTGGCACTAGTGTAGTGCCAAAAACGTTCTTATATTATGGGACGGAGGGAGTAGTTCCTACTATCCTATTCCTAGTAGGATTGCACTCCTAGCCGCACCAGAGAAGGGCCGGCCGGCCTCCCCCCTTGCTCCTTTATATACGGGGGCAGGGGGGCACCCAAAGACACACAAGTTGAATTGTTCCAGCCGTGTGCGGTGCCCCCCTCCACAGAAACACACCTCGGTCATACCGTCGCGGTGCTTAGGCGAAGCCCTGCGCCGGTGAATACATCATATCCGTCACCACGCCGTCGTGCTGACGAAACTCTCCCGTGAAGCTCAACTGGATCAAGAGCTCGTGGGACGTCATCAAGCTGAACGTGTGCTGAACGCGGAGGTGCCGTACGTTCGGTGCTTGATCGGTTGAATCGCGAAGAAGTTCGACTACATCAACCGCGTCACTTGACGCTTCCGCTTCCGGTCTACGAGGGTACGTAGACACACTCTTCCCTCTCGTTGCTATGCATCTGGTAGATAGATCCTGCGTGATCGTAGGAAAATTTTAAAATACTACGTTCCCCAACAGATTGCACATGTGGCCTTGTTTATCATATCTACGATTGTTGTCATTGTGGTGAATTGCGTACGAGCAAGTTGGTACACCTAAGTTGATTCATCCTAGACGGATGGAATGTTTAAAACAGAGATAGCTGTTATGAGATTACTTGGGTATTTTCATATACCTCCTTAGGTTTGGGATGCATTTTTGGAATATATATGATGTGTTTTGACACCGCGTAGAAGTGGATGATTCCTAATCTTCAACATGTTATGGATGTCTCTGTGTGTGTTAGTGCTGCCTCATAGAATTATTTATTTTAGCAATATGTGTATATGCTGTAACAGATCTGCTACTTTTCTTTCATGTTAAATTAGTAGCAAACACGTATGATATATCTTATACCCCTAGCCCAATTATACGCACAACCAAACGAAGCATCTAGTTAGTTCTCTTCTAGGCATGAAGGATTTAAAGAAAGAAACAAACAATTGGGTGTAAAAACATGCTACCTCCGATAAAGAGTACAAGTTGATGATGTCACCCCTTATTTACAGACTCTTCTTTTCTTGTTCTTCTTAAATCTGTAACGTGCTTTTTAGTAGTGCCCTATAAATAAATGGACATGTTGTAGTTCTGTTACTTAATAGTCCCTCCGTCTGAAAAACTTGTCCCAAGCTTGTTCCTCGAGTGGATGTATCTAGCACTAACTTGGTGCTAGCTAGATACATTCATTTGAGGGACAAGCTTTTTCGGACGGAGTGAGTAATAATCATATGGAATAAGGCTTCATTTTCAAATACAAAGCTGAAAAGGCAAAAACTATTTGGTTATTAGTCTCTTTCGTAGGTTTAGCATTTTCGTTAGTCCTATCCATCAATCCGTCTGGTGCGAGGTTTCTGGCCGCCTGCCTGCATGCATGTACGTAGTAATTTCATTTGCTGGAAACGAAACGAAAGGGATCATCATCATCATCATCATCTTGTCATTAAACGAAACGCCCTAGAGATGCCCACCGGCCATCTGTGCTTGCGCCACCTCACCGATCCGCGGCACG
The DNA here is from genome assembly GCA_902687465.1 of Secale cereale. Lineage (NCBI taxonomy): Eukaryota > Viridiplantae > Streptophyta > Magnoliopsida > Poales > Poaceae > Secale > Secale cereale. Next base: position 932,168,016 of record LR738710.1, read on the forward strand.
GTGGCCTCCTCTGTATATCTCCATTCATGCTTTGGACCATTTGTATATATACTAGAAGGTGTCAGCCATCCGCGTGCGGGATGCGCGTGTGACTTGGGCTTTGATCCATGAAAGGGCGTAGGCGTAGGCGCGGGCGGTGGCACCCGGAACGGAAGGGCTCGTTGAGGACGGAATGGATAGGATACGGGAGTCACCGGAGCAGAGTGGTGGATTGGGCGACCTGTGAGCCGTCACCAGTCCGGGCTCGTCGAGAATTGATATATCCAGGCGCGTGAGGAAGGAGTGGAAGTGATAGGGGTGTCCCTGGAGCAGCTGACGGCAGGCAGAGGCCGGCGGCGATGACGAGAGAAGGATTAGATGGTGTCCGTTTTGGTCGGCGTCGGCTGCATGGCAAGGAAGGAATCTGTGTGACATCTCCGTTGGACATATATTGACGAGGGTGATGAGATGAAGTGGACGAGCTCGGTCGGTGGGTCGCTGGATTGAGGAGAGGAGAGGAGGGTGTGGAGAAAAAAAAAGGAGTGGTGAGGAGTCGGCGGCAGGTGAGGTGCTCCGATGCGATGCAGTCCGTTGGAAGAAGAAGAAGAAGACGTGAATTGCGTTGCAGTATTAATTTGTTGGGAGAATAGAGGGAGAAAGGTGCTCTTCGTCGAGGAAAAAAAAAAGGGAAGGCTTAAAAACGAGGCCGCTCTTCCCCGCGTGCACGCGTCTGTTTTATGTTGTACAGTCATGATCAAGCTTTATAATATACCGTGTGTATTCTTTGCTACCACCAAGGACCAGCAATGGAGTGTCTCGACTTGGAGCCTCCAAGCCTACTCTCATACAATATCATCCCAAGGGAAATTATTTGTGTTGGATTCTCCCACCACATATGGTGGCCAACAACATATTTTCCAGATAGATCCACCCCGCCTTGATCCTCACGCGATGTCATCTTATTTGTTGCCGCCAAGGTTGATTGCCACGTGTCCCAATGACAAAGTTAGAGGCCGGTTCTGCATGGAAGAATGCGTCTCGTTGATCCTACTGTTTGGTCACGACGCTAACCCACTTTTCGAGGGCCGCATGCTCGTCTACAAAGTAGCCGATCTTATCATGGGCAAGGTTGTCCCGGTAACAAGCATCGGAGGTAATACTCTCTTCACCACTATTGACCATGGAATCTGGATCGAGGATGATGATGTCTCTGTCTATGTGAGGGAGACTATTGCCATGAGTTACAAGGCCATACCTACTGCTGTGGGAGACAATGACTATTGCCGCGAGTTACAAGGCCATACCTACTGCTGTGGGAGACACCATTGTACGTCGGCGGCGTCTCAAGGATAATTCTCCTTTGTACTACGACCTCTCTAGCGGCGAAAGGTTCCAAACACTTTCCATGGGGCGTGCTGATGGCTGCCATGATTGCACATGTGGCCTTGTTTATCATATCTACGATTGTTGTCATTGTGGTGAATTGCGTACGAGCAAGTTGGTACACCTAAGTTTCTAGAGAAGATTCATCCTAGACTGATGGAATGTTTAAAACAGAGATAGCTGTTATGAGATTACTTGGGTATTTTTATATACCTCCTTTGGTTTGGTATGCATTTTTGGAATATATATGATGTGTTTTGACACCGCGTAGAAGCAGATGATTCCTAACCTTCAACATGTTATGCATGTCTGTGTGTGTGTTAGCGCTGCCTCATAGAATTATTTATTTTAGCAATATGTGTATATGCTGTAACAGATCTGCTACTTTTCTTTCATGTTTCCTAAGGCGGCCTGTGGCGTCGCCGGCGCCGGCGATTCCTTCGTCAGACTCGATCCGAGATCACAGAACGAGGCGATTGAGCGTGCTCCTGGGCCAGTATGGGCCTTGTGACAATAGGGTCGGCCCATGTGGGGGCAGGACTGGGTATGAGGCCCAGCCTGCGGGCAGTGCATGGCGGGTTAACGGTTCGGGTGCTGGCTATGTGGCCCAGATCCAGCATGGAGTACTAATCGCATGCGTATCGCCCGAACGGGAGTCCTCTTCGTTCGATCCAAGCGCCCTGGTGCCGCCGCCTAGGGCTTCTTCGCGCCGCGCGACGCCGGGGTTCCCTTCGGCTGGAGCTGGGCGAGCCGGGAGGATCCCCACTCTCGGGGATATGGCGGGTCACGCAGGTGGACCGCCCGCCGCACCGGCGTCGGGAACGGCCGGGAAGGGAACGGCTGCCAATGGAGGCACGGGGCCTCTGGTGAGTCGAACGCCGGGAGCCTCGGTCCATGGGCCTGTGACGACGGGGCGGGGCGGCATGCAGGGGGCAAGACTTCCCCAGCCTGGGGCAGCTGGGAACCTTCCCCGCAAGACTCCGCACCAGCAAGTACAGCCCTCGGGGCCGGGACAGCAGGTCCAGGCGGCGCCGCCGCTGCACATAGTTGCGAGGCTGAAACAGTCCAGATTGGGGCCCGCATAGTCAAACAACCCTCCAGTGCAGCATGGGGGAGATGGAGGTACAGGGAATGCTCGCGCGCCGGCTTACCGAGGTGGCTATGGTTTCCCTAGGGGACAATGGGGTGATGATGGGTACAATGCCTATGGCGATGGACAACATCGTGGTTCGTCGTCGTCGGGAGGCGGCCGCGGATATGCTTGGAGGAGTGATGGCTCTGATGAGAGACCATTCTCGGGCCCGCCGGGTGGCTTCGTCGAGGGGGCTTCTGGCCCAGAATACCGGCAGCGGGGTGGTTATCGTGGTTTCAGGGGTGGCCGCGGTGGGAGGAGCCGCTACCGCCAGCCCGTCCATCCCAGCATTGTGGAGCAGCCAGCTCCGCCAGAGATGCCAGCCCCCGGTCAGCGGTCAGAGGAGACTATTGCAGATGTGCCGCAGACTGCGTCCGCTGAGACGACGGCTGAGGATTCTGGTGACAAGATTGAGGGCGAGAGAGTGTCTAAGTGGGCTCGCAAGAAAGAAAAAATGATGTGTTACCATTGTGGCGAGAAGGGCCATTTTATCGCTGAATGCGTGACTCTGCTGTGTGACACTTGCCTAAAGCCAACACATGACTCGGGGGATTGTCCGATCTTGCGTGATCAGATACCGACTATGCATATTTTTGGAGTTTGCTGTGCTGAGTTGATGTTCTTTGAGTCGCCCAGTGTGAGGGAGATACCTGAGGAGACACAGAGTACTACCACGGGACGGTCAAAGTGACGAAAGGCAGTGTGTCTGAGGCCCAGATCATTCAGAGAGTTAGTGAGTTAGCTCCAGGTAACTTTCGGTGGGAGTTGATTCGACTGGAGGCTAATGTATATAAGGTTGACTTTCCTACTATAGAGGACCTAGAGCGTCTTCTTAGTTTCGGGTTATGTTGAGTTCCAGGTACATAATGCATTCTTGAGTTTCACGAGTGGAAGAAAGTTGAGCCTAAGGGCAAGCCTCTTTCTCAGGTTTGGTTGCGTTTCTCGGGGGCTCCCTAATGGCTTTTCGCCCCTCGTTGGTTACCCCAAGTGGAAGGTTTGAGATGTAGCGTAACGGCAAGTTTCCCTTGGCAAGATACCAAGGATCGAATCCCGTGAGACTCCGAGGGTCGACAAGAAGGTGTCAACTGCTAACGGCGCCAGATACTTAGCGGTTGACAGGACCTGCACACAGATACAAATAACTTTGCTCCCAACGAGTACAGAGAGGTTGTCAATCCCTCCGGCCTTGCTGTTTACAAAGGATCAAACACAAGAGATAATAATGATAGGTATGACTGCAACTAGGAAATAAGAACAGGAAGTAAATAGCGGGTGTGATCAGTGATGGTAATATGGACCGGGGTCCCATGATGTTCACTAGTGATGTCTCTCTCCCAAAAGACGATAAAACAGCTAAGCGAGGTAAACAAATTACAGCTGGGCAATTGACATGATTATGTGCGCAAACCAATGCTAACTATGCTGTAAAGAAAGGTAGAGGCTCAAAAGCATGGGCGGTACGCCAAGGCAAGTACACCGAAATCCATCTGCATCTACTACTAATCATCCACCTTGAGATATCTATCCAGAACATCTCGCTGGTATTAAGTTGCGAATCCCACCCAAAGTGTAGACTCAAAACAACAGACAACTGCATTAAAAGAACTTTGCGTAAAGTAAACAATCCTTGCACCCGCAAGTACAAGCACCGTTGTTTTCCCCCTTGTGGCAACATCATATCCCCTAGACTCATGTTTCTGTCACTCAAACTAGTCATCGAGGGGCATGAACCCACAATCAAGCATAATGTTCCCTCTTGGAGTTACTACCTACTACTCGGCCAAAGCAATAAACAGCAACGGAGAACATGCAAGAATTACTCAAGAACATAAATATAAAAGAGGTGAATCAAATATATTACTCACACACAATCTGAACATAATCTCATAATCCATCGGATCCCAGCAAACTCAGCATAGCAACAGCATAAAGATTACATATGTACCTCGATCATGTAGGGCAGCTCACGAGGTCTAATCCATGAAGAACAAAGAGGGGAGGAGAACATCACATAGCTACTGGTCATGGACCCATGGTCCAAGGGGGACTACTCGCGACTCATCCGGGAAGCGTCCATGGTGGTGGAGAAGCTCCCGGTGGTGATTCTCCCCTCCGGCAGGGTGCCGGGAAGAGTTCTCCTGGTGCTCCCGATCTTGGAAGCGCGGCGGCGGCGGAACAGAGGCTAGATCGTAAAAAAGGGTTCCGTCCTCGAGGGTTTCGGGACGCGAGGAGTATATATGCCAAAGGGGGTCACCAGAAGCGGAGAGGGGGGCCCAGGCGCCCCCTAGGGCGGCCAGGGGTGGGGCCGCCTGGGCGGCCAGGGGTGGGGCCGCCTGGGCTGCCCCTGGCTCCCCTCTGGCCCCACTTTGGTTTTTCTTGAAGCTCCCGTTACGCTGATTTTTCCTTTATTTTCCCGGAATTTTTAGGGCACTTTTAATATGGGGGAAACCTGAAATAGAAAAACAGCAGAAAACAGGAACTGGCACTGTGGTGCACTGAGTTAATATGTTAGTCCAAATATGATCAAAAGTGTATGGAAGTGCATAAATATCATAGCAATATCACACAAAAGAGGCATGGAGCAAGCAGAAATTATAGATACGTTTTGGACGTATCAACATCCCCAAGCTTAATTCCTGCTCGTCCTCGAGTAGGTAAATGATAACAAGCATAATTTCTGTGGTGACATGCTATCAATCATATAAGAACTTTTTAAGTAAAGCAATCAAGGTATGTAATTCAATTCAAGTCATAACAAGCAAGAGTCTATATTAGCATTGTAACAAGTAACATAATAACATAAAGGTGTAAGAGCTCTCGCTGTCCGTGACTCGAATGTCTCCAAATGGTGTTTGCGTGCAAGAAAGGGGATAGGGATATATGAGAGAGTAAAACATAGTTTTTGTATTGTTGAGAACTTAATCTACTAAAGTTTCACACTTGGTCTTCTTTGGAATCTTATCTTGACTCATCCCCAGACCGTCATCCAGGTACAAGTCAAAATGATCCACTCCCTTTCGATATTTTGAGCACTCATGCAATGGATGAGCGTAAGCAAGAAAGTCGACACTTAGGATGGCAAAGAGAGAAAAATGATAGAGGGGGAAGACAAAAAGGTGTGAAAGGCTCACATCAATGAGGACAATCATCGGCGAGAGAAAGCCAAATGATAGATATGATGTGAGGAGTAGGGATTGCCATGCAACGGATGCACATATTAGCTAAGGTAAGCTCTCCAATGGAACTAGTGGGGGTGCATCCAACTTGCTTGCTCAAGAAGACCTAGAGCTTTTTTGAGGAGGCTCATCATTGGAATATACAAGCCAAGTTCTATAGTGTGAAGGTCCCCACATAGCTATATGCATGAATGATAATCTCTATGGAGTACAAGGTATAAGATGGCGTACGAGTGTGGATCTCTCAAGAGAAAATAGTAGTGTGCCCCCTTCTCTCTTTTTATTTCTTTTTCTCTTTTTTCTATATTTTTTATTTTTTTGTGGCCTCAATGGCTCTTTCTATTTATCTCTCATTTGTCCTCTTTGGGATCTTTTGATTTTGTCCTCTTTGGGATCTTTTGATTTGTCCTCTTTGGGATCTTTTCCTCACTTTAGGGGCTACACTCTATATATTACAGGAAGTATAGAAGATCTTTCACACTTTACAAAAGTACTCAACATAAAGAAAAATGAAACTATCATGATGTATGCAAATGTATGCCTCTGCCAGTGTAGCAGGATATGCAATGATACTAGCGCGTCATGTAGCAATGATTAGGGCAAGGCCCAACTAGCATGCGGCTCATCGATCAAGCAAAAAGCATGTATGACATGAAGATCAAGTCATGAGAAGATGGCTGTTGCATGACAATGTATCTCGGAAAGGCTATGGAAATGCCTTAATTGGTAGGTATGGTGGCTGTTTTGAGGAATGACATAATGAGGCTTATGATGACATAGTGTATCGTGCCAAGGATTTGGATGCACCGGCGAAGTATGCGCCAACTCTCGAGGTGAGAAAGGGCAATGCACGGTACCGAAGAGGCAAGAAAAATATGGTTAGATGGAAGTGTCAACTTTCGAATACTCACATTAGTCCGAAGAACTCATGCACTTATTATCGGTAACTCTCAATCTAATTAGGAGGTTCACAAAGAGACAAGTACCCCGAGGAGGAGTGTATGGGGGTTTGGTTACCCTTGCGCATCCTCGACCCATGGTACGTGAGTGTACTCTAATATTCGATCCCTCCAAAGATTAGTGATCCATTTAGTAGCTAAAGTTCTCAACTATTTTGTAGGTTTTCGAAAATAAACACGGATTGCCCAAAATACGACATCTATCACTAATAGGCTAAAGCTCTTGACACCAAAAGTTCAGACATTACTCATGGCAATTCCTCAAAACTATTGCAAGTTACTACTAAAATGAAATAGCAACCTCAATTAACTACTTTAAGTTAAGACACACAACTCAGTGCAACAGGCAAACTCTCTTAACAATATAAACATGAAAACTCAAGAGAGTTCAGCAACCAACTAAACAAAAGCTCTTTAAAAAGAAAAGCATGAAAACTAAGAGCTAAACATGACAGTAGCTAAGAAAAGACAAAGAACACACACAACAAAGATAAGCATGAAAATCCTATGTTGTGTTCTAGGTTGAAGTGGAGCGTGTTTATCTCCCACACAAAGAAAGCTGGGTTCTAACTTGTTATGAACAGCAAGCAAAGCTAAAGAAAACTAAAAAGGAAACTAAGAGCGAGACGCTCCAAGCATAGCACATAACACATGAAGTGATTAAAATATAGTGGAACGAAAGACGAACTGATAATTGTTGATGGAGAAGGGGATGCACGGGGGCATCCCCAAGCTTAGACGCTTGAGTCTTCTTGAATATTTCTTGGGGGTGCACGGGGGCATCCCCAAGCTTGAGCGTTTGACCCTCCTGAATCTTCTTTTATCATCTTCCCTCGCACACTTGAAAACTCCCTTCATACATAACTCATCATAATCTGATTAGCGAGGTTAGTACCCATAATAAAATAATTTTTCCCTACTGGAAATAAGGATAATCTTGAAGAGCTACTGTTTCTCAAGATTGCCAAAAGGTTTTTGCAAAGAAAAAGCAAGCTCAAGGTTTGCAAAACGAAGAAAAGGCAAAACAGGACAGAATATGTGAAAAACAGACCAGCAGGTAGTAAATAATTTTTTCAGGGCACTTCTGCAACTCAAATCAAAAAACTCAGAACAGACGCCCGAACGCCAATTGTATAGAGCACGCTGTCAAAAAACTTCAGATCAAAAAGATGATCTGGTGATTTTATACGAAGTTTTCTGTCCAAGGACAGAATCTGTTTTCTGGACTGCACGTCACAACTTTTGAACTTTCTTGCAATTAGAGGCTAAACTTGGCACAAAGCTGAAAAGAAAAGATACAATGATGATGCTACTGTAGTAACAAACATCAAGACACAACAAAAGCAAAAAAAAAAATCCTAATTCGTTGTGGGCTGCCTCCCAAAAGCGCTTTCTTTTATGCCTTTAAGCTAGGCATGATGCAAAAAGATCAAGTTGTATCAATTGAACCATCATCAAGATCATCAAAAAGCTCTTCAATAGTACAACTAGTCTTAAGAGGACTTTCAAATAAAGGCCTAGTAAAGATACTCCTAGGGAGAAAACCAAAAGGTGGAAAGTCAATGGGAGATTCATTTATAAATTTATCAAAGAGAGGTATTTCTTCCAAAGTTTTCACAGTTTCAACCCCTTTGGCAATAGATGGATTACTTTTGGAACGAGGAGCCTTTGGAACGTAACCGAACTTAGGTTCCTTCTTTGCCGGAGTTTCTACCTTTTTGGCTTTGATTGAGGAGAAAGTAGTTCCTAAAGTGTCAAAGATTTTCTCAATCTTGTCTATCCTAGAAGAATCCAAGTCATGGGATTTGATGATCTCCAAAGTTTTGAGAATTTTATGCATGGAGCTATCAAGCCTATTCAAATTCCCTTGGATCTTACGGTCCAACTCATTTATTTTATTAATGCTTGGCACCTCTAGCTCTATCTTTTCAAGTTTTTTCATAATGTGAGCTAGGGTAATGTCGTCTTGAATGCTAACAACAGGGGGATTTCCAACAAGATTTTCCATAATACCAAGAGATTCCCAAACTGGGGCTTCTAGGAAATTTCCATTGATAGCAGAATCTAGAATAAACCTATTCCAAGAAGTAATTCCAACATAAAAATTTCTAAGCAGGATAGTAGTAGATTGCTTCTTGGTGGCTCTTTTTTGAGAATCATTAATTCTATACCAAGCATATTTTAGACTTTCACCACCTATTTGTTTAAAGGTGAGCACTTCTGCCTCACCAAAGGCAAAAGGACCAGACATAATGCCAACTAAAAGCGAGATAACTATTTTTGCGATTTTTGGTAAGGGATACTAAAGCAAAAACTGAAAGGTAAACTAACAAGACTAAAAAGCAAAGATAAAAGATAGCGTGCAACTCCCCTATCTTGAAGAGTGGAGTCCCCGGCAACGGCGCCAGAAACTTTGCTTGATGGCTTCTCGCCCCTCGTTGGTTACCCCAAGTGGAAGGTTTGAGATGTAGCGTAACGGCAAGTTTCCCTTGGCAAGATACCAAGGATCGAATCCCGTGAGACTCCGAGGGTCGACAAGAAGGTGTCAACTGCTAACGGCGCCAGATACTTAGCGGTTGACAGGACCTGCACATAGATACAAATAACTTTGCTCCCAACGAGTACAGAGAGGTTGTCAATCCCTCCGGCCTTGCTGTTTACAAAGGATCAAACACAAGAGATGATAATGATAGGTATGACTGCAACTAGGAAATAAGAACAGGAAGTAAATAGCGGGTGTGATCAGTGATGGTAATATGGACCGGGGTCCCATGATGTTCACTAGTGATGTCTCTCTCCCAAAAGACGATAAAACAGCTAAGTGAGGTAAACAAATTACAGCTGGGCAATTGACAGGATTATGTGCGCAAACCAATGCTAACTATGCTGTAAAGAAAGGTAGAGGCTCAAAAGCATGGGCGGTACGCCAAGGCAAGTAGACCGAAATCCATCTGCATCTACTACTAATCATCCACCTTGAGATATCTATCCAGAACATCTCGTTGGTATTAAGTTGCGAATCCCACCCAAAGTGTAGACTCAAAACAACAGACAACTGCATTAAAAGAACTTTGCGTAAAGTAAAAAACCTTGCACCCGCAAGTACAAGCACCGTTGTTTTCCCCCTTGTGGCAATAGCACATCCCCTAGACTCATGTTTCTGTCACTCAAACTAGTCATCGAGGGGCATGAACCCACAATCAAGCATAACGTTCCCTCTTGGAGTTACTACCTACTACTCGGCCAAAGCAATAAACAGCAACGGAGAACATGCAAGAATTACTCAAGAACATAAATATAAAAGAGGTGAATCAAATATATTACTCACACACAATCTGAACATAATCTCATAATCCATCGGATCCCAGCAAACTCAGCATAGCAACAGCATAAAGATTACATATGTACCTCGATCATGTAGGGCAGCTCACGAGGTCTAATCCATGAAGAACAAAGAGGGGAGGAGAACATCACATAGCTACTGGTCATGGACCCATGGTCCAAGGGGGACTACTCACGACTCATCCGGGAAGCATCCATGGTGGTGGAGAAGCTCCCGGTGGTGATTCTCCCCTCCGGCAGGGTGCCGGGAAGAGTTCTCCTGGTGCTCCCGATCTTGGAAGCGCGGCGGCGGCGGATGATGTCTACACACGCTTCTACTCTTGTAGACTATGTTGGGCCTCCAAGCGCAGAGGTTTGTAGGACAGCAGCAATTTCCCTCAAGTGGATGACCTAAGGTTTATCGAACTCAGGGAAGTAGAGGTTGAAGATGGTCTCTCTCAAGCAACCCTGCAACTAAGATACAAGAAGTCTCTTGTGTCCCCAACACAGCTAATACACTTGTTAGATGTATAGGTGCACTAGTTCGGCGAAGAGATGTTAAATGGCAAGTGATATGGATGGCAAAACAAAGTAATATAAATCTGTAATAAAAAGTGCAGCAAGCAAACAAGTGGTAAACGTGAGCACAAATGGTATTGCAATGGTGGAAACACGGCCTAGGCTTCATACTTTCACTAGTGGCAACTCCCAACAACATTAACATAAGCGAATCACATGATATTTCCCATAAAACATGCAAAGGGGACACACTCGGAGGTCATTCCTTCGTGGTCAAGAGAGGACGAGAATTATGTAGGGCTACAAAAGCACACCTCAAAGTTCGTAGTTCTCAATCTAAGGATTTCCCAATGTCACCGCGGCCATCCAAAGAGAGTCCCACAATCACCACAACATATCTAAAGGATAGTCAAAGACAAGCACCAAGAGACTCTCAATCTTCAATCAACACACAAGAGAGGAAATCACTCATGAAAATATTGTTCTAATCCATGTCCAATAGACCGCTGTCACCTTGGTCTCGGGGATTATACTAGATAAAGACAAGTGAGTACATCAATCCAATACATAGAGGAAGGGGAAATATCATGGGATCACCCTAGATTAACATAGCCTATGATCACAACGAAGATCACATCATGGGAGAGAGAATTGACCACATAGCTACTGGTAAGAACCTCAGCCCCGAGGAGGAACTACTCCCGCATCATGGAGGGAGGAAGCAACGTCGATGGAGATGAATCCGGGGGCACTTCCACGTCCCAGCAGGGTGCCGGCGCAGGAATTCTGGTCCCCCGAAGCTTGATGGCGATGGCGGCGGAGATCGGAATCGCGTCTGGAGAAAAGGGGTCCGGAATCAGGGTTTCCTCGACACACTTTAAATATATGCCAAAGGGGGGCATCGGAGGTGCCTCGGGGGGCCCAGGCGCCCCCCGGCGCGGCCCAGGGGGGGGGG
>LR738710.1:932179532-932204033 GCA_902687465.1 Secale cereale
GGGGGGGGGGCGCCCACAGGGCGCCTGGAGCCCCTGTGGGTCCCCCCGGCTGCACTTTGGCCGCACGGTAGCTCCTGGAACGCTGATTTTTTATATATTTTTTCTGGATTTTTCCTGGCAGTTCTCGTAATGTGAAAACCTGAAATACAAAAACAGCCGAAAACAGAAACTGACACCGGGGTGCACTGAGTTAATAGGTTAGTCCAAATATGATCAAAAATGTATGGAAGTGTATAAATATCATAGCAATATCACCCAAAAGAGGCATGGAGCAAGCAGAAATTATAGATACGTTTTGGACGTATCAACATCCCCAAGCTTAATTCCTGCTCGTCCTCTAGTAGGTAAATGATAACAAGAATAATTTCTGTGGTGACATGCTGTTAACCATATAGGACTTTTTATAGTCATATGACAAAAGCTTACTGAGACAATGATTCTATAGTAATTAAGTTGCCTCATGAGAAAATCACAAATGACTGAAAGTTTTACAATATGAAACTGGAACATCAAAAAGATTTGCAATGATCATGATGTGCAAATATGATAAAGTGATATCTAGCTTGCCCCCTTTAGTGAAGCAAAACATAAATGCAGGGGCACCTTCAAGGTTTAAGTGATGACTAGATACAATGATTTCAAAATAAACGATATCACAATCATGCAAAAGACAATGCTACTTTGGGACAATGCACATTACACTCAGAATGACAATCATGCTCTCAGTAGTTGGTGCTTTAAAAAGATGGTGGAGACTCAACATAAAAGTAAAAGAATGGTTATGTGCTAGAGCTTTTTATTTTGAAAACATAGAAGCAATTTTGTCAACGGTAGTAGTACTTCATATGTGTCATGCATAAGACATCCTATAAGTTGCAAGCCTCATGCATCGAATACCAATAGTGCTCGCACCTTGTCCTAATTAGCTCGGATTTCCATGGGTTATCATTGCATTACATATGTTTCAACCAAGTGTCACAAAGGGGTACCTCTATGCCACCTGTACAAAGGTCCAAGGAGATAAATCGCATTTGATTTCTCGTTTTTGATAGATCTCAACTTGAGGACATCCATACCGGGACAACATAGAAAATAGATGATGGACTCCTCTTTAATGCATAAGCATATTCTCATAAGAGATTGAGGATTAAGTCCAAGATAAAACTTCCACCATGATGCATGGCTTTGGTTGGTGGCCCAATGTTCTTCTCTAACAATATGCATACTCATTCAACCCACGGCAAATCACTCTTACTTCAAACAAGACGAACATGCATAGCAACTCACATGATATTCAACAAAAGTGTGACAGTTGATAGCGTCCCCAGAAACATGGTTACCGCTCAGCAAGCAACTTATAAGAAATAAGATACATAAGCAACATATTCTTTACCACAATAGTTTTTAAGCTACTTTCCCATGAGCTATGTATTGCAAAAATTGAAGGTTTTTAAAGGTAGCACATGTAAATTACTTGGAGTGGCGGTGAAATACCACGTATAGGTAGATATGGTGGACTCATATGGCATAACTGGTTTAAAAGGATGTGGATGCACAAGCAGTCATTCCGCTTAGTACAGGTGGAGGTTAGCAAAAGACTGGGAACGACCAACTAAGAGAGCAATGATGGTCATAATCATGCAGAGCGACAAAGCAACATTGAATCAGGCATGGTAGTTATATCGCTACTCAGAAATAAAAGATCATCAAGGCTTGACAGACTTTCTTTACAGTCTTAAATATGCGTGAGCATACGCCAAGTCAATCAAAATAAATTCTCTAAGGAAGATATTACTAAACCATACCACATCATAGGCAAACAAATCATGTTGGTACTCCAATAACACATTGGGAATCCCACATCTATTTGAGACTAACCATAAGAAAACCTGAACTACTAAGCACCATTATGCACGTAGCATCCTTATCATAGACATATTAACCAATGCAACGGAAGCAAACTCTCTTAATAAGGTGAGCATGGTAATTAAAGAGAGTTCAAGCAACCAACTAAACAAAAGCTCTTTGGAAAGATAAGCGTGAATACTAAGAGCAGAGCATGATAGTAGCTATTAAAAGACAAAGAACACACACAGCAAAGATAGACATGAAAATTCTATGTTATGTTCTAGGTAGAAGTGGAGCGTGTTTCTCTCCCACATAAAGGAATGCTGAGTTCCGACTCGTTATGAAAAATTAAAAAGAAAACTAAAAGCAAGACGCTCCAAGCATAGCACATAACACATGAAGTGATAAAAATATAGCGGAACGAAAGACGAACTGATAATGTTGATGGAGAAGGGGATGCACGGGGTCATCCCCAAGCTTAGACGCTTGAGTCTCCTTGAATATTTCTTGGGGGTGCACGGGGGCATCCCCAAGCTTGAGCGCTTGACACTCCTGAATCTTTTTATCATCTTCCCTCGCACACTTGAAAGCTCCCTTCATACATAACTCATCATAATCTGATTAGCGAGGTTAGTACCCTTAATAAAATAATTGTTCCTTGCTGGAAATAAATATATTCTTGAAGTTCTACTGTTTCTCAAGATGTCCAAAAGGTTTTTGCAAAGAAAAAGCAAGCTCTTGGTTTGCAAACTGAAGGAAAGGCAAAACAGGACAGAATCTGTGAAAAACAGAACAGCAGGTAGTAATCGATTTGTTCGGGATACTTCTGCAACTCAAATCAAAAAACTCAGAACAGACGCACGAAATACAATTATATAGAGAACGCTGTCGAATAAATTCAGAGCAAAAAGATGATCTGGTGATTTTATACGAATTTTTCTATCCAAGGACAGAATCTGTTTCCTGGACAGCACCTCACAACTTTTGAACTTTCTAGCAATCAGAGGCTATACTTGGCACAAATATGAAAAGAAAAGATACAATGATGATGCTACTGTAGTAACAACATCAAGACACAACAAAAGCAAAATAAAATTTTATTCATTATGGGCTGCCTCCCAAAAGCGCTTTCTTTTATGCCTTTAAGCTAGGCATAAGACTTTAATGATGCTCTCGTAGGAATAAGAGTTGAAGAACAAAAGAGAGCATCAAGAAGCAAATACCAAACACATTTAAACCTAACATGCTTCCTATGCATAGGAATATTGCAATAGAATAATTCATTGAAGCACAAAGCAACTAGCATAGGAAGGCAAAACAAGCATAACTTCAAAGTATTCACCATAAAGAGAGGAAACTTCTTATTATTAAGATATTTAGAACCAAGTCTCCCTCTCTCATTATAAATTTTAGTGGCATCATGGATGAACTCAACAATATAAGCATCACATAAAGCATTGTTACCATGATCCACATGCAAAAAGGTACTCTTACTCTCCACATAAGCATAATCTTTCTCATTGGTAATAGTGGGAGTAGGACTATCATAAACAACTTGAACACTATAGATTAATTGTATATTAGGAGGGTGGTGTTCAACAAGGGAGTAATTCCCTCCATGATTATGACACGTTTCATAAGGATAATTTCTCCTTATGTCATAGGTACCTTTATAATCACTATAGATTGGAGTTATAACATCATCATGGTAGAGAAGAGCATTATCATTGCTAGCAACTATATTGGTAAACATGTTGTCTTTATTCTTACTAGCAAAAGAATTATCAATTATCACATCACTAGTGGGTAAAGGACTTGCAATCCTATCATCCCCAAGCTTAGAGCTTCCCATATCATCACTTTCAGAGTTGGTACCAAAAAGACTTTCAAGATCATAAGTAGCATTATCATCATTTTCCCAATCACAATAAGTAACATGCATATCATAATCGAAATCATCTTCAATAGTACCTACGGACGTATCATCAAGATGATAATTAAGGCAATAAACTTCACCTTCTTCTTTAAACTTACAATCGTTAGGATAAAAGTTGATGGGAGGAATATGCTTAGGCCAGGTTGATACCCATTCTTCTTCTTTCTTGCTCCTCCTCCTCCTCCTCCTCTTCTTTTTCTTCTTCTTCACCTTAGGAGGGGGTGGTTGGAGATGAAGCTTCTCCACATATCCTGGTTTATCATTAGAAACAATAGGGGAAACTTGGGAGAAACTCTCCTTTTTATTATCAGAAATATAAGAGACATTTTTATACTTTGGTAAAGTTCCCTCCTTTCTAGTCTTACTTATGTAATCATTTTCATGGCAATTAACAACACAATAGAGATGGCAATTTTGCAAAGTGTTTTTTATTCCTATGGCATTATCATCCAGCCAAGAAGTCTTTTCTGATAACTCTTCACACATCAAAAATAACATAAGTTCATCATAAAGATCAGAGGTGATCATGTTATCACACAACCGGTTAACAGTTATGTTTTGAAAGTTCATGCATTGAAAATTAAAGTGACCCTCTATACGGCAAAGTTCACAAGTAAAAGGATAAAGGTCACACAATTCTCTAGCAATTTCATTTAAATCTCTGACCCAAGTGATTGTTCTTTCATGCTTATGTTGCTTACAATACTTCTCTTCTTCAATCATAGGCCTTTCACAAGGTCTATCCACTCCACAAAAATTAACATGCTTATATAAAACTTCATTTTTAGGAATTGGATCATGCATGTTGCAATCATCATGAACAATTTCATTTTCTTTGCAAGTCTCTTTAAAAGGTTTATGATACTTGATCCAATCCTCCTTAGGCATATTTAGATGTGAAGCAAAAGATTTGAGGAAATCAACAAGGAGTTGAGAATCAAGCCCAAACTTAGCACTAAACTTATTAAAACTTGTAGTTTCAACAAAGGACTTAATGCAATTATACTCATAAATTATACCTAACTCTTTACCTTTGTCGATCTCCCAATCTTCAGTGTTGCGTTGAATTCTTTCAAGGAGTTCCCATTTAGCATCAATCTTTTTGTTTGTGAAAGAACCCGTAGAGGAAGCATCGAGCAAATCTTTATCCTGTCGAGAGAGCCTCGCATAGAAGTTAGTAATAATAATATCTTTGGGGAGCCCATGGTTAGGACATTTTAGCATTAACGTTTTCAGTCTCCCCCAAGCTTGAGCTATGCTCTCTCCGTCATGAGGATAAAAATTATAAACATAATTCCTATTCTCATGAACTTCATGAAGAGGATAAAACTTGGAGTAAAAGAGAGACATAAGCTCTTGCCAATCAAGCAAGTATGAGTTATCGAGAAGCTTATACCAATCTAAAGCTTTATCTATAAGTGATACGGCGAACAATCTCCTCATGACAAACTCCCTTGATACACCTGCAAGCTTAAATAATGAGCATAGTTGTGACAGATATAGCAAGTGTTCACTGGGATGTCTGTCTCCTGCATAACGATTAGCCAAAACATGATCGATAATACCAGCTGGTATTTCATAGGGAACAATTTCAGTAGGGGGAGGAGCAACCACCACCGGTGTGGGGCGTCTTCCCGCAAGCAACGATCCAATAACAGGGTTGTCCATAAGCATAACTAGTGAAATAAAAACAAGAAACAAAAAGATTTAATTGCAAGATCTAAAGATATACCTTCAAGCGCTCACCTCCCCGGCAACGGCGCCATAAATAGCTTGATGTCTACACACGCTTCTACTCTTGTAGACTATGTTGGGCCTCCAAGCGCAGAGGTTTATAGGACAGCAGCAATTTCCCTCAAGTGGATGACCTAAGGTTTATCGAACTCAGGGAAGTAGAGGTTTAAGATGGTCTCTCTCAAGCAACCCTGCAACTAAGATACAAGAAGTCTCTTGTGTCCCCAACACACCTAATACACTTGTTAGATGTATAGGTGCACTAGTTCGGCAAAGAGATGTTAAATGGCAAGTGATATGGTTGGCAAAACAAAGTAATATAAATCTGTAATAAAAAGTGCAGCAAGCAAACAAGTGGTAAACGTGAGCACAAATGGTATTGCAATGGTGGAAACAAGGACTAGGTTTCATACTTTCACTAGTGGCAACTCCCAACAACATTAACATAAGCGAATCACATGATATTTCCCATAAAACATGCAAAGGGGACACACTCGGAGGTCATTCCTTCGTGGTCAAGAGAGGACGAGAATTATGTAGGGCTACAAAAGCACACCTCAAAGTTCGTAGTTCTCAATCTAAGGATTTCCCAATGTCACCGCGGCCATCCAAAGAGAGTCCCACAATCACCACAACATATCTAAAGGATAGTCAAAGACAAGCACCAAGAGACTCTCAATCTTCAATCAACACACAAGAGAGGAAATCACTCATGAAAATATTGTTCTAATCCATGTCCAATAGACCGCTGTCACCTTGGTCTCGGGGATTATACTAGATAAAGACAAGTGAGTACATCAATCCAATACATAGAGGAAGGGGAAATATCATGGGATCACCCTAGATTAACATAGCCTATGATCACAACGAAGATCACATCATGGGAGAGAGAATTGACCACATAGCTACTGGTAAGAACCTCAGCCCCGAGGAGGAACTACTCCCGCATCATGGAGGGAGGAAGCAACGTCGATGGAGATGAATCCGGGGGCACTTCCCCGTCCCGGCAGGGTGCCGGCGCAGGAATTCTGGTCCCCCGAAGCTTGATGGCGATGGCAGCGGAGATCGGAATCGCGTCTGGAGAAAAGGGGTCCGGAATCAGGGTTTCCTCGACACGCTTTAAATATATGCCAAAGGGGGGCATCGGAGGTGCCTCGGGGGGCCCAGGCGCCCCCCCGGCGCGGCCCGGGGGGGGGGGGGGGGCGCCCACAGGGCGCCTGGAGCCCCTGTGGGTCCCCCCGGCTGCACTTTGGCCGCACGGTAGCTCCTGGAACGCTGATTTTTTATATATTTTTTCTGGATTTTTCCTGGCAGTTCTCGTAATGTGAAAACCTGAAATAGAAAAACAGCAGAAAACAGGAACTGGCACTGTGGTGCACTGAGTTAATAGGTTAGTCCAAATATGATCAAAAGTGTATGGAAGTGCATAAATATCATAGCAATATCACACAAAAGAGGCATGGAGCAAGCAGAAATTATAGATACGTTTTGGACGTATCACTCCCTCAAAGCCGCTCCACGATGCTAGAGTGGTGGCTAGCCTGGGGATTCTGGTTGGGAAAACTGAGAAGGTGGACATGGCATTTACTAGAGCTAATGGAATGGCTCGCATTCTGGTAAGTGTCTTCGACATTGAGGCGTTGCCAGATGAGGTCAGGTGGACTTATCGGGGTCAGGTATATACTCTTGAGATTGAGTTCGAGGATAGAGAGCTGTTCGCGGAGGCTATGGTAGGCACCGATGTGGATATGCATGAAAAGGATGATGGCTCAGGTAACTCGGAAGGGCGACGGGATGCTTCTGGGCATGAGTTGCCCCATGGCTCACGGATTACACCTCAGAAGCCCACGACTAGGGCTGCCACCTCGGCGTCTGTTCCGATGAACACTCTGAGGTTTGGGTCGTTTCAGCCTGCATCGGCCCCTCCCCGATTATGGTGTGATCGGGTGGAGTCTGAGGAAATTCTAGAGCACACACTCCCGCCCCTAGACCTTATGGAGGCTGAGGATAGTTTTGATGATTGCTTGGGGGTCACCCAGTCTGTCGTCCCTTCCTGCGTGGGGAGGGAGGTGTGCGGGCAGGATGACTCTTCCGCGGCCGCTCCCACCACCATGAGTGGTCTGACTTCTGGAAGGACTTCGCCGGTCGGAGATGATCTAGATCTGAGATGGGGACTAGGGCAGGTGGCCTAGATCTCTCCATCTCCCCAGGCCAATGCGAGTGCCGAGACGGAGGCTTCCTCCCCTGTGCAGCCGCTGGGAGGGTGCCCTGCGGTTTCGCCCAGGGGTCTTGGCCACTCGCCCTGTCAGATCGAGAGGGCGGAGGGAGAGGGGGGGGGGGCAGGTGACCCCCGCTGCTCCCTCTCCTCGCGGGTCTCCGGCTGGAACACCGGCTGTGCGTGCCGCGCCCGTGGATACTTCGACTGCTCGTTTGGGTGGGGACCTGGGACAGGAGGCCCAGTTCCCACTTAGGTCTTCAGGTGCTTCTTCGCAGAAGCGCGTTGGGGGTGGGGCTGGAGGCCTTACCCCGGACGTTGTCTCTCGGGAGGAAGTTATTGCTTTTGGAGGCATTCCGGATCCGGTGTCTAAGGGACGATGGTTGAGCTGTCGCCTCCAGGAGCAGCCGGACGTTGACGACATGCAGCTCAGGTGCGCCATGCGGGTGGCTAAGCTTCGTGACATTGAGGTCACTACGGGTATGTCGCGGTCAATACATCTAATTCCATTCTGCATTTGGCTAATGAGGAAATTATTCATAATGCCAACCAACTAGGAATCTCACTTGGTAGTAATGATAGTGAAATTTCTAGGTCTGCTAATGATATCTTAGATCTTGAAGCGGAACACGCTTTAGAGCTGATTCGTAATCTAGGAGCGGTTAGACCTATGAATGACTCTGACATTGAGGCATTGGGAGTTAATGTGCTGAATAATTTTTGCACGGATCTTGACCCGAACATCCATCAGACTGAGGATGAAGGCGATTGTTTATCCGCAGGGGGCATTATTTCGAGTGAGGGTCAGATGGTTAGGTCCACTGAGCCCAAAGGTGGAGATAGGGTGGAGGACCGGAACAAGCCTAAACGTAAGTGGACGCGGAAAATTTATCCCGCATCTGCGGTGCGTAGAAGTGCTAGAATCCATACTACTAAAAAATTCCATGATGAATTATGAGAGGCATCTTTTGGAATAGCACAGGTCTGAAGGACTTGGCTAAGAGAAGGTTTCTTGCGGATGCCTCTAACGAATATAGGCTGGACTTCATTGCCATCTCCGAAACTGGACGGGATAACTTCTCACCCCAGTTTCTTAGTACCTTATCGGGAGGTGCGGAGTTTGATTGGCATTGCCTTCCTCCGAGAGGAAGATCAGGAGGTGTCTTACTCGGGGTTAGGTGCGACCAGTTGGAAGTCCGTAGTGTAGTCATGTGAGATTTTGCCGTCAAATTTATGGTTAAATCCAAGGTTGATGGGTATAACTGGGCACTAGTGGCGGTATATGGAGCCGCGCAACCAGAACTTAAACTAGACTTTCTAGCGGATCTGGTCCGTATTTGTGGGTCTGAGCAGCTTCCGATCCTCGTGGGGGGTGATTTTAATATTATTCATAGGAGAGAGGAAAAGAACAATAATAATTTTGACGGCAGGTGGCCGTTCATGTTCAATACTATTATTGAGAGCTTGGATCTGATGGGAGATTGAGCTTTCGGGTAGAAAATTCACTTGGGCTAACACCTTACCAAACCCGACGTTTAAGAAATTAGATAGAGTCCTTGCAAGCGTCGAATGGGAGCAGAAATTCCCTATGGTAACAGTCCAAGCATTATCTCGTGGCATTTCAGATCACTCACCCTTACTGGTTGACTCGGGAGAACCGACTCATATGGGTAATAAAAACACTTTCTCTTTCGAATTATCGTGGTTTGAAAGAGAAGGTTTCTTGGATCTGATTGCCAGGGAATGGGCGAAAGCTGCAGGAGGAAAGACTCCCATTGAGAGATGGCAAAACAAGATTAGACATTTGAGGAGTTTTCTTAGAGGATGGGCGAAGCATCTTAGTGGGGTATATAAGATTTAAAAGGAAAGGCTCCTTACACTCATTCAATCCCTAGATGTAAAAGCTGAGTGCACCATTTTAGACTCTGTTGAGCTTCGTGTCAAGGTTGACGCGGAGATGAGATTGAAAGAACTCCTGCGAGAGGAGGAACTGAAGTGGGCACTACGAGCTAAGGTTCGGAAGGTAACCCAAGGGGATGCCAACACCCAATTCTTTCATATGACCGCTAATGGCAAGCATAGGAAGAAAATGATTTTTCAGCTTGAGCAAGACGAGGGAACGATTTTAGGACAAGAAAACCTAAAAATCTACATTACCAACTATTATAAGCAGCTTTTTGGGCCTCCCGAGGATAACTACGTGTCCTCGGATGAGTCTAGAATCGAGGATGTTCCTCAATTAGAGGTGGAGGAGAACGAGATTCTAACTGCCCCTTTTTCGAAGAAAGAGGTGTTCGAAGCGATATCTCAAATGAAGAATAATAAAGCTCCGGGGCCTGATGGCTTTCCGGCAGAGTTTTATAAGAGATGCTGGCATATCATTAAAGGGGATTTGCTACCGATGTTCCATGATCTTTTCTCGGGGCAGCTTCAACTATTTCAGCTAAACTTTGGAACTATCACTTTGCTTCCGAAGAAAACAGAGGCTGTGAGAATTGAACAATTTAGGCCTATCTGTCTTCTTAATGTTAGCTTCAAAATTTTCACCAAGGTCAGGACCAATAGACTCACGCAGATAGTGCATTTTGTAGTGCAGCCTTCCCAATCTGCTTTCATGCCGGACAGAAACATCCTAGAAGGGGTTGTGGTCCTTCATGAGACACTCCATGGGATCCATACGAAAAAACTAGACGGGGTTGTTTTCAAAGTGGATTTTGAAAAAAGCGTACAATAAAGCTAAATGGCCATTCCTTCAGCAAGCCTTGCGTATGAAAGGTTTTGATCAGTCCTGGAGGCACCAGGTAGAATCCTTCACGCAAAAAGGGAGTGTTGGGATCAAAGTGAATGATGACATAGGTGACTATTTCCAAACACATAAAGGACTACGCCAAGGAGATCCGATGTCACCGATTTTGTTCAACATAGTGGTTGACATGCTGACGGTTCTCATTGGTAGGGCTAAAGAAGCTGGTCAGGTTAGTGGACTGGTTCCTCATCTAGTTGATGGAGGTGTCTCTATCCTGCAGTACGCTGATGATACCATCATATTCATGGAGCATGATTTGGCCAAAGCGAGAAACATGAAATTGCTGCTATGTTTGTTTGAACAATTGAGGGGACTGAAGATTAATTTCCACAAAAGCGAATTGTTCTGCTTTGGAAAAGCGAAGGAGGAACAAGACGCTTACAAACAATTGTTCGGGTGTGAGTTGGGGGAGTTACCCTTTTCGTATTTGGGTATACCAATACACCATCGTAAGCTAACAAACGCTGAATGGAAGTGTATCGAAGATAGATTCGAAAAGAAACTTAGCTGCTGGAAGGGCAAGCTGATGTCATACGAGTGCCGGTTAATTCTTATTAATTCTGTCCTGACAAGTATGCCCATATTTCTATTATCTTTCTTCGAGATTCCTGTTGGGGTTCAGAAAAGACTAGACTTTTATCGGTCACGCTTCTTCTGGCAAAGTGATGAACTCAAGAGAAAATACAGACTAGCTAGATGGGATATCATTTGTCGCCCGAATGATCAAGGGGGTTTGGGCATAGAAAATCTTGAGATCAAAAACAAATGTCTCCTTAGCAAGTGGCTGTATAAGTTGTCACAAGAGCCGGAAGCCACATGGGCCCGGATTTTGCGTAATAAGTACCTTCACTCTAAAACCTTGTCGCAGGTGACGGTGCGGCCGGGAGACTCACCCTTTTGGAAAGGACTGATGAAAGTTAAACTAGTCTTCTTAACAGGACCAAATTCCTTGTCGGAGACGGTACTTCCACGAGATTCTGGGAGGATACGTGGCTAGGGGTAACGCCTCTTGCAATTCAATATCCTTCTCTCTATCGTATTGTTCAATGAAGAGAAGCCTTTGTGGCCAAATTTTTTGAGTCCACCCCCCTTAACATTCAATTCAGGAGAGCGCTAGTTGGAAATCGTTGGGAAGCATGGCTCCATCTTGTAAGGAGACTCACGGAGGTACAGTTATCTCAACGTTCCGACCAGTTGAGTTGGCGGTTATCTAGGAATGGACAGTTCACGGTAAAATCTATGTATTTAGATGTTATTAACTCTAATGCTATCCCTACGTCCAAATATGTTTGGAGCGTCAAAGTTCCTTTGAGGGTTAAAGTGTTTATGTGGTTTGTCCACAAACAAGTCATTTTAACTAAGGATAATTTGACGAAACGTAATTGGACGGGTTCTACGAGATGTTCTTTTTGTGACCGGAACGAAACTATCAAACACCTCTTTCTCGAATGTCCGTTGGCACAAATTTTATGGCGGTCCGTCCAAATTGCATTTAATATCACTCCTCCGAATTCGATTAGCACGTTATTTGGGACGTGGCCAGACGGGATAGATCCCGCCACAGCGAAACACATTCGTTTAGGAGTTTGCGCTTTATTATGGGCAATTTGGAACTGCAGAAATGATTTGGTTTTTAACAGAGCATCAAATACTCATTTTTTGCAGGTTATATTCCGCGCTACAACATTGATCCGTATGTGGTCGCTACTCACTCCGACGGAGGCCAGGGAGCGTTTGGTTACTGGGTCTGGCCGGTGGGAGATGTAGCTCGGGTTATTTTCAACCGGTTTGGATGGCAGTCATGTAATAGGATAGGCAATTAGTTTCCCTATCTGTCCCTTTATAGCCGGTTGTGGCCTTTGTTTATTTTTGCTTTACTGCTCTGCGTGAGCGTTTGTTTCAGACTACTAGACCTTTGTTTCACTCTTTTGGATTCTTAATAAAGGTGGCCGTATGCATCTTTCTGATGCAGAGGCCGGGGTTTTCCCCCTTTTCGAAATTTTTTTTAGTAGCAAACACGTATGATATATCTTATACCCCTAGCCCAATTATACGCACAACCAAATGAAGCATCTAGTTAGTTCTCTTCTAGGCATGGCAGATTTAAAGAAAGAAAGAAACAATTGGGTGTAAAGCATACTACCTCCGATAAAAAAATTGTGTCGTGGTTCTAGTTAAAATTTGAACTAAAACGACGACACTTATTTTGGATCGGAGGGGCTAATAGATTACATACCATGTGGACATTTATTTAACGGATTTTCTATTTAACAGTCAAGTGTTTTTCAATTCGTCAACACTCAAATTTGTGTCCGTCCATTCTCGCGCGGAGATTCACGCTGGTTTTCTTTTTTTTCTTCGTGCTGGCACCCTGTTTTCTCCGTTTGGTTTTCTTTTACCGGGTTCGGTTTTTCCTTTGTATCAACCCGTAACCGCGCCCGTCCCAGTTTTTTTCCTGTTTGAAATTTGGAGTGGGTGTTGTTTCCCTTTTCATTTGGTCATTCTGTTTCGATAAGGCTGAGGGAGAGAGCTCGAGCCGCAGCGGAGAGAGGCGATACATGGTGATTTCCGAGCGATTCCACCATTGGATTTTGATTTCTCCTCCCTTTTCTCTTCGTTCCCGGCTGTCGAGGTTGGTTCCCCTTGCCTCTCGCGTTCCCCTTGGTCCTGTAGTTCCAGATCTAGGTGAGTTTCGTGGTCGTGGATTCGTGGATCATTGTTTGATGTTGTTCATGGATCTGTGGTAGGTGCTACCGTGTTGTTCTAGTCCGCCCAATTCCCCCCCTCCATTTTTGCCCGCCTGCAGGTTCTAGGTCTTCAGTTTATTTGTGGTTGTTTTTCTCCCCTGATTGCAGGTGTGTTAGGCTTTAGTTTTGTTATTTTGTGCTGTAGTTGGTGTAGGTACGCGTACTGGTAGTTGCAGCGGTTGATTTGCCTGGTAGTTGCAGTGGTGTGCTCCATGTAGTTGCTACTGTTAGGTTTGATGTTTATCTGAATGTGCATCACTGTACTGTCGTGCTCAATGTTTTGTTACTGTATTATCTAAATTACACTATAATGTCCCCATATTTTCCACCTACTGTAGTTTCCTTTGTTCTAGACTGTAATAGCCCCTATTCTTCACTATGCATGTGTAGTAGCAGTGCCTTCATCATAGTGTGCTTCATCATAGTGTGGTTCTGAATTTCTATGGGATGTATCTCTAGCTTAGACTGTATTTTCTCCTAGTTTTCATTTGCTGTAGTTTCATGCCAGATGAATATTTGTAATGTATTTCTGAAGTTCACTGTATTATGTTGGTGTGCTCCATGTATTGTTATCTTGCACTTCTTCACTATACCTCACCAAAGATAAACTGTAATACCCCTTCACTTTATTATTGCTGTTAGTTGTAATTACTGTGTAATACCCCTTCACTTCTTCACTATACCTCACCAAAGTTAATCTTGCATACCCCTTCACTTTATCTGGGCATTTACAGTGTTATACTCCCTTATTACAGTGTAATTCTCATGCCCATGTTTGTAATTACTGTGTAATCTGTCCTAGTAGTATTGTGTAATTTACAATGCAATACTTCAAAATACTCCAGAATTACTGTGTAATTTATCATCCAACTACAGTGTATTTTTTCGTAATAGTACTGTGTAATTTCCCCCTAATTTCAGTGTAAATCTTTGATTTACAGTGTCCTGAGATATGCAAGATTTTTTAGTGTATTACGCCATGGAACCACTTTGCAATTTGTCCTAGCATTTACAGAGTAATTTTAGCCCAACTAGTCATTATTCTACAGTGTACATGCCCAGATTTTACAGTGTATTATGCACTGGAATCACTATCTAGTATGTCATGATTACACAGTAATTCCTGCGATGGAGGGTTTTGGGGACATACACGTGTCAACTTTTTATTTGTCTGTATTTTTTATTGTTGTCCAATTGAAAAACAGTCAAATGTCAAATAGACAGTCCATTAATTAATCACGTTTTTCGCATGTCTTTGTCATACTCTTCCTCTGCCCCAATTGATATAGTTAAATAAATTCAAAGTTTCAGATATAGGAGCGAATAAAGTCACAATACCCGTACTTCGCTACCTAGCAAGGACAATATTTCGAGTCCTACTCTCTGTGCATCGGTGATGGGTGCCAGTGGGTCGAGCCAGGTGGGTGGGTGGGTCCCTTGCTTTCTTTCTAGTCTTCGCCAATAAGTTCCATTCCTTCCTCCGAAATATTTTGAGTACTTTTCTTAACAATGTATATTCAAACTAAAATCGATCCATATGTATGACCTTGATAATCCATTCCATCCTCACTTAGTGGTTGCAGTTCTTTATTTTTATGCGATGTAAGTGGATTTAGGTTCACATCAAGCGAGCATAGTAGAGCAAGGTAGGCGGTCCAGAAAGCGTTGATGCAGATGTGTATGAATAAAAACAGACTATGTTGTGTCTATCATTTGATTAAACATGATATATGTATTTAGATATCCTAAGCAGTTTCAATAAGGACCACGATAAGTGTATGTCGTGCGGTGGCTTAAAGCTTGGTCCAAATGCCCCTCACCATAAATTACATCACGGAACCTCATGAACGCACAAGCGACGAAGCTGATTATGTCATGAGGAATCTTCTGGCTTTTCAGTTTAAAACATGTTTTATCTCTTAAATAGAAAATTCGGCAGAAAAATCGTTTTCACCATTAAATCCGCCGCGACGAGATCTTTGAAATTAGATCTAATATCGATATGTTTCGATGACCTTTTTGGGGTTCAAAGTTGCCATCTCTATTGCACATATCGATATATTTTAACTACTTTTCCTTGTACATTTAAAGTAAATTTTGACATGTTACAAAAAAGAGAATTAAGATACTAAACTTGCCATAGTGAATTACTAAAATTTGCCTAATCCATGAAATAATTTTGAAATGGTTAATAATTAGAAAAGAAATTCATCGTTAATTATTTTAAAAATGCAAGGTCAATGACTCAAATTTTTCATGAACCATACACTAAAATTACTATGGTGAATTACTTAAATTTGCAAAGAAACATGCACTAAAGTTTGCCATGGTTCATACCAAAAATAATTTCCATGGTCAAATACTAAAATTTGATGGTCAAACTACTAAAATTTCCATGATCTGTAAACTAAAGTTGCCATGATTTTTAAATTAAATTTTCCACGATGAATTACTAAAAATTGCCGGGATCCATGAATTAATTTTTCCATGGTTAATTACTAAAAATTACCATGATCCATTCATAAAATTTGCTTTGAAAATTAGTTGATATAAAATGGCAGCTTTAAAATCTAGAAGAAGAAAAATAGATGAAACATATCATGGCAACTTTAGTGTAAACACTATGACAATTTCTATGTAAATATCATGGCAACTTTTGGCACAAAAAAATCGTCGAAGCATAGCAAAATGGGATCTAGTTTTGAATATATCGTCGAGCCAGATTTAACGATGGAAATAGATTTTTAATCAAATTTATTATTTGGGAGATAATACATTTTGAAGTCTAAAAACAAAAACAAAAAAACCGTTGTTGCTATCCATTTGATGTGGCAAAATGGATGATAATAGGGGCGTTAGGACCATGTTGCTTCGTACCACATATGGGCCAGTTATCATTTGGGTTTAATAAAGATCCGCACATTTCATATTGTTCATATCATACTAAAGTTTCCGAGCACAAGACAGATAAGTGGCTGTGTGACGAATCAACCCAAATTTTGGCACCAAGATAATAGTTGAAGTATTACTCAAAGAATATCTATGAAATTTTAATAACAATTTTTATAATTATTACTATTAATATTTCCATGATAGCAGTCTAGATATATTTTGATACAAAGGTTTAAATACATGTTTTTACTACCCTTAAGGCAAATCATTTTAATTTTGACCATTTTATGGAGAAGATATTACTCACAACTTGTTAGTGGGTGCAATAGTTACTACCCGGCTATGTAATACAACCATCTAGAAAGCATGTATTTAAACGTTTCTAAGTTTAAGTAGGTCAAATTCTTTGGATATGGAGCCAATTGATTAAATTTTGAATAAAGTTTGGCCCCTAATAAAAGGCTGTCATAAATGCCATTGTAAATGCCTACTTGGATAAGCATCCAATTAATGGCTACCCCTTATAACAATGTCTATTTAAGCACCTCTATCTCACTTGTTTTGGATCGACTCACATCACCAACTCACCAAAGTCCCATATAACTAACTCAAGATATAGAACCCCATTAGACAATCCAATAGCCATGAGGACATGTAGCTTCCGCCTCACCATCGTTGTTGCGTTCCTCTATACCATCGGCTCACCCGCCACAGGCTGTGGGGAACGGATTGGTAACAAATTGTGGAACACAGCAATAGAGAAGGGATGGAAACCAATTGGAAACATCAATGACCAACACATCCAGGAGCTCGGCCGTTGGGCGTTGTTGGAGTTCGGCATGCACGTGAACGGCATGCTCAAGTTCAACAAGGTGGTGAGTGGTAGGCAACAACTTGTTTCTGGAATGAACTACGAACTCATCATCGACGCATCAGACATTGGCGGGAAAGATGACAAGTACAAGGCAGAGGTGTACGAGCAGGAGTGGACTCACAAACGCCAGCTCCTCTCATTCGCCAAGGTGAAATAGGCGGGTAGCAATAACTTCTGTAGTAATAATTGTGATGTTGCAGATTTGTTAACTGGGTTTTTTATCGACTAATAATTTATCCTCTTGCGTTGCCATGCTTGTAACATACTCCCTCCGTTCCATATTGTAGTGCCTATAGATTTTTATAAAAGTCAAACATTACAAACTTTGACCATTTTATAGAGAAAATTATGTACATCTAGAATACCAAATGCACATCATTGGATACACACTAGTAGAAAACGGGGCAATGGTCCAGCCCATTAGTCCCGGGTCAATCTAGAACCGGGACCAATGGGGGCATTGGACCCAGTTCGTGAGCCCAGGGGGCCGGCCGGGCCACGTGGGCCATTGGTCCCGGTTCGTGTGGACCTTTTGGTCCCGGTTGGTGCCACGAACCGGGACCAATGGGTCTTGCTCCTGGCCCACAACCATTGGTCCCGGTTGGTGAACTGAACCGGGACCAAAGGCTCCCCTTCAGTCCCGGTTCATGTCACCAACCGGGACCAATGAGGTGCCAATATATACCCTCTCGCGCAAGAGCAAAGCACACTGCTCTGTTTTTTCTGGCCGAGGGGGAGAGGGCTTGGTGGTGCTCTAGCTCACCTCCTATGCTCTCAACGTGTTCGATGGAATGCCCGAGCCACACTAGTTAAGCTTTTCTCCTCTCGAAGCTCTATTTTCTCCGAGATTTGTCTAGGTTTAGCGGTCCGTCATGTCCCGTCCCCGTCTTCGCCGCCGTCGATTGCCCCCGCCGATCTCGTCACCGGCACCACCATGGTGAGCCTCTTGTTATGTCCATGCTTTTCTTACTTTTATTATTGCTTGTTATTATTGCTTTAGATAGATATTTGTCTAATTTTCTTAGGTTTATTATTGGTTGTTATTATATAGTGCGATGGTTTTGATATCCGCCCACGTGGGCCCTCGTCCTGTCTACGATTCGGATGTGGTATATTATCTTTAATTTATAACTATTTTTTTAGTGTTTACGACAATTATGCCGACCAACCTGATATGCATAGATGTTTTTCTATGTCTAGGAGGTAGTTGAACCGGAAATTCCAACCGACCCTCTTGTGGAGAAATTAAATTTAGTTGAAGAGGAAAACATTTCCTTGAAGAAAAAATTGGAAAAAATGGAGGAGGAGAAGATGGAATTGGAGTTGCATATTGCGGAAGTCGTCGATGATCACAAGATCAAGATGGACCCTATTGTCGAGAGGTTAAATTTAGTTGAAGAAGAAAACAATTTCTTGAAGGAAAAAATAAAAAAAATTGAGGACGAGAAGATGATATTGGAGTTGCATGTTGTGGATGTCGTCGATGATCACAAGATCAAGATGGATGCAATGCGGTTGAAGATTAGAAAGATTAGAAAATATGCCATTCATACCGAGGCTTGGTATCATTATGCCGTTGGATCAATTATTACCTTGGTTGCGATTATGATCGCATTTGTTTTCACATTGAAATGTTTTACATAGTTTCGATTGTTGGAAATATGCCCTAGAGGCAATAATAAATTGGTTATTATTATATTTCCTTGTTCATGATAATTTTTTATTATCCATGCTAGAATTGTATTAATAGGAAACTCAGATACATGTGTGGATACATAGACAAACACCATGTCCCTAGTG
Organism: Secale cereale; assembly: GCA_902687465.1. Classification (NCBI taxonomy): domain Eukaryota; kingdom Viridiplantae; phylum Streptophyta; class Magnoliopsida; order Poales; family Poaceae; genus Secale; species Secale cereale. Next base: position 932,198,385 of record LR738710.1, read on the forward strand.
AGCCTCTAGATGACTAGCTCATTGATCAATAGATGGTTACGGTTTCCTGACCATGGACATTGGATGTCGTTGATAATGGGATCACATCATTAGGAGAATGATGTGATGGACAAGACCCAATCCTAAGCCTAGCGCAGATCGTGTAGTTCGTATGCTAAATCTTTTCTATATGTCAAGTATCTTTTCCTTAGACCATGAGATTGTGCAACTCCCGGATACCGTAGGAATGCTTTGGGTGTACCAAATGTCACAACGTAACTGGGTGGCTATAAAGGTGCACTACAGGTATCTCCGAAAGTGTCTGTTGGGTTGGCACGAATCGAGACTGGGATTTGTCACTCCGTATGACGGAGAGGTATCTCTGGGCCCACTCGATAGGACATCATCATAATGTGGACAATATGTGATCAAGGAGTTGATCACCGGATGATGTGTTACGGAACGAGTAAAGAGACTTGCCGGTAACGAGATTGAGCAAGGTATCGGTATACCGACGATCGAATCTCGGGCAAGTGCTATACCGATAGACAAAGGGAATCGTGTACGGTATTGATTGAATCCTTGACATCGTGGTTCATCCGATGAGATCATCGTGGAGCATGTGGGAGCCAACATGGGTATCCAGATCCCGCTGTTGGTTATTGACCGGAGAGTTGTCTCGGCCATGTCTGCATGACTCCCGAGCCCGTAGGGTCTACACACTTAAGGTTCGATGACGCTAGGGTTATAGGGAAAGTATGTACGCGGTTACCGAATGTTGTTTGGAGTCCCGGATGAGATCCCGGATGTCACGAGGAGTTCCGGAATGGTCCGGAGGTAAATATTTATATATGGGAAGTCCTGTTTTGGTCACCGGAAAAGTTTCGGGCGCTATCGGTAGCGTACCGGGACCACCGGGAGGGTCCCGGGGGTCCACCGGGTGGGGCCACCAGCCCCGGAAGCATACGTGGGCCTAGTGTGGGAGGGGACCAGCCCCAGGTGGGCTGGTGTGCCCCCACCAAGGCCCAAGGCGCCTCCAAGAGGGGAAGGGGGCAAACCCTAGGGCAGATGGGCCCTAGGGCCCAATCTGGTGCGCCCCCCTCTCGCTCTCCCCCTCTGGCCGCCACCCTCAGATGGGATCTGAGGTGGCCGCACCCCTAGGGGTGGGAAACCCTAGAGGGGGCGCAGCCCCTCCCTTCCCCCTATATATATGTGAGTTTTGGGGCTGCCCAGAACACGGTTCGACCTCTCTCGCTTGGTGCAGCCCTGCCTCTCTTCCTCCTCGTCTGTCGCAGTGCTTGGCGAAGCCCTGCTGGAGTCCCGCGCTCCTCCACCACCACCACGCCGTCGTGCTGCTGTTGGATGGAGTCTTCCCCAACCTCTCCCTCTCTCCTTGCTGGATCAAGGTGTGGGAGACGTCATCGGGCTACACGTGTGTTGAACGCGGAGGCGCCGTTGTTCGGGGCTTAGATCGGAATCAACCGCGATCTGAATCGCATCAAGTACGAATCCTTCATCCGCGTTCTTGCAACGCTTCCGCATCGCGATCTACAAGGGTATGTAGATGCACTCCCCTCTCCCTCGTTGCTAGATTACTCCATAGATAGATCTTGGTGATGCGTAGGAAAAATTTTGATTTTCTGCTACGATCCCCAACATCGATGTGTATGGTGAAAATTAATTAGATGCTCTGGAGAGCTATATGTTGTTAGATGAGAACTATGTATGTACTTTGGTTTTAATGTGATGATGAACTTCTACTAATTTGGTCACTTAATTATCTATTTATGATGTTCTGTAATGGTTTTTGACACACTTAATTATATATAATGCACGCAGATGAATCGGCAATGGATGTACGGTGACAGACACACCTCCGAGTACATTAAGGGCGTGCATGAGTTTCTAAATGCGGCTGAGGCAAACAAGCAGAATGGTTTTATGTGTTGTCCATGCACTAAATGTGGGAATACGATGTCTTACTCTAATCGGAAAATCCTTCACTCCCACCTGCTTTACAAGGGTTTCATGCCACACTATAATGTTTGGACGAGGCACGGAGAAATAGGGTTTATGATGGAAGACGACGAAGAAGAAGAGTACGATCACAACTATGTGCCCCCTGAATACGGTGATGCTGCAATGGGGGGAGCTGGTGAAGATCAAGAGGAACCAGACAATGTGCCCAATGATGCTGCAACGGGTGAAGCTGCTGAAGGTCAAGAGGAACCAGATGACGATCTCCGTCGGGTCATTGTCGATGCAAGGACGCAATGCGAAAGTCAAAAGGAGAAGCTGAAGTTCGATCGCATGTTAGAGGATCACAAAAAAGGGTTGTACCCCAATTACGAAGATGGCAACACAAAGCTCGGTACCGTACTGGAATTGCTGCAGTGGAAGGCAGAGAATGCTGTGGCTGACAAAGGATTTGAGAAGCTACTGAAAATATTGAAGAAGAAGCTTCCGAAGGATAACGAATTGCCCGACAGTACATACGCAGCAAAGAAGGTCGTATGCCCTCTAGGATTGGAGGTGCAGAAGATACATGCATGCCCTAATGACTGCATCCTCTACCGCGGTGCATACAAGGATCTGAACGCATGCCCGGTATGCGGTGCATTGCGGTATAAGATGAGACGAGATGACCCTGGTGATGTTGACGGCGAGCCCGCCAGGAAGAGGATTCCTGCGAAGGTGATGTGGTATGCTCCTATAATACCACGGTTGAAACATTTGTTCGGAAACGGAGAGCATGCCAAGTTGATGTGATGGCATAGTGAGGACCGTAAGAAAGACGGGAAGTTGGGAGCACCCGCTGACGGGTCGCAGTGGAGAAAAATCGAGAGAAAGTACTGGGAGGAGTTTGCAAAGGACCCAAGGAACGTTAGTTTGCTTTAAGCGCGGATGGCATTAATCCTTTCGGGGAGCAGAGCAGCAATCACAACACCTGGCCCGTGACTCTATGTATGTATAACCTTCCTCCTTGGATGTGCATGAAGCGGAAGTTCATTATGATGCCAGTTCTCATCCAAGGCCCTAAGCAACCCGGCAACGACATTGATGTGTACCTAAGGCCATTAGTTGAAGAACTTTTACAGCTGTGGAATGGAAACGGTGTACGTGCGTGGGATGAGCACAAACAGGAGGAATTTGACCTAAAGGCGTTGCTGTTCGTGACCATCAATGATTGGCCCGCTCTCAGTAACCTTTCAGGACAGACAAACGAAGGATACCACGCATGCACGCACTGTTTAGATGACACTGAAAGTATATACCTGGACAAATGCAGGAAGAATGTGTACCTGGGCCATCGTCGATTTCTTCCGACCAACCATCAATGTCGAAAGAAAGGCAAGCATTTCAAAGGCGAGGCAGATCACCGGAAGAAGCCCGCCATGCGTACCGGTGATCACGTACTTGCTATGGTCAATGATTTACACGTAATCTTTGGAAAGGGCCCCGGCGCACTAGCTGTTCCGAATGACGCTGAGGGACACGCACCCATGTGGAAGAAGAAATCTATATTATGGGACCTACCCTACTGGAAAGACCTAGAGGTCCGCTCTTCAATCGACGTGATGCACGTGATGAAGAACCTTTGCGTGAACCTGCTAGGCTTCTTGGGCGTGTATGGAAAGACAAAAGATACAGCTGAGGCACGGGAGGACCTGCAATGTTTGCACGAAAAAGACGGCATGCCTCCGAAGCAGTATGAAGGTCCTGCCAGCTATGCTCTTACGAAAGAAGAGAAAGAAATCTTCTTTGAATGCCTGCTCAGTATGAATGTCCCGACTGGCTTCTCGTCGAATATAAATGGAATAATAAATATGCCAGAGAAAAAGTTCCAGAACCTAAAGTCTCATGACTGCCACGCGATTATGACGCAACTGCTTCCGGTTGCATTGAGGGGGCTTCTACCGGAAAACGTCCGATTAGCCATTGTGAAGCTATGTGCATTCCTCAATGCAATCTCTCAGAAGGTGATCGATCCAGAAATCGTACCAAGGCTAAGGAGTGATGTGGCGCAATGTCTTGTCAGTTTCGAGCTGGTGTTCCCACCATCCTTCTTCAATATCATGACACACGTCCTAGTTCATCTAGTCGACGAGATTGTCATTCTGGGGCCCGTATTTCTACACAATATGTTCCCCTTTGAGAGGTTCATGGGAGTCCTAAAGAAATATGTCCGTAACCGCGGTAGGCCAGAAGGAAGCATCTCCATGGGCCATCAAACAGAGGATGTCATCGGGTTTTATGTTGACTTCATTCCTGGCCTTAATAAGATAGGTCTCCCTAAATCACGGTATGAGGGGAGACTGACTGGAAAAGGCACGTTTGGAAGGGACTCAATAATATGTAGTGACGGATATTCTTGGTCTCAAGCACACTACACAGTTCTATAGAACTTTACCTTGGTGACCCCGTATGTCGATGAACACAAGAACAGTCTGCGCTCCAAACACCCGGAGCAGTGCGACGACTGGAATACATGTGAACACATCAGGACTTTCAGCAGTTGGTTGGAAACACGTCTCAGAGGTGAAAACACTGTTTGTGATGAGTTGTACTTGTTGTCCAGGGGACCATCTTTGACTGTATTGATTTACAAAGGATACGAGATAAATGGGAATACATTTTACACGATTGTCCAAGATCAAAAGAGCACCAACCAAAACAGTGGTGTCCGCTTTGATGCAACAACCGAGAGGGGAAAGGACACATATTATGGTTACATAGTGGACATATGGGAACTTGACTACGGACATGATTTTAAGGTCCCTTTGTTTAAGTGCAAATGGGTCAATCTGTCAGGAGCCGGGGTACAGGTAGACCCACAGTACGGAATGACAACAGTGGATCTGAAAAATCTTGGGTACACTGACGAACCGTTCGTCCTAGCCAATGATGTGGCATAGGTTATCTATGTGAAGGACATGTCTACCAGACCGAGAAAAAGAAAATATAAGGAAGCGAATACATCATACGATGAGCCAAAGCGCCACATAGTTCTTTCAGGAAAAAGGGACATCCTGGGAGTGGAGGGAAAGACAGACATATCTGAAGATTATGAAAAGTTTCATGAAATTCCTCCCTTCAAAGTCAAGGCTGACCCAAGCATCCTGATAAACGATGAAAATTATCCATATTTACAGTGCAATAAGCAAATGACACAAGCGAAGAAAAAGTGAAGACTTTTTTCCGCAACTATTATGATGATACCGTGCCAACTTTGTAAAAGACGAGTATGATACCATTGTCTGTTTTGTACATGCACATGCTATGCCAACTTTTTCAGAGTTCATTTGAAAACTATGAATTTAGGTTGATTTTCTCTATAGGTGCACCTATGTTCATTTTTTAGTAAAGTTAACCACAAACTTGTGATTCACACAAATTTCAAAGAATTCAAATTTTAATTATTCAAATTTGAAAACTAATGGCACTAACAGAAAGTTTATAATTTTTCTAAAACTAATGGCACTAACAGAAAGTTTATAATTTTGCTGACCTAAAAGCAACAAGAATTAAAAAATAAAGCAAAAAACAAAAGAAAATAAATAATGCTGAAAACAAAACAAAAAAACTTGCAAAAAAATAAAAATAGCAACAATAAGTATTTTGTTGTAAGTAGAAACAAAATAAAATAAATAAAGCAACAAAGAAAACAAA
>LR738710.1:932204828-932223686 GCA_902687465.1 Secale cereale
CCTTTAGTCCCGGTTGGTGCCTCCAACCGGGACCAAAGGTCTCTCCTTCCCGCCCTTTGGGCTGCTGAAAAGAGACATTTGGTCCCGGTTGGTGGCACCAACCGGGACTAAAGGGGGCATTCGTCCCGGTTTGTGCCACGAACCGGGACCAATGCCCTGTCTATATAAGTAGCACTTGTGAAATTATGTTTCAGTTATCTCTTCCCTGCCCCGACGACGCCGCCAGGCTGCCCGAGCTCGCCGTCGCCGTCGCCCCGCGCCGTTGCCCCGTGCCCCTGCCCCGTCGCCTCTCGCCGTCGCCCCGCGCCACGGGCCGGCTCGCTCCTCGTCGCCGGCGCCCTCGTCTGCCCCCGCGCTCCTCGTTGCTGGAGCCGTCCCCGCTCCTCGTCGCCGGCACCCTCGCCTGCCCCTGCGCTGTGAGTCGTCGCGCGCCCGGCTCTGTTATATATATATTGCTATATATATGTTTTTTTTCATATGTGATATGTATATATATGTGTATGTGTATATAGTTGCTTATGTGTATATGTATATGTGTATATAGTTGATGTATGTGCCTATAATGTATATGTGTATGTGATGTATATGTGTATGTGGCTATAATTTTTTTTATTTTTCTTAGGAATTTGCTAAATATATATGTTAAAAATGTTTTTTTGCTCATTGAAAGTTTTTTGTTCATATATAGAAAGTTACAATTGTAGAAAAGTTTTATATATGCAAAAGTTACAAATTTAGAAAAAGAAGGATAGGAAAGAAGAAAATAAGAAGAGGAAAGAAAGAAGAAGAGGAGAGGAAGAAGAGGAGAAATAAATAAGAAGAAGAAAAAAGAAGAAAAAGAAGAGGCGAAGAAGAAAGGAATAGAGGAGAAGAAGAGAATTTTTCTCTTCTTCTCCTCTATTCCTTTCTTCTTCTCCTCTTTTTTTTTCTTTTTTTCTTCGATCTTCTCCTCTAGCTGTTCCTTTCTTCTTCTCCTCTTTTTATTTCTTCTTCGTTTTCTTATGTTTTATCGGGTCTGTCGTCGTCGATATACCCCTCCCGATAACTTCAACACGAGGGGGGTGATGGCTTCTCGCCCCTCGTTGGTTACCCCAAGTGGAAGGTTTGAGATGCAGTGTAGTGGAAGTTTTCCCTTGGCAAAGATACCAAGGATCGATTTCCCCTGAGACTCCCAGTTTCAACAAGAAGGTGTCAACTGCTAACGGCGCCAGATATTAGCAATCAACGTGGACCTGCACACAGATACAAATAACTTTGCTCCCAACGAGTACAGAGAGGTTGTTAATCCCTCCGGCCTTGTAGTTTACAAAGGATCAAACGCAAGTGATAATAGTGATAGGTATTGCTGCAAATAGTAAGTAAAAGCAGAAAGTAAATAGCGGATGTGATCAGTGATGGTAATATGGACCGAGGTCCCATGATGTTCACTAGTGATGTCTCTCTCCCAAAAGACGATAAAACAGCTATGTGAGGTAAACGAATTACAGCTGGGCAATACATCCCCAAGCTTAATTCCTGCTCGTCCTCGAGTAGGTAAATGATAACAAGAATAATTTCTGTGGTGACATGCTATTAACCATATAGGAATTTTTCATAGTCATATGACAAAAGTTTACTGAGACAATGAATCTATAGTAATTAAGTTGCCTCATGAGAAAATCACAAAGGACTGAAAGTTTTACAATATGATACTGAAACATCAAATAGATTTGTAATGAACATGGTGTGCAAATATGATAAAGTGATATCTAGCTTGCCCCCTTTAGTGAAGCAAAACATAAATGCAGGGGCACCTCCAAGGTTTAAGTGATGACTAGATACAATGATTTCAAAATAAATGATATCATAATCATGCAAAAGACAATGCTACTTTGGGATAATGCAAATTACACTCAGAATGACAATCATGCTCTCAGTAGTTGGTGCTTTAAAAGAAGGTGGAGACTCTCGAACCGTGGCTTTTGTTGGCAAGGTTGAAAACCCGTAGTCGGAAACAAAGACAAAACATGTACCAGAGCTCTTGGTTTTAAAAACAGAGGTAATAATTATTTTTTTAGATTATGCATGTTTCGTCAACGAATGCTAGCAGACAACTCAATCACTTCTCGAGATGGACAAGTTTCGAGGAACGGCTCCCGAATGAGGACGATCACATCCTCTTAATCTCCTTTGTTTATCACTGCCAATGTTTTCTGATTTCTCATGAACAAAGCGTGAAGGAGGGTTTGTTTGTTATATTATATTTTTGAGCCGGGCGCACTCAATGCCAGTTCCTTCTTGTATTATGGGTTTGCACATTATACATGCAATCCCGGGGTGAAGCTTGTCCAACTTAAAAAGATCATGAATTAACTACTACTTCCTCATGAACTTACAACAGAGGCACAAAATAAGGATGCTTTTTCTTTTTGAATAATTTCGAGATGGTACATGCAAGGCAGGTAAATACCATGTAGGAAGGTATGGTGGACTCATATGGCATAACTGGTATAAAGGAATTTGGATGCACAAGCAGTCAGTCCGCTTAGTACAGGCGAAGGTTAGCAAAAGACTGGGAGCGACCAACTAAGAGAGCAATGACGGTCATAATCATGCAGAGCGAAAAAGCAACATTGAATCATGCATGGAAGTTATATCGCTACTCAGAAACAAAAGATCATCAAGGATTGACAGACTTTCTTTACAGTCTTAAATATGCGTGAGCATACGCCAAGTCAATCAAAATAAATTCTCGAAGGAAGATATTACTAAACCATACCACATCATAGGCAAAAAAATCATGTTGGTACTCCAATAACACATTGGGAATCCCCCAGCTATTTGAGACTAACCATAAGAAAACATGAACTACTAAGCGCCATTATGCACGTAGCATCTTTATCATAGACATATCAACCAATGCAACGGAAGCAAACTCTCTTAATAAGGTGAGCATGGTAATTAAAGAGAGTTCAAGCAACCAACTAAATGAAGCTCTTTAGAAAGATAAGCATGAAAGTAAAGAGCTAAGCATGATAGTAGCTATTAAAAGACAAAGAACACACACAACAGAGATAGACATGAAAATTCTATGTTATGTTCTAGGTAGAAGTGGAGCGTGTTTCTCTCCCACATAAAGAATGCTGAGTTCCGACTCGTTATGAAAAGCTAAAGAAAACTAAAAAGGAAAACTAAAAGCAAGACGCTCCAAGCATAGCACATAACACATGAAGTGATAAAAATATAGTGGAACGAAAGACGAACTGATAATGTTGATGGAGAAGGGGATGCACGGGGGCATCCCCAAGCTTAGACGCTTGAGTCTCCTTGAATATTTCTTGGGGGTGCACGGGGGCATCCCCAAGCTTGAGCGCTTGACACTCCTGAATCTTTTTATCATCTTCCCTCGCACACTTGAAAACTCCCTTCATACATAACTCATCATAATCTGATTAGCGAGGTTAGTACCCACAATAAAATAATTGTTCCTTGCTGGAAATAAAGATATTCTTGAAGATCTACTGTTTCTCAAGATTGCCAAAAGGTTTTTGCAAAGAAAAAGCAAGCTCTAGGTTCGCAAAATGAAGGAAAGGCAAAACAGGACAGAATCTGTGAAAAACAGAACAGCAGGTAGTAAATGATTTGTTCGGGGCACTTCTGCAACTCTAATAAAAAAACTCAAAACAGACGCACGAAAGACAATTATATAGAGCACGCTGTCGAAAAAATTCAGACTAAAAAGATGATCTGGTGATTTTATACGAATTTTTCTATCCAAGGACAGAATCTGTTTCCTGGACAGCACCTCACAACTTTTGAACTTTCTAGCAATCAGAGGCTATACTTGGCACAAAATTGAAAAGCAAAGATACAATGATGATGCTACTGTAGTAAACAACATCAAGACACAACAAAAGCAAAATAAATTTATTCATTGGGCTGCCTCCCAAAAGCGCTTTCTTTTATGCCTTTAAGCTAGGCATAATGTATAGAGATCAAGTTTTATCAAGAGTAAAAGAATAGCTAGCCCGTACAACGGACTCAAAAGGTAACTTAATCTTCTTTCGAGGGAAGTGTTCCATCCCTTTGATGGAAATCTAGAACTTCTGATTCCCTCAAAGCACCAAATCCTAACATGTTCGGCTAAACAGAAAGGACTACTAACAGAAAAGCAAATAAATTTTTTTGTAATTTTTTTTGATAAAGGATACTAAAGCAAAAATGAAAGGTAAACTAACAAGACTAAAAAGCAAAGGTAAAAGATAGCGTGCAACTCCCCTATCCTGAAGAGTGGAGTCCCCGGCAACGGTGCCAGAAAACTTTGCTTGATGGCTTCTCGCCCCTCGTTGGTTACTCCAAGTGGAAGGTGTGAGATGCAGTGTAGCGGAAGTTTTCCCTTGGCAAAGATACCAAGGATCGATTTCCCCTGAGACTCCTAGTTTCAACAAGAAGGTGTCAACTGCTAACGGCGCCAGATATTAGCAATCAACGTGGACCTGCACACAGATACAAATAACTTTGCTCCCAATGAGTACAGAGAGGTTGTCAATCCCTCCGGCCTTGTAGTTTACAAAGGATCAAACACAAGTGATAGTAGTGATAGATATTGCTGCAATAGTAAGTAAAAGCGTAAAGTAAATAGCGGATGTGATCAATGATGGTAATATGGACCGGAGCCTCATGATGTTCACTAGTGATGTCTCTCTCCCAAAAGACGTTAAAACAGCTATGTGAGGTAAACGAATTACAGCTGGGCAATTGACAGAACCATGAACGCAAACTAATGCTGACTACATTGCAAGAAAGGTTGAGGTTCAAAGCATGGGCGGTACGCCGAGGTAAGTAGACCGAAATCCATCTGCATCTACTACTAATCATCCACCTTGAGATATCTATCCAGAACATCTCGCTGGTATTAAGTTGCGAGTCCCACCCATAGTGTAAACTCAAAGCAACAAACAACTGCATTAAAAGAACTTTGCGTAAAGTAAACAATCCTTGCACCCGCGGGCACAAGCACCGTTGTTTTCCCCCTTGTGGCAACAGCACATCCCCTAGACTCATGTTTCTGTCACTCAAGCTAGTCATCGAGGGGCATGAATCCACAATCAAGCATAACGTTCCCTCTTGCAGTCACTACCTATTACTTGGCCAAAGCAATAAATAACAACGAAGAACATGCAAGAATTACTTACGAACATAAATATAAAAGAGGTGAATCAAATATATTACTCAAACACAATCTGAACATAATCTCATAATCCATCGGATCCCAGCAAACTCATCATAGCAACAGCATAAGGATTACATAGGTGCCTCGATCATGTAGGGCAGCTCACGAGGACTAATTAGTGAAGCACAAGAACGGGAGGAGAACATCACATAGCTACTGGTCATGGACTCATGGTCCAAGGGAGACTACTCACAACTCATCCGGGAGGCGTCCATGGTGGTGGAGAAGCTCCCGGTGGTGATCCTCCCCTCCGGCAGGGTGCCGGGAAGAGTTCCTTGATGGGCCTCGAACCCCTCGTTGGTTACCCCATGTGGAAGGTGTAAGATGCAGTAAGTAGAAGTGTTTTCCCCTAGCAAAGATGCCAAGGATCGAATCCCCAGAGACTCCTAGGTTCAACAGGTAGGTGTCAACTGCTAACGGCGCAATTAGCAATCAACATGGACCTGCACACAGATACAAATAACTTTGCTCCCAACGAGTACAGAGAGGTTGTCAATCCCTCCGGCCTTGTAGTTCACAAAGGATTAAAAGCAATGATAGTAGTGATAGATAGTGTTGTGCAATAGTAAATAAATAGCGAAAGGTAAATAGCGGGTGTGAACAATGATGGTAATATGGACCGGAGTCACATGATGTTCACTAGTGATGTCTCTCTCCCAAAAGACGATAAAACAACTATGTGAGGTAAACGAAATATAGCTGGGCAATTGACAGGACCACGAACGCAAACCAATGCTGACTACATTGCAAGAAAGGTTGAGGTTCAAAGCATGGGCGGTACGCCAAAATAAGTAGACCTAAATCCATCAATATCTACTACTAATCATCCACCTTGAGATATCTATCCAGAACATCTCGCTGGTATTAAGTTGTGAGCCCCACCCATAGTGTAAACTCAAAGCAACAGACAACTGCATTAAAAGAACTTTGCGTAAAGTAAACAATCCTTGCACCCGCGGCCACAAGCACCGTTGTTTTCCCCCTTGTGGCAACAGCACATCCCCTAGACTCATGTTTCTTTCACTCAAGCTAGTCATCGAGGGGCATGAACCCACAATCAAGCATAACGTTCCCTCTTGGAGTCACTACCTACTACTCGGCCAAAGCAATAAATAACAACGGAGAACATGCAAGAATTAATTATGAACATAAATATAAAAGAGGTGAATCAAATATATTAATCAAGATCAATCTGAACATAATCTCATAATCCATCGGATCCCAGCAAACTCAACATAGCAACAACATAAGGATTACATATGTGCCTCGATCATGTAGGGCAGCTCACGAGGACTAATTAGTGAAGCACAAGAACGGGAGGAGAACATCACATAGCTACTGGTCATGGACCCATGGTCCAAGGGAGACAACTCACGAGTCATCCGGGAGGCGTCCATGGTGGTGGAGAAGCTCCCGGTGGTGATCCTCCCCTCCGGCAGGGTGCCGGGAAGAGTTCTCCTGGTGCTCCCGATCTTGGAAGCGGCGGCGGCGGCGGAACAGAGATGGGATCGCGAAAAGGGTTCTTGTTCTGAGGGTTTCGGAGGACGCTTTAAATATATGCCAAAGGGGAGCATCGGGGGGCCCAGGCCCCCCCCGGCGCGGCCCAGGGGGGGGGGCGCCGCCAGGGCGTCTGGAGCCCTGGTGCCCCCCCCAGGCTGCCCTTCGGACGCAGGGTTGTTTCCGGAACGCTGATTTTTTATATAATTTTTCTGGATTTTTCCTGGCAGTTCTCGTAACGTGAAAACCTGAAATACAAAACAGCCGAAAACAGAAACTGGCACTGGGGTGCACTGGATTAGTGAGTTAGTCCAAATATGATCAAAAGTGTATGGAAGTGTATGAATATCATAGCAATATCACCCAAAAGTGGCATGGAGGAAGCCGAAATTATAGATACGTTTTGGACGTATCAACATCCCCAAGCTTAATTCCTGCTCGTCCTCGAGTAGGTAAATGATAACAAGAATAATTTCTGTGGTGACATGCTATTAACCATATAGGACTTTCTCATAGTCATATGACAAAAGCTTATGAGACAATGATTCTATAGTAATTAAGTTGCCTCAAGAGAAAATCACAAATGACTGAAAGTTTTACAACATGAAATTGAAACATCAAGAAGATTTGCAATGAACATGATGTGCAAATATGATAAAGTGATATCTAGCTTGTCCCCTTTAGTGATGCAAAACATAAATGCAGGGGCACCTTCAAGGTTTAAGTGATGACTAGATACAATGATTTCAAAATAAACGATATCACAATCATGCAAAAGACAATGCTACTTTGGGACAATGCACATTACACTCAGAATGACAATCATGCTCTCAGTAGTTGGTGCTTTTAAAAGAAGGTGGAGACTCAACATAAAAGTAAAATAATGGTTATGTGCTAGAGCTTTTTATAGAAGCAATTTTGTCAACGGTAGTAGTACTTCATATGTGTCATGCATAAGACATCCTATAAGTTGCAAGCCTCATGCATCGAATACCAATAGTGCTCGCACCTTGTCCTAATTAGCTTGGATTTCCATGGGTTATCATTGCATTACATATGTTTCAACCAAGTGTCACAATGGGGTACCTCTATGCCACCTGTACAAAGGTCCAAGGAGATAAATCGCATTTGATTTCTCGTTTTTGATAGATCTCAACTTGAGGACGTCCATACCGGGACAACATAGAAAATAGATGATGGACTCCTCTTTAATACATAAGCATATTCTCATAAGAGATTGAGGATTAAGGTCCAAGCTAAAACTTCCACCATGATACATGGCTTTGGTTGGCGGCCCAATGTTCTTCTCTCACAATATGCATACTTATTCAACCCACAGTAAATCACCCTTACTTCAGACAAGACGAACATGCATAGCAACTCACATGATATTCAACAAAAGTGTGACAGTTGATGGCGTCCCCAAAAACATGGTTACCGCTCAGCGAGCAACTTATAAGAAATAAGATACAAAAGCAACATATTCTTTACCACAATAGTTTTTAAGCTACTTTCCCATGAGCTATATATTTCAAAGATTGAAGGTTTTAAAGGTAGCACATGTAATTAATTGGAGTGGCGGTGAAATACCACATATAGGTAGATATGGTGGACTCATATGGCATAACTGGTTTAAAAGGATATGGATGCACAAGCAGTAATTCGCTTAGTACAGGTGGAGGTTACCAAAAGACTGGGAGCGACCAACTAAAAGAGCAATGACGGTCATAATCATGCAGAGCGACAAAGCAACATTGAATCAGGCATGGCAGTTATATCGCTACTCAGAAATAAAAGATCATCAAGGCTTGACAGACTTTCTTTACAGTCTTAAATATGCGTGAGCATACGCCAAGTCAATCAAAATAAATTCTCGAAGGAAGATATTACTAAACCATACCACATCATAGGCAAACAAATCAAGTTGGTATTCCAATAACACATTGGGAATCCCCCAGCTATTTGAGACTAACCATAAGAAACCTGAACTACTAAGCACCATTATGCACGTAGCATCCTTATCATAGACATATTAACAAATGCAATGGAAGCAAACTCTCTTAATAAGGTGAGCATGGTAATTAAAGAGAGTTCAAGCAACCAACTAAATAAAAGCTCTTTGAAAAGATAATCATGAATACTAAGAGCAGAGCACGACAGTAGCTATTTAAAAGACAAAGAACACACACAACAAAGATAGATATGAAAATTCTATGTTATGTTCTAGGTAGAAGTGGAGCGTGTTTCTCTCCCACATAAAGGAATGCTGAGTTCCGACTCGTTATGAAAAACTAAAAAGAAAACTAAAAGCAAGACGCTCCAAGCATAGCACATAACACATGAAGTGATAAAAATATAGCGAAACGAAAGACGAACTGATAATGTTGATGGAGAAGGGGATGCACGGGGGCATCCCCAAGCTTAGACGCTTGAGTATCCTTGAATATTTCTTGGGGGTGCACGGGGGCATCCCCAAGCTTGAGCGCTTGACACTCCTGAATCTTTTTATCATCTTCCCTCGCACACTTGAAAACTCCCTTCATACATAACTCATCATAATCTGATTAGCGAGGTTAGTACCCTTAATAAAATAATTATACCTTGCTGGAAATAATGATATTCTTGAAGTTCTACTGTTTCTCAAGATTGCCAAAAGGTTTTTGCAGAGAAAAAGCAAGCTCTTGGTTTGCAAACTGAAGGAAAGGCAAAACAGGACAGAATCTGTGAAAAACAGAACAGCAGGTAGTAATCGATCTGTTCGGGATACTTATGCAACTCAAATCAAAAAACTCAGAACATAAGCACAAAATACAATTATATAGAGAACGCTGTCGAAAAAATTCAGACCAAAAAGATGATCTAGTGATTTTATACGAATTTTTCTATCCAAGGACAGAATCTGTTTCCTGGACAGCACCTCACAACTTTTGAACTTTCTAGCAATCAGAGGCTATACTTGGCACAAATATGAAAAGTAAAGATACAATGATGATGCTACAGCAGTAAACAACATCAAGACACAACAAAAGCAAAAAAATTATTCATGTGGGCTGCCTCCCAAAAGCGCTTTCTTTTATGCCTTTAAGCTAGGCATAATGCATAGAGGAATCAATAACCATCATAATAATCGGAGTTATAAATTGATTCATAAGGTTCCTCAACAAGTTCACTCTTGTTCCTTCTAGGAAAGGGGTACACACCTTTTGCCTTCCCGCGTAAGCGGATTTGTCCCTTTCCTATATCGATGAAGCCTTTTACCGCTCGGAGGAAGTCCCTTCCAAGCACTATATTTCCTTGGTTTGGCTCCATGATGAAGAAATCAACCATTGCAATCCCTTTAAGGAATTTGACTGGCACATCTTTTATTCTTCCCTGGATTTCAGAAATATCTCCATTAGTGTGTTCATGATAAGATGATAATCTATCCATGTTAAATTTTAAAGAATCATGAACAATTTTTGGCATAGTAGAAACCATAGATCCAATATCACAATAAGCAAGGAAGTCTTGATTAGAGATACTAATCCTAACAAGAGGCTCCCAGTCATTATCTATTTCCAAAATATCTCTCCTATTGGGTTTGGGTTCCTCTACCTTCATTAAGTCTAGAGCATCCATTCTTTTTTCAATAGTAGCAAGTCTATCTATGACAGTATCAAAATTATGATCATAAACAAAGTAACTAGATAGACCATGTATAATTTCAAGAGCTCTAACTTCATCACACTCTAAGAAATCTCCCTCGGCTATAATATCAAGAGAGTGTTTACACCATTTAAAAAGACCCTGGTAAAAATTCCTAAGCACAATTTTTATAGGTATCCAAGGCATAATTCTCCTATGTGCGTCAGAAATTCTGTCCCATGCCTTCTTCATATTTTCTCCGTCCCTTTGATGGAAATCTAGAACTTCTGATTCCCTCAGAGCACCATATCCTAACATGTTTAGCTAAACAAATAGGACTACTAACAAGAAGGTAATTTTTTTTTTGTAATTTTGTGATAAAGGATACTAAAGCAAAAACTGAAAGGTAAACTAACAAGACTAAAAAGCAAAGGTAAAAGATAGCATGCAACTCCCCTATCCTGAAGAGTGGAGTCCCCGGCAACGGCGCCAGAAAATACTCCTTGATGGGCCTCGAACCCCTCGTTGGTTACCCCAAGTGGAAGGTGTAAGATGCAGTGTTGTGGAAGTGTTTTCCCTTAGCAAATGCAAAGGATCGAATCCCCAGAGACTCCTAGGTTCAACAGGTAGATGTCAACTGCGAACGGCGCAATTAGCAATCAACGTGGACCTGCACACAGATACAAATAACTTTGCTCCCAACAAGTACAGAGAGGTTGTCAATCCCTCCGGCCTTTGAGTTCACAAAGGATTAAAAGAAATGATAGTAGTGATAGATAGTGTTGTGCAATAGTAAATAAATAGCGAAAGGTAAATAGCGGGTGTGAACAATGATGGTAATATGGACCGGAGTCACATGATGTTCACTAGTGATGTCTCTCTCCCAAAAGACGATAAAACAACTATGTGAGGTAAACGAATTATAGCTGGGCAGTTGACAGGACCACGAACGCAAACCAATGCTGACTACATTGCAAGAAAGGTTGAGGTTCAAAGGATGGGCGGTACGCCAAAATAAGTAGACCGAAATCCATCAATATCTACTACTAATCATCCACCTTGAGATATCTATCCAGAACATCTCGCTGGTATTAAGATGCGAGTCCCACCCATAGTGTAAACTCAAAGCAACAGACAACTGCATTAAAAGAACTTTGCGTAAAGTAAACAATCCTTGCACCCGCGGGCACAAGCACCGTTGTTTTCCCCCTTGTGGCAACAGCACATCCCCTAGACTCATGTTTCTGTCACTCAAGCTAGTCATCGAGGGGCATGAACCCACAATCAAGCATAACGTTCCCTCTTGCAGTCACTACCTATTACTTGGCCAAAGCAATAAATAACAACGAAGAACATGCAAGAATTACTTACGAACATAAATATAAAAGAGGTGAATCAAATATATTACTCAAACACAATCTGAACATAATCTCATAATCCATCGGATCCCAGCAAACTCATCATAGCAACAGCATAAGGATTACATAGGTGCCTCGATCATGTAGGGCAGCTCACGAGGACTAATTAGTGAAGCACAAGAACGGGAGGAGAACATCACATAGCTACTGGTCATGGACTCATGGTCCAAGGGAGACAACTCACGAGTCATCCGGGAGGCGTCCATGGTGGTGGAGAAGCTCCCGGTGGTGATCCTCCCCTCCGACAGGGTGCCGGGAAGAGTTCTCCTGGTGCTCCCGATCTTGGAAGCGGTGGCGGCGGCGGAACAGAGATGGGATCGCGAAAAGGGTTCCTGTTCTGAGGGTTTCGGAGGACGCTTTAAATATATGCCAAAGGGGAGCTTCGGGGGGCCCAGGCGCCCCCCCCGGCGCGGCCCAGGGGGGGCGCGCCGCCAGGGCGCCTGGAGCCCTGGTGGCCCCCCCAGGCTGCCCTTCGGATGCACGGTTGTTTCCGGAACGCTGATTTTTTATATAATTTTTCTGGATTTTTCTTCGCAGTTCTCGTAACGTGAAAACCTGAAATAAAAAAACAGCCGAAAACAGAAACTGGCACTTGGGTGCACTGGATTAGTAAGTTAGTCCAAATATGATCAAAAGTGTATGGAAGTGTATGAATATCATAGCAATATCACCCAAAAGTGGCATGGAGCAAGCAGAAATTATAGATACGTTTTGGACGTATCATTCTCCTGATGCTCCCGATCTTGGAAGCGGCGGCGGCGGCGGAACAGAGATGAGATCGCGAAAAAGAGTTCCCGTCTCGAGGGTTTCGGGAGACGCTTTAAATATATGCCAAAGGGGGGCATCAGCGGAGCCTCGGGGGGCCCAGGCGCCCCCCGACGCGGCCCAGGGGGGCGCGCCGCCAGGGCGCCTGGAGTCCTGGTGCCCCCCCCCCCGGCTGTACTTCGGGCGCAAGGTAGCTTCTGGAACGCTGATTTTTTATATAATTTTTCTGGATTTTTCCTGGCAGTTCTCGTAATGTGAAAACCTGAAATATAAAAACAGCCGAAAACAGAAACTGGCACTGGGGTGCACTGAGTTAATAGGTTAGTCCAAATATGATCAAAAGTGTATGGAAGTGTATAAATAACATAGCAATATCACCCAAAAGAGGCATGGAGCAAGCAGAAATTATAGATACGTTTTGGACGTATCGACAATTGACAGGATTATGTGTGCAAACCAATGCTAACTATGTTGCAAGAAAGGTAGAGGTTCAAAGCATGGGCGGTACGCCAAGGCAAGTAGACCGAAATCCATCTGCATCTACTACTAATCATCCACCTTGAGATATCTATCCAGAACATCTCGCTGGTATTAAGTTGCGAGTCCCACCCATAGTGTAAACTCAAAGCAACAGACAACTGCATTAAAAGAACTTTGCGTAAAGTAAACAATCCTTGCACCCGCGGGCACAAGCACCGTTGTTTTCCCCCTTGTGGCAACAACACATCCCCTAGACTCATGTTTCTGTCACTCAAGCTAGTCATCGAGGGGCATGAACCCACAATCAAGCATAACATTCCCTCTTGGAGTCACTACCTACTACTTGGCCAAAGCAATAAATAGCAACGGAGAACATGCAAGAATTACTTACTAACATAAATATAAAAGAGGTGAATCAAATATATTACTCAAACACAATTTGAACATAATCTCACAATCCATCGGATCCCAGCAAACTCAACATAGCAACAGCATAAGGATTACATATGTGCCTCGATCATGTAGGGCAGCTCACGAGGTCTAATTAGTGAAGCACAAGAAGGGGAGGATAACATCACATAGCTACTGGTCATGGACCCATGGTCCAAGGGAGACTACTCACAACTCATTCGGGAGGCGTCCATGGTGGTGGAGAGGCTCCCGGTGGTGATCCTCCCCTCCGGCAGGGTGCAGGGAAGAGTTCTCCTGGTGCTCCCGATCTTGGAAGCGCGGCGGCGGCGGAACAGAGACGGGATCGCGAAAAAGGGTTCCCGTCTCGAGGGTTTCGGGACGCGTGTTAAATATATGCCAAAGGGGGGCATCAGCGGAGGCCTGGGGGCCCAGGCACCCCCCGGCGCGGCCAGGAGGGGGGCCGCGCCACCAGGGCGCCTGGAGCCCTGGTGGCCCCCCTCCGGCTCTACTTTGGCTACCGGGAAGCTTCTGGAACGCTGATTTTTTATATAATTTTTCCGGGATTTTTCTGGCAGTTCTCGTAATGGGAAAACCTGAAATACAAAAACAGCAGAAAACAGAAACTGGCACTGGGGTGCACTGAGTTAATAGGTTAGTCCAAATATGATCAAAAGTGTATGGAAGTGTATAAATATCATAGCAATATCACCCAAAAGAGGCATGGAGCAAGCAGAAATTATAGATACGTTTTGGACGTAGCAGGGGGTGGTCGATATATCCCCTCCCGATAATATTATTTTCCCATGTACGTATGTCATGTCGACATAAACTCCCGATAACTTCAACATGTGGGGGGGTCGATATACCCCCTCCCGATAACTTCAACACAGGGGGGTCGATATACCCCCTCCCGATAACTTCAACACATGGGGAGGGGGGGTATGTTGTCGTCGATATACCCCCTCCCCGATAACATTATTTTCCCGTGTATGTATCTCGTCGTTGTCGATATTACCCCCTCCTTGAAGCGTTCTCGAGGCCACCCCTAACCCTTGAAGCGTTGTCGAGGCCAGCCGAAACCCTAGAGAAGCAGTGTCGAGGCCACAAATTAATATATATGATTTCTTACTGTGATTAGCTAGCTAGTTCTACATTTGGCATTAATATATCCATCTGTCATGTTTGAATAATAATTGGCATGTTGTAAATATTTGTAGAAACTATGGACGACAACCCCCGAGACGAAGCACAAGAAGCGATGTTGCTGGACATAATCGCAGACGGACGTGATGCCGTCTTGTCGTTTCTCAACGACACCGATGAGCTGCTGGAAAGAGAGGAGGAAGAAGCAAGCTATGATTATGATGGCTCCGGTGACCCAATGCACATGCAAGAAGTAGACCATGAGGACGGCTCCGCTGACCCAATGCCGGTGCAAGAAGGAGACCGTGATGATGGCTCCGGTGACCGAACCGAGTCCGGCCAGCAGGTATATATATTAGTTAAGCCTGTGCTGACTAGTTAATTGATGCATTCATTGTTTTGGTATGTACACATGTTAATTAATTAACTCTCGTCTTTGTTCTTTTTTCTAGCCCTCCGGATCGAGCACATCTTCGGTAAGGAGACGAGGCGTGAAGAAAAAGTTGAGGTCGGATGAAAAGTTTGAGATCACAGAAATCGCGCGCACTGGCCAACCGATTGAACCCATCCGGACAAAGAACACATTTGTTAACCAGTGCGGGGTTCTGGTTAGGGACAAGATCCCGATCAGCATCCATCAATGGTTAAAGCCGGCTGTAGAAGACGCTCAGGTGTCTTATGTCACTGATATGCAGAAAGAAGATCTTTGGACTGAGCTGAAGTCAAATTTCACCCTACCGCCAGAGGCTGATCCGGCGAAGCCAGTTACAGAGGATTTAATCAAGTCTTTTGCTCTTACGAAGATGGCAGAACTATTCAGGGGGTGGAAGAAACACCTGAATAAGTTTGTTCGCAAAAGAGAGACTCTAGAATTCCAGGGCATATATGAGAAGATCAGAGATGACTGGCCCGCATTTGTGGCCTACAAGACATCGGAAAAGAGTAAGAAGATGTCGGCGACAAACCAAAAAAATGCTGCGAAGAAGATGCATCACCATCGCACGGGGTCAGGTGGCTACCTCAGAGCCCGGCCTTAGTGGGCCAAGGCTGAGAATGATCTGCTTCAGAAAGGGATCGAACCAGAGACAATGAACTGGCCAGACCGTTGCCGGACTTGGTTCTTCGGGGCTAGCGGAACCTTGGACCCTGTATCAGGGAGGTGCATTTGGACGGACAAGCAATTGGAAATACCACTCAAGAATATGCGGCACTATATCAAAGCAGCGCAGCAAGGGATGTTCTTTCCCGACAGAGAGAAGGATGAGCTCACAATGGCCCTCGGGAATCCTGAGCACCCTGGACGGACACGAGGCACGCCAGGCTCCGTTCTGTGGAGTGCTGGGTTACAAATGCCACGAGAGGAGGAAGAAAGTGAAGCAGACCGAACTGCAGGCGCTGCACGCCAGAATACAAGCGATAGAGGAACGAGAAGCAAATTGGGACAAAAGAACTGTCGAAGCTTCCCCCGAAGCTACCCCGCCATCTCAGCGGAGAAGCAGCGTAGCTTCCACCGAGCTGCTTCAGCCGGAGCATGTCTTGACGGCTCCTGCCAGCTATCCCGTGGATGCTATCACAGAGTCTCAAAATTGCCACCTTATGACGCAGTGGATAAATATGAAGGTCAAGGCGGCTGCTGGCTCTGTTTATCCTACTGGACCCGGCGCAACTTTTCATTGCCGGCCGATTCCAGAAGGATATGATAGGGTAATGGTGGATGAAATAACGGAGGGATTTGAGGACCTCCAGCTTGACCACCCTACCGGTGAAGGGGAGACTCGGCTGGGTTCTTCACTGAAGACTCCATGCCTATGGCGGAAGGACCTCATCAATATTCTCAACTGGACGCCTCCGCCTCCTCCTCCTCCTCCAGCGAGTCAGGGCACTCCGCCTCCTCCACCGCCTCCTCCTCCGGCGAGTGACGATCAGGGCACTCCGCCTCTTTCTCCGGCATGTGGTGGCACTCCGCCTCCTTATCCGTCTGCGCCGGCGCGCCCGAGCAGCCAGCCTCCTCCTTCTCCGCCTAGTCAGCAAGGGCGGAAGAGACCTGCCGCCGCTCCGGCTGCTCCGGCGCGTAAGCAAGGAAAGAAGACAGCCGCTTCGTCTGGTCTGCCGGCGTCTAGCAGTACAGCCAGAGGCGGGAGGCAATACAGATTCGGTCCTTCTCTCATGCCTCTAGAGAAGTTACCATACGAGAGGTCCGACGAGGAAAACAGGAAGATCGCTGAAGGTGAAGTGAAGGACTGTCTTGAAGGGTTGAAAGCACAGAGACATCCACCTCTGGAGGAGAAGATAGATCCGGTGAAAGCAAAGCGCACTATTGCTGCCCTGAAGAAACCAGCGAAAAGTCAGCCGAAAGACAACTATGACCGCATTATTGAAAAGTCATTTCACGAAGCGAAGCCGTCGGGAAGTACTAAAAGTGATCAAAGGTTAGCAGAAGGACGAGCTGGGAAACAAATTGCCCAGCTCGGCGAACAAGCGGACCAATCGTGCCCCCCGCTCAAGGTGTCTAGCGACATCGTCGCTAATGATCCGAGGATGGTGCCCGGTTATAGCAATCTTGGAGATTACCTGCCCGATGATGTACATTATGATTTCTTGGAGGTGCAGATACAAAGATACGAGTACGGGAAGCCTCTCGTCAAAGATGAAAGATCTCTATCAACGATGATGCGAAGATTGCATGATTGGTACTTGAAAATTTGCAGAGAGTCTGGGGGGAGGGATAGTTTGTATGTAAGAGTTAAACCGGAGCATGACCTCGTTGGAATTGAACTGTTGCCTATTCCATTTGAGGAGTTCTATCAGCTTTTCAATCAATTGGCCCGCGATAAAGCAACGATCACCTACTACTGTCTGTAAGTAGTACTACTTCTGTCATTAAGTCTCTCTATATAGCTCAGCTCTTTCATTGCATGTATTTATAATTATCCTCACTATATTATGCAGATTGAAGATCGTCGAATTGAAGAAAAGACAAGTCGGTGATATAGGGTTCATTAACACATATCTCATAGATGCAACTGAGGTTGAATTGCGTGCCACAGATACCGAGGCCAACTTGCTACGATCGTTGGTGGTAAATGAAAACAAAGATATAATACTCTTTCCTTACAACTTCAAGTGAGTGTTACTGTCTTGTCCATATTCGGTTTCCCTTATATATTAGTTAAGGTTATAGTAATGTAATTGATGAGTTCATGCATGCGTGCGCGGCTTCCACTATATTCTCCTAGAGATTAAGCTTGAGCAGGGAGTAGTAACTGTCTTGGACTCTAAACGAAAAGATCCCAAGGAGTATGCGGACATGACTCAAATGCTCGAGAAGTAAGTTAAATCGATCATTATCCACCATGCATATCAGCAACTTTGTTCATTTCTGATATCAAGTAATTGTTTTCTTTGTCTGGCAGGGTTTGGAAAAAAATCACCAAAAAAGCTCCGGGACTGCCGAAGAAGCTGCAATTTAGACACTCGAAAGTAAGTACTATATAGTAGCATGTTCCGCGCATCTCCTATTGATTCAAGCGCTAGTTTCATCAATACCATTTGGCATTCTTGCTTATCAGTTTGATTGACCTCTATTTCTTGTAAAGTGGTTGTGGCAGGAACAAGGGAATGATTTCTGTGGATACTACATTTGCGAGTCCATCCGCCACACGACCTGTGAGCGGGGCTACTCTGACGCACAATTTGAAGTGCGTAAGCAATTAATAATATTCACAATTTTATTTCATTACCATCATTTGTGTTGAGTTTCATTTATTCATATATATATATATATATATATATATATATATATATATATATATATGTATGTATGTATATATATTGACCCCCTTCTTCAAATTAGATCTTTCGGATGCGGAATGAACTCCTAGCACCAGATCGTCTGCTAGCAATTCAAGAGGAATTAGCGGCATTCTTCCTTGACCACGTGATCGCGCCAGACGGAGAATACTATGTGGACCATGCGTCCATGTGATAGGAGATTATATTTGTAAGAGATAATTACTGTATATATGTACCCGGTAGTGTCGGATAGATATACGAGAACTTGTTGTTCGGCCAATCTCTCGGAGAAGGAGAGGTGGTCGATATCACTTCTCTCTGTATGCATATATATGTTGATGACGATCTTCTGTTTCCTTCGTTTGCTTACTAGCTAGCTAGCTAGCGTGTCTAGTCCTCTCTATACGTATGTGTAGTACGTAGCGTCGACCAAGCACGGACATAAGAGAGGACACTTCTCTCTATTAATTAGCTAGCTAACACAATATATGAAACACCTAAATTAACCCCCCAAAA
>LR738710.1:932223723-932271517 GCA_902687465.1 Secale cereale
CAATCCCCCCCCTTTCAAAAAAAAAAAACAAAAACCACAGCCACAGAAATGATGACGCGTAGATGCCTTTTGGTCCCGGTTGGTGCCACCAACCGGGACCAAAGGCCCTCCTGCTTGGGCTCCGCGCACAGGCTACGTGAAGACCCATCTGTCCCGGTTCTAGATTGAACCGGGACTAAAGGGCTAGGGCATTAGTATCGACGCTTTAGTCCCGGTTCAAGAACCGGGGCAAAAGGCTCTTACCAACCGGGGCAGGTGGCCCGTTCTCTACTAGTGACATCCTGAGTTATATTTTCAGAATGTACATGTTTGGTATTGTAGCTGTAGACATTTTTTTCTATACACTTGGTCAAAGTTAGCAAAGTTTGATTCTCACAAAAATCTATAGGCACTATATTGTGGAACGGAGGGACTATCAAATAGCATACATCTACAACTTGACAATGATAAGATCAGAAAATGGAACAACTAAATATAACTTGCAAGTGCAGAGATCTATAATTGCAATACAATGCAATACCAAAGATTCATGAAATAAAAACACACTATTAGCACAAGATCAATTATCCTGCTATAACCAGTGGGATGGTTTCCAGGACACCATTCAAATTTTCCAAGGAAAAGTACACCTCTATGACACGGAAATGAAGAAAAAAAATACATTTATCATTCTATATACATCTAGTATAAGTTAATTCCGCCTAACGATACCTCCAATCTCCAAGCACCGTCACCGTACTGGCGAAATTTTAGAGGTGATGATGCGGAGTGGAGTTAATGTGATGGTGACGGAGGAGAGTAATTAGAGGTTACCAGTTAGTGTTTAGGCTTAGTGTTAGAGGGTTGTGTGTTATGCTGGGTGACAGTAGGGTTGGGTGCATTAGAGATTTAGAGGGATGTCTTTCTCCGATGTCAGTAGTCACTGGCCTCAGGAAAGAAATGTTTGGTGGCTGGAGAAGAAAAATACATATGTTCCATTGGAAATCAGGCTATGGATCTTAATCGACCATGTTATTATAAATTTCCTAGCGACCCTCAGAAGTACGGACCTCGGTCGAGAAGGAGAGCCACTTTTGCTTCAACAAGTACATGGGTGAGTAAAGATCCAACTATTCAATTTCTGCTTAAGAAATGAGGAAACAAATGTCGTCCACGGGAAAATCCATAGCCTTCCCCTTGAACAAAGAGGAGAACATACCATAAAAATCTTCTCCGATGGCGTGGTTGTCGTCGTCTTCCCCGGATAAGCCCGCATGGGGTGATCTCAGGGCTGGAGAGGTTGGACCTTGCGGCATAGGAACACGTGCGCCACCTCAACTAGGGTAATCCTGCGGTCCCGGAGGAAGGACAGCCTCTTCATAATCCTGCCCAACTCCTTGGAATCTGACCAGATAGCATTCTACGAATAATTAGGAAATAGGGGGAGTTGTGTGGTTGGAAGAAAGCATATCTCACTGTAAAGATGATCAATAGAAATATCTCTGTATGTGTAGCATTTTAGAGAGAGTTTTTCTGTAGCTCAGGCTACATGGTATCCTTTATCTTTGCAATCCATTTCCTCATCGCGATTCGTGCAGACGTATTTGTCTTTTTTGTTTCTCTCAAACGACACAACATATAAACTTCAAATTTTACAGAACAACAATACATTCTAACTACAATCTGGGAAAAAACTGTCAGATTTTTTTATGCATTTTAAATACTTAAAATAATATTT
Organism: Secale cereale; assembly: GCA_902687465.1. Classification (NCBI taxonomy): domain Eukaryota; kingdom Viridiplantae; phylum Streptophyta; class Magnoliopsida; order Poales; family Poaceae; genus Secale; species Secale cereale. The sequence goes on from LR738710.1 coordinate 932,225,441, forward strand.
TTAGTCAAACAAAATCTCATTTTGTATATTTGTATCAGACCAAAAAAACTGAAAAAAAAATTCACACATTGATGTTCTAATGTTTGTTCGATCTGAAAAGTTTGAAGTTCATATGTTGTTTCATTTTAGAGAAACAAAAAAGAGAAATCTTTTTATTGTGAGTTAGTTGAAGAGTGCGGATCTCAAAGCAAGGTTGGAGGGTTGTGGATAAGTGGTTCCATGTAGCCTGAGCTACAAAGAAACTTTGTGCTTAGAGAAACACTTCCGAGTGTTGTGATGTGTTTGACCAAGGATACAATAAATCAGTAGCAATATCCATGTAGGGGTAACATTTTTTAGAGAAACTCTCCCGACCATGGCACTGTTTTTGACCAACGAGATAGGAGATCGGTAGCAATATTCATGTAGGTGTAGCATTTTTATAGAAACACTCTAAACCATGGCGATGTTTTTGACTAACAAGATGAGAGCCGCTAGCACGAGCGTCGCTAGTGTGTGCGATCGCGCATGCCGGTTGCTAGCCAGTCAACGTGCCAAGCTAGCTCATGTGTAGACGTGCTTGTAAACATAGTGTCGTGTCTACAGACTTAGATGGTGGACACGGATTTTTAGGACATGGTGACAAGCGAGGATATAATCTGGGCAGCCCATCCATGCTATGAGATTAGCAATTAATATAGTGATTGATGAATACCCGAATGATACGTCAGGTCAATTCGGCAAATACACGTACATGTGTTGGTGGCTAGCCATCTTAAATGGAGGTGGATACACATGCATAACCATGTAGAAATACGGTCCTGGCTGTTCTGCCATGTTAATCTGACGAGACCATTTAAAATGCTGGTCGACAGGGTTTAAAGGTGTGTGTATTCAATACTTACGCCTTGAATGGCATTTAACAAGTGTGGCCCTGCCGTTTTGGTTTTGGTTTGTTTTGTCCAAGTTCATTTTGGGTGTGTATAATTCTGGTGTACTGCTATATTAGTTCATCAGAGTTATGCATTCATGATAATGACATTGTATTACCTAGCGCATGATGGGATACCCCATAAGAATGAATGTAAACAACATACATGCATGTGGTAAAAAAATCGTTCATGGGAAGGTAACACAAAACAAGTCTCTGGTTCTGAAAATTAGGCATGATAGATTAATTAGCGCAGGCAACTGGAATACTCCTACACTCTACAACCTTCTTCAACCTGCCAGCTGGGAAAAGATAGAACAAGAAGGTGACCATGGCATCAAGCTCCAGCGCTCGCGAGGGCAGAAGGTTTGCAGTTTGTTATGTTCACTAGTACTACATATAGCAAGACCTGTGAGAACATACCCAACCATTACAATCGAGGCAGCAGATCAGGGGAGAGAACACCCTCGTCTTCTATACATGGATTAGAGCTGATGAACTAATGTGTGACATACAGGAGTAGCACATGAAGAGACTGGGAGAACTAGAGGAGGAGCTACGGGATGGAGAGGGTCTGGGGACAAAATGCAGACTAGTGTGCAGGTTGCCGTCGACATCTGCTCCAGATAAATGAGAGATTAACTCCTCTTGTCAGATTGGTGGGCCATGGTCATTAATTGACTCTGGGAATACATTGTCCATATAGAAACACTTCTCCCCGAGAAATGCAAATACCTGGTGAATGTATTACAATAGTACGAATCATGTGGGAAGGGCGGGCATGATAGCGACCTCGTGTGGTACCATGTCCACTCGTGATTTATCGCTTAGATGGTGCCCTATTTAAAGTGAATGCAACTGTCTGTAACGCATAACCCAAAAATGATAGTGGCATATCGGCAAGAGACATCAAATAACACATCATATCCAATAAGGTACGATTATGACGTTCGGACACACCATTACGCCGTGGTGTTCCAGGTGGCGTCAACTCTGAAATATTTCCACATTGTCTTAAGTGATTGCCAAACTCATAACTCAGATATTCTTCCCCTCGATCAAATAGTAGGAATTTAATCTTCTTGTTACGATGATTCTCAACTTCACTTTAAAATTTCTTGAACTTTTCAAACGTTTCAGACTTATACTTCATTAAGTAAATATACCTTTATAGTGACAACATTGTGTAGTAGTACTAGTGTAGGGATAGAACTGTGTAGAACTACTATGTGTTGGGGAACATTGCATGCAATTTCAAAAAAAATTCTACGCTCACGCAAGATCTATCTAGGAGATGCATAACAACGAGACGGGAAGAGTGTGTCTACGTACCCTCGTAGACCGAAATCTGAAGCGTTAGATTAACACGGTTGATGTAGTTGAACGTCTTCGCGATTCAACCGATTAAGCACCGAACATATGGCACCTCCGAGTTATGCACATGTTCAGCTTGATGACGTCCCACGAGCTCTTGATCCAGCAGAGGGTCGAGGGAGAGTTTTGGCAGCATGTCGGCGTGTTGACGGTGATGGTGAAGTAGATCACGCAGGGCTTCGCCTAAGCACTACGACAATATGACCCGAGGTGTAAAATGTGGAGGGGGGCACCGCACACAGCTAAGAGAATACCTTGTCTCCTCTAGGGTGCCCCCTGCCCACGTATATAAAGCAGGGAGGGAGAGGTGGCCGGTCGGCCCCTAGGGCGCTCCAAGGAGAGGAGTCCTACTAGGACTCCTAGTCCTAGTAGGATTCCCTCTCAAGGAAGGAGAGGGAGAGGGAGAGGGAAAGGGGGAGCCGCCCCCTTCCCCTAGTGCAATTCGAACTGCCATGGAGTAGGGGGGGGGGGGCGACCACCCATTGCGGCCCTCCTCTCTCTCCACTAAGGCCCATTAGTTCCCCGGGGGGTTCCGGTAACCCTTCCGACACTCCGATATTTACTCGGTGCCTCTCGGAACTTTTCCGGTGTCTGAACAACTGTTGGGGAACGTAGCAGAATTCAAAAAATTTCTACGCTTTCACCAAGATCCAACTATGGAGACATCTAGCAACGAGCAAGTAAGAGTGCATCTACATACCGTTATGTAGATCGCGAGCGGAAGCTTTCGAAGAAGCGTGGATGAAGTAGTCGTACTCTTCGCGTTCTTCGTCACCGATGATCTAGCGCCGAACGAACGGCACCTCCGCGTTCAACACACGTCCGGTGCAGCAACGTCACCTCCTTCTTGATCCAGCAAGGGGGGATGAAAAGTCGTCAGAGATCCGGCAGCACGACGGCGTGATGACGGATGCAGTGGAGATCGCAGCAGGGCTTCGCCGGGCGCCATGCGTGGGAGTATGGAGGTGTGACGGGAGGGAGAGAGGCGCCAGGGCTTGGGTTGCGGCTGCCCTCTCCCTCCCCACATATATATAGGGGCCAGGGGGGTGCGCCTGGGCCCCCTGCAGATCCAATCTGCAAGGGGGCGGCGGCCAGGGGGGGTTCCTTGCCCCCCAAGGCAAGTGGAGCCCCCCTCCCCCTTAGGGTTTTAACCCTAGGCGCATGGGGAGGTGGGCCCCCTAGTGGTGCGCCAGCCCAGAGGGCTGGACACTTCCCCTTGCGGCCTAGGGGCCCCACCGGGATGGGTGGCCCCACCCGATGGACCCCCGGGGCCCCTCCGGTGGTCCCGGGACGCTCCCGGTGACCCCTGGAGATCACCCGTTCGCCGAAACCGGACTTCCTATATATCAATCTTTACCTCCGGACCATTCCGGAACTCCTCATGACGTCCGGGATCTCATCCGGGACTCCGAACAACTTTCGGATTTCCACGTGCATTTATCTCTACGACCCTAGCGTTACCGAACCTTAAGTGTGTAGACCCTACGGGTTCGGGAGACACGTAGACATGACCGAGACCACTCTCCGGTCAATAACCAACAGCGGGATCTGGATACCCATGTTGGTTCCCACGTGTTCCTCGATGATCTTCATCGGATGAACCACCATGTCAAGGATTCACTCAATCCCGTATGTTATTCCCTTTGTCCATCGGTACGGTACTTGCCCGAGATTCGATCGTCGGTATTCCCAATACCTTGTTCAATCTCGTCATGGCAAGTCTCTTTACTCGATCCGTAATCCATCATCCCGTGACTAACTACTTAGTCACATTGAGCTCATTATGATGATGTCTTACCGAGTGGGCCCAGAGGTACCTCTCCGTCATACGGAGTGACAACATCCCAGACTTGGTTCGTACCAACTCAACAGACACTTTCGGAGATACCCGATGCGTACCTTTATAGCCACCCAGTTACGTTGTGACGGTTGGCACACCCAAAGTACTCCTACGGTATCCGGGAGTTGTACAACCTCATGGTCTAAGGAATAAATACTTGACACCGAAAAGCTTATGCATTACGAACTATACGATCTCGTGTTATGCTCAAGTTTGGGTCTTGTCCATCACATCATTCTCCTAATGATGTGATCCCGTTATCACTGACATCCTATGTCCATGGTCAAGAAACCGTGACCATCTGTTGATCAACGAGGTGGCAACTAGAGGACTACCAGGGACTCATTGTGGTCTGTGTATTCACACATGTATCGCTGTTTCCGTACAATACAATTCAAGCATGAATAACAGACAATTATCATGAACAAGGAGACATAATAATAATGCTTTTATTATTGCCTCTAGGGCATATCTCCAACAGTCTCCCACTTGCACTAGAGTCAATAATCTAGTTACATTGTGATGAATCGAACACCCATAGAGTTCTGGTGTTGATCATGTTTTGCTCGTGAAAGAGGTTTAGTCAACGGGTCTGCGACATTCAGATCCGTATGCACTTTACAAATATCTATGTCTCCATCCTGAACATAATTCCGGATGGAGTTGAAACGGCGCTTGATGTGCTTGGTCTTCTTGTGAAACCTGGGCTCCTTGGTAATAGCAATAGCACCAGTGTTGTCACAGAAGAGAGTCATCGGGCTTGACGCGCTTGGAATGACTCCTAGGTCGGTGATGAACTCCTTCATCCAGACTCCTTCCTGCGCTGCTTCAGAAGCAGCTATGTACTCCGCTTCACATGTAGATGCTGCCACCACGCTTTGCTTGCAACTGCACCAGCTGACTGCCCCTCCATTCAAAATATACACGTATCCGGTTTGTGACTTAGAGTCATCCAGATCTGTGTCGAAGCTAGCATCGACGTAACCCTTTACGACGAGCTCTTCGTCACCTCCATAAACGAGAAACATATCCTTAGTCCTTTTCAGGTACTTTAGGATGTTCTTGACCGCTGTCTAGTGTTCCGTACCGGGATCACTTTGGTACCTCCCTACCAAACTTATGGCAAGGTTCACATCAGGTCTGGTACACAGCATGGCATACATGATAGAACCTATGGCCGAGGCATAGGGAATGACACTCATCTTTTCTCTATCTTCTGCCGTGGTCGGCGACTGAGCTTTGCTCAATCTCATACCTTGCAAAACAGGCAAGAATCCTTTCTTTGACTGATCCATATTGAACTTCTTCAATATTTTGTCAAGGTATGTACTTTGTGAAAGACCAATGAGGCGTCTCGATCTATCTCTATAGATTTTGATGCCTAATATGTAAGCAGCTTCTCCAAGGTCCTTCATTGAAAAACTTTTATTCAAGTAGGCCTTTACATTTTCCAAGAATTCTATATCATTTCCCATCGGCAATATGTCATCCACATATAATATGAGAAATGCCACAGAGCTCCCACTCACTTTCTTGTAAATACAGGCTTCTCCATAAGTCTGTATAAAGCCAAACGCTTTGATCACCTCATCAAAGCGAATATTCCAACTCCGAGATGCTTGCACCAGCCCGTAGATCGAGCGCTGGAGCTTGCATACCTTGTTAGCATTCTCTGGATCGACAAAACCTTCCGGTTGCATCATATACAATTCTTCCTTGAGGAAGTCATTAAGGAATGCTGTTTTGACGTCCATTTGCCATATCTCATCATCATAGAATGCGGCAATAGCTAACATGATTCTGACTGACTTCAGCATCGCTACGGGAGAGAAAGTCTCATCGTAGTCAATCCCTTGAACTTGTCGATAACCTTTAGCGACAAGCCGAGCCTTATAGATGGTCACGTTACCATCCGCGTCTGTCTTCTTCTTAAATATCCATTTGTTTTCTATGGCGTGCCTGTCATCAGGCAAGTCCACCAAAGTCCATACTTTGTTTTCATACATGGATTCTATCTCGGATTTCATGGCTCCAAGCCATTTATTGGAATCCGGGCCCGCCATCGCTTCTTCATAGTTCGAAGGTTCACCGTTGTCTAACAACATGATTTCTAGTACAGGGTTGCCGTACCACTCTGGTGGGGAACGTACCCTTGTGGACCTTCGAAGTTCAGTAGAAACTTGATCTGTTTCTTCATGATCATCATCATTAACTTCCTCCCTTGTCGGTGCAGGCACCTCAGGAATAGTTTCCTGCGCTGCGCTACTTTCCGGTACAGGAGGGGTGACTGTCACCTCATCAAGTTCTACTTTCCTCCCACTCACTTCTTTCGAGAGAAACTCTTTCTCCAGAAAGCATCCATTCTTGGCAACAAAGACTTTGCCTTCGGATCTGTGGTAGAAGGTGTACCCAATCGTTTCCTTTGGGTATCCTATGAAGACGCATTTTTCCGATTTGGGTTCGAGCTTTTCAGGTTGAAGTTTCTTGACATAAGCATCGCAACCCCAAACTTTTAGAAACGACAGCTTCGGTTTCTTGCCAAACCAAAGTTCATACGGAGTCGTCTCAACGGAGCCCTATTTAAAGTGAATGCGGCAGTCTCTAAAGCATAACCCCAGAAAGATAGCAGTAAATCGGTGAGGGACATCATAGATCGCACCATGTCCAATAGAGTACGATTTCGACGTTCAGACACACCGTTACGTTGAGGTGTTCCGGGCGGTGTCAATTGTGAAACAATTCCACAGCTTCTAAGGTGTGTGCCAAATTCATGACTTAAATATTCACCCCCACGATCCGATCGCAAGAACTTTATTTTTTCTGTCACGTTGATTCTCAACCTCATTCTGAAATTCCTTGAACTTTTCAAAGGTCTCAGACTTGTGTTTCATCAAATAGATATACCCGTATCTACTCAAGTCATCTGTGAGGGTGAGAACATAACGGTAGCCTCCGCGAGCCTCAACACTCATTGGACCGCACACATCGGTATGTATGATTTCCAACAAGTTGGTTGCTCGCTCCATTGTTCCGGAGAACGGAGTCTTGGTCATCTTGCCCAAGAGGCATGGTTCGCACGTGTCAAATGATTCATAATCAAGAGACTCCAGAAGTCCATCTGAATGGAGCTTCTTCATACGTTTGACACCAATATGACCAAGGCGGCAATGCCACAAGTATGTGGGACTATCATTATCAACTTTACATCTTTTTGGCATCTACACTATGAATATGTGTATCACTACGTTCGAGATTCATCAAAAATAAACCATTGACCAGCGGGGCATGACCATAAAACATATCTCTCAAATAAATAGAACAACCATTATTCTCCGATTTGAAAGAGTAGCCATCTCGCATAAGACGAGATCCAGAAACAATGTTCATGCTCAAAGCTGGTACTAAATAACAATTATTGAGGTTTAAAACTAATCCCGAGGGTAGATGTAGAGGTAGCGTGCCGACGGCGATCACATCGACCTTGGAACCATTCCCGACGCGCATCGTCACCTCATCCTTCGCCAGTCTCCGTTTATTCCGCAGCTCCTGTTTTGAGTTACAAATGTGAGCAACTGCACCGTTATCGAATACCCAGGAGCTACTACGAGTGCTGGTAAGGTACACATCAATAACATGTATATCATATATACCTTTGACGTTGCCGGCCTTCTTGTCTGCTAAGTATTTGGGGCAGTTCCGCTTCCAGTGACCCGTTCCCTTGCAATAAAAGCACTCTGTTTCAGGCTTGGGTCCATACTTTGGCTTCTTCCCGGCAACAGGCTTGCCAGGCGCGGCAACTCCCTTGCCGTCCTTCTTGAAGTTCTTCTTACCCTTGCCTTTCTTGAACTTAGTGGTTTTATTGACCATCAACACTTGATGTTCTTTCTGGATGTCCACCTCCGCTGATTTCAGCATCGAATACACCTCGGGAATGGACTTCTCCATCCCCTGCATATTAAAGTTCAACACGAAGCTCTTGAAGCTTGGTGGGAGCGACTGGAGGATTCTGTCAACGACCGCTTCATCTGGGAGATTCATTCCCAGCTGAGACAAGCGGTTGTGCAATCCTGAAATCTTGAGGATGTGCTCACTGACAGAACTGTTCTCCTCCATCTTACAGCTGTAGAATGCGTCGGAGACATCATATCTCTCGACTCGGGCATGAGCTTGGAAAACCATTTTCAGCTCTTCGAACATCTCATATGCTCCATGGTGCTCAAAACATTTTTGGAGCCCCGACTCTAAGCTGTAAAGCATGCCGCACTGAACCAGGGAGTAATCATCACAACGCGACTGCCAAGCGTTCATAATGTCTTGGTTTGCCGGGGCGGGAGCGTCACCTAGCGGTGCTTCTAGGACATAAGTTCTCTTGGCAGCTATGAGGATAATCCTCAGGTTACGGACCCAATCCGTATAGTTGCTACCATCGTCTTTCAGCTTGGTTTTCTCTAGGAACGCGTTGAAGTTGAGGGAAACCTGAGCGTGGGCCATTTGATCAACAAGAGATATTGTAAAGAATTTAGACTAAGTTCATGATAATTAAGTTCATCTTAATCAAATTCCAATTAACTCCCACTCAGAATGACATCTCTCTAGTCATCTAAGTGATACACGATCCGAATCGAGTAGTCCGTGTCCGATCATCACGTGAGACGGACTAGTCATCAACGGTGAACATCTTCATGTTGATCGTATCTTCTATACGACTCGTGTTCGACCTTTCGGTCTTCCGTGTTCCGAGGCCATGTCTGTACATGCTAGGCTCGTCAAGTGAACCCTAAGTGTATCGCGTGTGTAAATCTGTCTTACACCCGTTGTATGCGAACGTTAGAACCTATCACACCCGATCATCACGTGGTGCTTCGGAGCAACGAGCTTTAGCAACGGTGCACAGTTAGGGGAAACACAATACTTGAAATTTTTAGTGAGAGATCATCTTATTTACTACCGTTGTTCTAAGTAAACAAGATGCATAAACATGATAAACATCACATGCTATCAATTAAAGTGACATGATATGGCCAATATCATCTTGCTCCTTGGATCTCCATCTTCGGGGCACCATCATCATCTTGTCACCGGCTCGACACCATGATCTTCATCATCATGATCTCCATCATCGTGTCTTGAAGAAGTCGTCACGCCAACTATTACTTCTACTACTATAGCTAACGTTTAGCAATGAAGTAAAGTAATTACATGGCGTTATTCAGTGACACGCAGGTCATACAATAATTAAGACAACTCCTATGGCTCCTGCCGGTTGTCAAGTTCATCGACATGCAAGTCGTGATTCCCTATTACAAAAACATGATCAATCTCATACATCACATATATCATTCATCACATCTTCGTTTTGGCCATACCACGTCACATAGCACATGCTGCAAAAACAAGTTAGACGTCCTCTAATTGTTGTTGCAAGTTTTACGTGGCTTCTATAGGATTTCTAGCAAGAACGTTTCTTACCTACGCCAAAACCACAACGTGATTTGTCAACTTCTATTTACCCTTCATAAGGACCCTTTTCATCGAATCCGATCCGACTAAAGTAGGAGAGACAGACACCCGCCAGCCACCTTATGCATCTAGTGCATGTCTGTCGGTGGAACCAGTCTCACGTAAGTGTACGTGTAAGGTCGGTCCGGGCCTCTTCATCCCACAATACCGCCGAATCAAGATTGACTAGTAATGGTAAGAAAGTTGAACAAAACCAAACGTCCACAACTGCTTTGTGTTCTACTCGTGCAAGATGCTACGCATAAAACCTAGGCTCTGATACCACTGTTGGGGAACGTAGCAGAATTCAAAAAATTTCTACGCTTTCACCAAGATCCAACTATGGAGACATCTAGCAACGAGCAAGTAAGAGTGCATCTAAATACCGTTATGTAGATCGCGAGCGGAAGCTTTCGAAGAAGCGTGGATGAAGTAGTCGTACTCTTCGCGTTCTTCGTCACCGATGATCTAGCGCCGAACGGACGGCACCTCCGCGTTCAACACACGTCCGGTGTAGCAACGTCACCTCCTTCTTGATCCAGCAAGGGGGGAGGAGAAGTCGTCAGAGATCCGGTAGCACGACGGCGTGATGACGGATGCAGTGGAGATTGCAGCAGGGCTTCGTCGGGCGCCCTGCGTGGGAGTATGGAGGTGTGACGGGAGGGAGAGAGGCGCCAGGGCTTGGGTTGCGGCTGCCCTCTCCCTCCCCACATATATATAGGGGCCAGGGGGGTGCGCCTGGGCCCCCTGTAGATCCAATCTGCAAGGGGGCGGCGGCCAGGGGGGGTTCCTTGCCCCCCAAGGCAAGTGGAGCCCCCCTCCCCCTTAGGGTTTTAACCCTAGGCGCATGGGGAGGTGGGCCCCCTAGTGGTGCCCCAGCCCAGAGGGCTGGACACTTCCCCTTGCGGCCTAGGGGCCCCACCGGGATGGGTAGCCCCACCCGGTGGACCCCCGGGGCCCCTCCGGTGGTCCCGGGACGCTCCCGGTGACCCCCGGAGATCACCCGTTGGCCGAAACTGGACTTCCTATATATCAATCTTTACCTCCGGACCATTTCGGAACTCGTCGTGACGTCCGGGATCTCATCCGGGACTCCGAACAACTTTCGGATTTCCACGTGCATTTATCTCTACGACCCTAGCGTTACCGAACCTTAAGTGTGTAGACCCTACGGGTTCGGGAGACACGTAGACATGACCGAGACCATTCTCCGGTCAATAACCAACAGCGGGATCTGGATACCCATGTTGGTTCCCACGTGTTCCTCGATGATCTTCATCGGATGAACCACCATGTCAAGGATTCACTCAATCCCGTATGTTATTCCCTTTGTCCATCGGTACGGTACTTGCCCGAGATTCGATCGTCGGTATTCCCAATACCTTGTTCAATCTCGTCATGGCAAGTCTCTTTACTCGATCCGTAATCCATCATCCCGTGACTAACTACTTAGTCACATTGAGCTCATTATGATGATGTCTTACCGAGTGGGCCCAGAGGTACCTCTCCGTCATACGGAGTGACAACATCCCAGTCTTGGTTCGTACCAACTCAACAGACACTTTCGGAGATACCCGATGCGTACCTTTATAGCCACCCAGTTACGTTGTGACGGTTGGCACACCCAAAGTACTCCTACGGTATCCGGGAGTTGTACAACCTCATGGTCTAAGGAATAAATACTTGACACCGAAAAGCTTATGCATTACGAACTATACGATCTCGTGTTATGCTCAAGTTTGGGTCTTGTCCATCACATCATTCTCCTAATGATGTGATCCCGTTATCACTGACATCCTATGTCCATGGTCAGGAAACCGTGACCATCTGTTGATCAACGAGCTGGCAACTAGAGGACTACCAGGGACTCATTGTGGTCTGTGTATTCACACATGTATCGCTGTTTCCGTACAATACAATTCAAGCATGAATAACAGACAATTATCATGAACAAGGAGATATAATAATAATGCTTTTATTATTGCCTCTAGGGCATATCTCCAACAACAACATCGTCCAATATATCATTCTTTATGTCTCGACCATTTCAATACTCCTCGTCATGTCCGTGATCTCATCTGGGACTCCAAACAATCTTCGGTCACCAAAAACTCATAACTCATAATACAAATCGTCATCGAACGTTAAGCGTGCGGACCCTACGGGTTCAAGAACTATGTAGACATGACTGAGACACTTCTCCAGTCATTAACCAATAGTGGAACCTGGATGCTCACATTGGCTCCTAAATATTCTACGAAGATCTTTATCAGTCAAACCGTAATGACAACATGCGTTATTCCATTTGTCATCGATATGTTACTTGCCCGAGATTCAGTCGTTGGTATCTTCATACCTAGTTCAGTCTCGTTACCGACAAGTCTCTTTACTCGATCCGAATACATCTTCCCGTGACTAACTCATTAGTCATTTGCTTGCAAGGCTTATTATGATGTGTATCATCGAGAGGGCTCAGAGATACCACTCCGATACTCGGAGTGACAAATCCTATTCTCGATCTATGCCAACTCAACAAACACCTTCGGAGACACCTGTAGAGCATCTTTATAATCACCCAGTTACGTTGTGACGTTTGATAGCACACAAGTCATTCCTCTGGTATCCGTGAGTTGCATAATCTCATAGTCCGAGGAATATGTATTTGACATGAAGAAAGCAGTAGCGATAAAAACTGAATGGTCAATACGCTAAGCTAACGGATGGGTCATGTTCATCACATCATTCTCCTAATGATGTGATCCCGTTAATCAAATGACAACACATGTCCATAGTTAGGAAACTTAACCATTTTGATTAATGAGCTAGTCTATTAGAGGCTTACTAGGGACACTGAGTTTCGTCTATGTATTCACACATGTATCAAGTTTTCGGTTAATACAAGTCTAGCATGAAAAAAAGACATATATCATGATATATAAGGAAATATAAATATCAACTTTAGTATTGCCTCTAGGGCATATTTCCTTTAGTCTCCCACTTGCACTACAGTCAATAATCTAGATTACACAGTAATGATTCTAACACCCATGGAGTCTTGGTGCTGATCATGTTTTGCTTGTGGAAAGGCTTAGTCAACGGGTCTGCAATATTCAGACCGGTATGTATTTTGCAAACCTCTATGTCTCCCTCCTTGAATTGATTGCGGATAGAGTTGAAGCGTCTCTTGATGTGCATGGTTCTCTTGTGAAACCTGGATTCCTTCGCCAAGGCAATTGCTCCAGTGTTGTCCCAAAAAAAATTCATTGGACTCAATGCACTAGGTATTACACCTAGATCGGATATGAACTCCTTCATCCAGACTCCTTCATTTGCTGCTTCTGAAGCAGCTATGTACTCCGCTTCACACGTAGATCCTGCCACGACACTCTGCTTGGATCTGCACCAACTGACGGCTCCACCGTTCAACAAAAACAGGTATCCGGTTTGTGACTAAGAGTCATCTGGATCAGTGTCAAAGCTGGCATCGACGTAACCATTTACGACGAGCTCCTTGTCACCTTCATAAACGAGAAACATATCCTTAGTTCTTTTCAGGTACTTCAGGATGTTCTTGACCGCTGTCAAGTGATCCACTCCTGGATTACTTTGGTACCTCCATGCTAAACTTATAGCAAGGCACACATATCAGGTCTGGTACATAACATTGCATACATGATAGAACCTATGGCTGTAGCATAGGGAATGACTTTCATTTTCTCTTTATCTTCTGCAGTGGTCGGGCATTGAGTCTGACTCAACTTCACACCTTGTAACACATGCAAGAACCCTTTCTTTGACTGATCAATTTTGAACTTTTTCAAAACTTTATCAAGGTATGTGCTTTGTGAAAGTCCAATCAAGCGTCTTGATCTATCTCTATAGATCTTGATGCCCAATATATAAGCAGCTTCACCGAGGTCTTTCATTGAAAAATTCTTATTCAAGTATCCTTTTATGCTATCCAAGAATTCTATATCATTTCCAATCAACAATACGTCATCCACATATAATATCAGAAATGCTACAGAACTCCCACTCACTTTCTTGTAAATACAGGCTTCTCTGAAAGTCTGTATAAAACCATATGCTTTGATCACCTCATCAAAGCGTATATTCCAACTCCGAGATGCTTGCACCAGTTCATAGATGGATCGCTGGAGCTTGCACCCTTTTGATAGCACCTTTAGGATCGACAAAACCTTTTGGTTGCATCATATACAACTCTTCTTTGGTAAATCCATTAAGGAATGCAGTTTTGACATTCATTTGTCAGATTTCATAATTATAAAATGCGGCAATTGCTAACATGATTCGGACAGACTTAAGCATCGCTACGGATGAGAAGGTCTCATTGTACTCAACAACTTGAACTTGTCAAAAACCTTTCGTAACAAGTCGAGCTTTGTAGAAAGTAACATTACCATCGGCGTCAGTCTTCTTCTTGAAGATCCATTTATTTTCAATGGCTTGTCGATCATCGGGCAAGTCTACCAAAGTCCACTTTGTTCTCATACATGGATTCCATCTCAGATTTCATGGCCTCAAGCCATTTTGCGGAATCTGGGCTCATCATCGCTTCCTCATAGTTCGTAGGTTCATCAAGGTCTATTAACAGGACTTCCAGAACAGGATTACTGTACCACTTTAGTGCGGCACGTAATCTGGTTGACCTACGAGGTTCGGTAGTAACTCGATCTAAAGTTTCATGATCATCATCATTAGCTTCCTCACTAATTGGTCTAGGCATCACGGGAACGATTTTCTGTGATGAGCCATTCTCCAATTCGAGAGAAGGTACAATTACCTCATCAAGTTCTACTTTCCTCCCACTTACTTATTTCGAGAGAAATCCCTTCTCTAGAAAGGATCCATTCTTAGCAATAAAAGTCTTGCCTTCGGAACTGTTATAGAAGGTGTACCCAACATTTTCTTTTGGGTATCCTATGAAGACGCACTTCTCCGATTTGGGTTCGAGCTTATCAGGCTGAAGCTTTTTCACATAAGCATCACAACCCCAAACTTTAAGAAATGTTAGCTTAGGTTTCTTGCTAAACCACAATTCATACGGTGTCGTCTCAACGGATTTAGATGGTGCCCTATTTAACGTGAATGCAACTGTCTCTAATGCATAACCCCAAAACGATAGTGGTAAATCGGTAAGAGACATCAGAGATCACACCATATCAAATAAAGAATGGTTACGACGTTCCGGGTGGCGTGAGTTGTGAAACTATTCCACGTTGTTTTAAATGAAGACCAAACTCGTAACTCAAATATTCACCTCCGCGATCAGATCGTAGAAACTTTATTTTCTTGTTACGATGATTCTCTACTTCACTATGAAATTCTTTGAACTTTTCAAATATTTCAAACTTGTGTTTCATCAAGTGGATATACCCATATCTGCTCAAATCATCTGTGAAGGTTAGAAAATAATGATACCCGCCGCGAGCCTCAACACTCATCGGACCGCATACATCGGTATGTATTATTTCCAATAAGTCAGGTGCTCGCTCCATTGTCCCGAAGAACGGAGTTTTAGTCATCTTGCCCATGAGGCATGATTCGCAAGTATCAAATGATTCATAATCAAGTGATTCCAAAAGTCCATGTGCATGGAGTTTCTTCATGCGCTTTACACCAATATTACTTAAACGCAGTGCCACAAATATGTTGCACTATCATTATCAACTTTGTATCTTTTGGCATCAATATTATAAATATGTGTATCACTACGATCGAGATTCAACAAAAATAGACCACTCATCAAGGGTGCATGACCATAAAACAAGATCCACTCAACAAAAATAGAACAACCATTATTCTCTGATCATATCTTGGGGGGTTCCGATAACCCATATAGGCCCATTAGTTTCTTGGGGGGTTCGGATAACCCTTCCGACACTCCGATATTTACCCGATACCTCTCGGAACTCTTCCGGTGTCCGAATAACATCGTCCAATATATCATTCTTTATGTCTCGCCCATATCGAGACTCCTTGCCATGTCCGTGATCTCATCCGGGACTACGAACAATCATCCTTCACCAAAATCTTATAACTCATAATACAAATCATCATCGAACGTTAAGCGTGCGGACCCTACGGGTTCGAGAACTATGTAGACATGACCGACACACTTCTCCGGTCAATAACCAATAGCGGAACCTAGATGCTCATATTGGTTCCTACATATTCTACGAATATCTTTATCGGTCAAACCATAATGAAAACATACGTTATTTCCTTTGGCATCGGTATGTTACTTGCCCCAATTCAATCGTCGGTATCTTCATACCTATTTCAGTCTCATTACTGGCAAGTCTCTTTACTCGTTCCGTAATACATCATCCCGTGACTAACTCATTAGTCATTTGCTTTCAAGGATTATTATGGTGTGTATTACCAAGAGGGCCTAGAGATACCTCTTCGATTCTCGGAGTGACAAATCCTATTCTTGATGTATGCCAACTCAACAAACACTTTCGGAGATATCTGTAGAGCATCTTTATAATCACCCAGTTACGTTGTGACGTTTGATAGCACACAAGACATTTCTCCGGTATCCGGGAGTTGCATAATCTCATAGTCTGAGGAATATGTATTTGACATGAAGAAAGCAGTGGCGATAAAAACTAAACGATCAATACATATCCTACTACGATCCTCGTAGTTTTTTTATGACTAATAATAATAGTTGTGGATGCCTGCGAGAGGGGGTAATCATAAGTGGGTTGCTTGTTCAAGTAAGAACGACACCCTAGCACCGGTCCACCCACATATGAAATTATCAAAGTAGTGAACGAGAATCAACTAAACATAATGAATCGTGACTAGAAGAGACTTCCCATGTGTCCTTAAGAATGATTTGCTCATTATAAGAAGAACTTTCGGCTTGTCCTTTGCTATAAGAAGAATTGTGCCACCTTGCTGCACTCTTGTTACTACTGTTACTTGTTACTTACTACGAATTATATTTCTACAAAACTATCTGTTATTACTACTTATGACACTTGCAGAAAATACCTTGCTAAAACCAGTTATCATTTCTCTGCTCCTCATTGGGTTCGACGTTCTTACTTATCGAAAGGACTATTATTGATCCCCTATATTTGTAGGTCATCAGTAGCATGGTCCTAACAGGCCACGCCATAGCAAAGTATAGTCCAAAAAAAACTCAGAAAACATTAATGTCGTGCTAAAATAATTCAACACCAACACTAAGGGTATATCGATGTCCTACCAAATTTGCCAACCCCGCCACTATTTGGAAAAAATAAGTGGTGGTGCTTGTTGGATATTGCGCACCACAAACAAAAGTTGTGGCTAGCCATTTCTGTACTAGTGTATTTTCATACAAAGGTTTACATACATGCTTTCTACTACCTTTTGTGAGTTTATAATGCCTATCTTGTTTATCTTAAGCCAATTCATTTAGATTTCGACCATTTTATGGAGAAGATATTACTCAAAACTTGTTAGTGGGTGCACTAGTTACTACCTCTGCTATGAAATACAACCATCTAAAAAGCATGTATTTAAATCTTTCTAAGTTTAAGTAGGTCAAATCCTTTGGATATGGATCCAATTGATTAACTTTCTAAGTTTAAGTAGGTCATAAATGCCATTGTAAATGCCTACTTGGATAAGCATCCAATTAATGTTTGCCTCTTATAACAATGTCTATTTAAGCACCACTATCTCAATTGTTTTGGATCCCCTCACATCACCAATTCACCAAAGTCCCACATAACTATCTCAAGATCAAGAACCCCACTACACAATCCAATAGCCATGAGGACATCTAGCTTCCTCCTCATCATCGTTGTTGGGTTCCTCTATGCCATCGGCTCACCCGTCATAGGCTGTGGCGAACGGATGGGCAACCAATTGAGGAGCACGGCAATAGAGAATGGATGGGAACCAATCGGGAACATCAACGACCAAAACATCCAGGAGCTCGGTCGTTGGGCGGTGTTGGAGTTCGGCAAGCACGTGAACTGCGTGCTCAAGTTCAACAAGGTGGTAAGTGGCAGGCAACAACTTGTTTCTGGAATGAACTATGAACTCATCATCGAGGCATCAGACATTGGCGGGAAAGAAGACAAGTACAAGGCAGAGGTGTACGAGCAGAAGTGGACTAACAAACGCCAGCTCCTCTCATTCGCCAAGGTGAAATAGGCGAGTGGCAATAACTTCGGTAGTAATAATTGTGATGTACCAGATTTGTTAGTTGGGTTTATTTATTGACCAATAATTTATCATCTTGCATTGCCATGCGTGGAACATATCAAATAGCATACATCTACAACTTGAGGCATAAAACTGGAAAAACTAAATATAACTTGCAATTAAGAAATCTATAACTATAATATAATGCAATACCAAAAGAGGCATGAAACAAAAATGAGGTTTTAGCACTTGATCGATCACTCCACTATAACCCGTGGGATAGTTTCCGCAAGACCATTCAACTTCTCTAAAGAAAAACACTACTCTCTGACATGGAAATGAAGAAAAAAAATACATTTATCAATCTATATATAGATGTACTATACGTTAATTCTGCTTGAATATATCTCCAATATCAACTCATGGTACTGGTGAAATTTCGAAGGTGATGATGCAGAGTGGAGCTCATGTGACGGCGACAGCGAGGAGTAATTAGATGTTACCAATTAGTGTTGAGGCTTGGGGTTAGAAGGTTGCGTGTTAGGCTGGGTGACACTAGGGTAGGGTGCTTTAGAGGGATGGTTTTGTCCCGTGGCAGTAGTCATTGGCCTTAAGAAGGAAAGCTTGGTGGCTCGAGGAGAAAAACACATATGTGTCATTCGAAATCAAACTATGGATCTGAATCGACTATATTATTAAAAACTTCCAGAAGGGCAAATAGTAGCAGGTAGTTAGTTCATCTGCAAAACCATATAATTTAGAAGTAACGGACCACGGTCCTGAAGGAGAGCCATTTATGTGTCAATAAGTACATGTGTGTGTAAAGACCCAACTATTCGGTTTCTTCTTAAGAAATGAGAAAACAAATAAACGCACCTCCTTTGGAAGGGTAGAAGTCTAGTAACCGCGGTCCGCGTCGTCCTTGGGAAAATGCGCAGCCTTCCCCTTGAACACAGAGGACAACATACCATAAAAATCTCCACGGATCGCGTGGGTGTCGTCGTCTTCCCCGCTATAAGCCCGCATGGTGTGAGCTCAGGGCTGGAGATGATGGACACCATGGCTTAGGAAAACACGTGCGCCGCCTCAACTAGAATAATTAGGAAATAGGGGGAGTTGTGTGGTTGGAAGAAAGCATATCTCACTATAAAGATGATCAGTAGAAACATCTCTATATGTGTAGTAATATCCATGTTGCATTTTTAGAGAAATCATGGTGATGTTTTTGACCAGCAAGATGAGAGCCGCTAGTACAACAAGCATCGCTTGTGCGTGGCGTCGTGCATACAGCTTGCTAGCCAGCCAGCATGCCAAGCTAGCTCATGTGTAGACGTGCTTCTAGGAACTACTGTACTTTGTAGTGACAGGGTTGTGTACTAGTGTAGGGATAGAACGGTGTAGTACTATGTCCATAGGGGCAGGACTGAGTAGAAGTTACTATGTGCATATAGAGAGATCCTACATTTACAGGTAACTTTTGACAGACTTCAGCTTACGGATAGAGATGGCGTTAGCAGATTGGAAGGAGAAGGGGCCCACCCCAGGAATCCAGGAGGGTGGGATGAATTAGTCAGTGCCACCTCGGTGCGTAAGGCAGTTTCCGTGTGTGCTCTCCGTAAGTGAAGCAATCCGTGCATATATGCAGACGGTAGCTTATAACGTGAGGTCGTCATCCAGTTGGAGGCTTGACTGCAACGAGTAACTGACCCGTTTTTGTTTTTCATCGTCTGACTTGTAGTAGCTCCCTTTCGATTAGGCACAACACTGTTATGTTTTGGCAATTGCCAAATATGGTAGACAATTTGTTCCCGCAATTGATTTTGTGCAAGTCAATCAATATGACAAAACTCCGCTGTTTTATCCTTAGTCACAACAAGTACATGTCATGGCCCTTTTTATTACTGGGTTAGATCCCCGCAAGATTGAACCCCCTGCAAGGCACCTCCTCATTGAAGATAAATCGATCGAAGTTAGCCAACAAAGATAATCGAAGAGAAATACAAAGGTATTGAATTGTGCAATAAGGAAAACCAAATAAGTTCATTTGATTCCAGTCAAATATCTGATCATACAGTCACAATTCAGCATGTCCCAACAAACACACCGCCGATCAAGAACGAGAACATGGTATAGAAGATCCGAAAGAGAGAGAGAACCATCTAGCTACG
Source organism: Secale cereale (assembly GCA_902687465.1). Taxonomy (NCBI): domain Eukaryota; kingdom Viridiplantae; phylum Streptophyta; class Magnoliopsida; order Poales; family Poaceae; genus Secale; species Secale cereale. The sequence continues at coordinate 932,245,404 of LR738710.1, forward strand.
ACTATGGACCTGTAGGTTCTAAAGGAATTACTCACACATGGTCATGAAGACAACAAGGTTGATGGAGTGGCCTTCGGCAGTGCTCCGGAATAAGGCTCCAGATAGAATCCCTTCAGAACAGAGACTTATGGCGGCGATAAAACTTTTCTGAAGGTAAGATGAATGGTTTATGTATTTTTAGGGATTTCTGAAGTGAAATCAGGCCAATGCGGTATCTCTGGACCTCACATGAACGAGGGGGAGACCACCCCCTTGTCACGCCTCCTTTTCATGTGGGTCCCTCGTGGCTCGTCTCGACTCCTCACCAAAGTTCCAGTGTTTTTGTGGCCCAAAAAAAAGTGTCAAAACAGCAACGTGTTTTGACCTCCATAGATATTGATTTTTCGTGAAACCAAAAGCAAGCAGAAAACAATAGCTGGCACTGTGCACTACATTAATAAGTTGGTGCATAATAATAATAATAATAATATTAATAATAATAATAATAATAATAAATTGCTATAAAAAGTATATAAAAATGATAATATAATAACATGAAACAATCTAACGTTATAGATAAGTTTGAGACGTATCAGCTGCGTCGTCTCGTGCAAAGGCAGTTACTCATTTAACCTGAATGGTCTTCTTAATGACAGCATGGATGTTCGGCATTGCCGGGCAGTCAGCCGGATTCCATGGCGTGCAGCCAGCATCGTGGGACCTCACGACCACCCAAAACAGAGATACCGAGCCAGCTGACAGTGAACCACATGCCTATTAAGGCTGGAGAAAACGAAACGTTGCACATCCATGCAACAAGGGAGAAGTCGGAGATGCGTTCGACCATCGCCATCGGCAACATGCAAAGAGCGCTCATGAGTAGAAGGTGCAAGGCAAAACGAGGGGGAGGCCAACGCATACACCATGCGAGTGCGGCATAAAACTGCGAACTTATAGCAAGACATAACCGCTTAAGAACAAGTACAATAGAGCTGAGTCAGCAGGCTATAAGAAATAAACTAGTATATTTCTGCCTAGTTGGAGGAAAGAGAAAAGGAGAGAGAAGGTAAGCGGACTCTTCGTGAAGAGCCAGCTCTAGCACGTGCTCCTAGGCACTTTGTGAGAATGAAAGGTGGGCCACATAATAAATAAATAGTACATTCTTTTGATCTATTGTTGTACATGTTGGCTATAAGATGGGCTGTAGATGACATGGCACTGGCTTATAGCCAGCAGCTGACTATACTATTAACCATGCTCTTAAGAAAAAAGACCAAGCTAGGACTGAGGGCTTTTGGTGGCCGGGCTACAGGCAGGCCGCAATCTGGTCCATTCGTTTGGGCTTTGGGATTGTGGATAAGTCATGTCAAAGCAGTGGTGTGGCAGGCCTAATGGGGAAACTACGGTCCGTGATACATGTAGGCTCGGCTAGGCGTATGGTGTTCGGCCCATCACTCGCTCGTGTTCCCCTCCCTTGTGGTGACTTGTCGGTCTGGGCCGTCATTTTGGTACAGGAGCGATTTCCGAAATAGCACATGTATATGGACCCGTCAATCTGTGTGGAGCAGGTACATCCACACGTCTATGCTTCCTCTTCATTACCTTATCTTCCACAGAAAACTCGTGTCCACAGCTGCTCTGTTCTTCCGGACCGGCTCGCTGCGGCGGCTATTCCCCACCGGCGAGATGTCGACAGACGGTATGGAGGTCAGCGGGTACGTTGTTGTTCCTTCAAGTTCTCTCGCGCCACCAGAGATTCGCCACCGTGTTGTGCTTGTTTGCAAATCCATTATCTGACGCAGGTAGTTCTGACTGCAGGAACTGTGGAGCCAACGTTGCCGCGTGGGAGTGTGATGTGTTCCCGGTGGAATCCTAGGATTCCATGAGTGCTCCAGCCGTAGAGATCGAGAAGAACGAAGAAGCAGTGTTGGTGACAGATGGGCAGACGTTCGAGGTGTGCTCTGAAGCTACAAGCGGCTGGACAAGGAGGTTCGTTTTTTTCTACCCCCCTAAATCATGCCACATCTACTGAAATTGCTAAAATCTGAGTGTGCAGTCTGGTGATTAGGTTGTTTGGGTAGACAGTTTCAATTAGTTAATTGTCTGCGGTGGGGTGTTTTAGTTGTGCTGCTCGTATTTTGAGCGGGGGATGCAATCGTTTGAGATTAAATATATATGTAGTTTGTTTGTTGGATTCTAGGATTAGCATGTGCGCGCAGATTTTGTGGTGATGGGATGCCACTTTTGTGGATTTAGAAGCCTGAAAAAATGTTAGGATTTTTGATGTTCCAAAAGTGGTCCAGGCAAGAAATTGATTTCTAGTTTTGATTCTGCGATATTTTCCCTTGAACTTTAGGAAAGACACCGACTGTGTATTTAGACACCCGCGGAGACAGATATGGTCTGGTTATGGTTGTGGAGTTTGGTTTTCGAACGTAGAGATGGATTGTGGATTGTGGTGGTGACAGACAAAATACAATTGGAGCCAGCAATGGCATGCTTGGTGTGACGTTTTCATCCAAGCCGTGCATGTCATTTATTGTATCTGGTGCATTGTATGTATCCCTAACTATTATGTATCTTTTCTATTCGCAGGGTGCGGCTTGGGAAAGTACCTGATGAGAGGGACATGAACCCCGACAGGAAAACTGCACTTGAGTTGTCTGTACGTGCTTATGCTGAAAAATGTGAAGGGCATGTCATTGATCCAAAAATTGGCACGGAGTTTGACTCACTGGATGAGGCGTATCAGTTCTACAACTTATATTCATGGGAAACTGGGTTTGGTATAAGGTTGGCGAAGAGTAGGCTTAACGTGCAGAGAACAAGATGTATGCAAGAGATTGTGTGTGCATGTGCGGTACGTATATTGAAAAAAAGCAGCAATTATTAATATGGATCTTTCCTTTTCGAGTATACTCCCTTCTCGGCCATGCTCTACTGAGTATGACATTGTATAAACGTATTGATAGAGCATTGAGGGAGATGATCATATTCGTTTCCTTTAGCAGGGGTCGCCATTGAAGGAAAACAGACGTTCTTCAAGGTGTGGTTGCAATGCAATGATAAGGCTGCTCCGATCAAAGGATGCCGGTTGGTACATCTCAAAGCACAAAGCAGGGCATAACCATCCGCTCTCCGTTACGTGTGGCCAGAAAATGCATTGGAAGTCGCATAGGCATATTGATAGATACACAAAGGATCTTGTCAAGCAACTGAGGGATAATAATGTTGGCCTGGGCAAGGTTTCAATATTGTTGGCAGCTTCTTTGGTGTTGCGGAGAATGTGCCTTTCACAAAAAGGTCGTTGAAGACATTATGCAAGAAACTCAACAAGGAGCAGTCAGATTTTGATGCTGTGAAGACGATGACCCTGCTCGGGGAGATGAAAGCAAATGATCCAGATTTCAACTACACCGTGCAGGTTGATGAGGAGAGCCGCATAAAGACACTTATGTGGGTGACGAGTAGGGGGTGCGATCAGTACAGGTGTTTCGGAGATGCAATAACATTTGACACCACCTATAGGACAAACTTGTATGATATGCCGTTCGGGTTGTTCGTCGGCGTCAACAATCACTTTCAAAGCATAATTTTTGGTGGGGCGATGATGAGAGACGAGAAAGAGGAGACATTCAAAGGATTTTCAAGGAGTTTGTCCGTATGGTGGGTGGGAAACACCCGCAGACAATACTTACAGGTTGGTGTGCCGATACCGAAGATTGATTTTCATATCGGAGATAATTCCGCAATTTTATTTTGCATTTCCCAAAGTCTGATGCTTTCCAGCTTTTTGTTTGATTTGATACAAATACAGATCAGGCGTGTTCCATGGAGCTAGCAATTGAAGTAGAACTGCCAAATACTGTGCACCGTTGGTGAAAATGGCATGTTTTGAAAAAAGCAAAAGAGTCCATGGGTGTTCTTTGGAGCAAGAACAGCAACTTCAAACTAGAATTTCACAAGCTTGTCCATCACATGATCACGGAGGAAGAATTCGAGGAGGGCTGGAGACAAATGTTGGAGAAATACTCTTTGAATAAACATCCTTTCTTGACACAAATATATGAGGTCAGGCATAAATGGGCAAAGCCGTACTTTAGAGGTGTGTTCTGTGCCAGGATGACAAGCACTCAACGGAGCGAGAGCGCCAACCATCTGTTGAAAGGTTACGTCCCACCCGGGTGCCCAATGCATCTGTTTCTTAAGCAGTTCCAGAAACTCCAATTTGACAGAGAGGCGGAGGAGAGTTTCCAGGAAAAGAGGACATCCCTGGTGAGTGTGTTGCGCTGTTTATTTAAAAAATCGTCGTTGTTCTTCCCTTGCTTACCGGCCATGGCGATAACACATGTTTTGGTATTTGTGCTGCAGAGCGGTGTGTGCCTTAGGGTCAATCTTCCAATTGAGAGGCATGCTAGCAAAGTTTATACCAGAACCATGTTTGAAAAGTTCGGGGAAGAATTGTATAAATGCGGGGCACATGTGTTAGATGAGGTAGTGCCTAGGTGGATTTATAAGTCAACACATGTAGAAGCGGAAAAAAGAGAGAAGTGGAGCAAAGTTGAATTCAAGATAGAAGTGGATGAAGACGAAAGTTTTTTCAATTGCGAGTGCGGTTATTTTGAACATGCTGGGCTAGTGTGCTGCCATGCATTGCAGGTGTGTCCCCTCTGTACAACTTACTGTTTTTATCATATCCTTTGTCCCCTGTTTGGTACTTGTGATATAGAAACATACAAATATGATTCTTCTCTAACCGTTACAGGTGATGGTGCATTTCCGGTTGAATAAGATACCCCAAAAGCATATAATTAAATGATGGACGAGGGAAGCTCGTGACATTCTTCCTGACCACTTGGTTAGGTATCAGAGGGACAGAGGCCCCCCAGCTAGTGATACATTCAGGCATCACACGATGTACATGAAAGCGCTTGAGTGTGTCGTGCTTGGAGACATCAATGTTAAGTGCTATGATGTTTTCATGGCTATGATAAAGGAGGTCCATGCAACTCTGCTTCCGCTTAGCGTTGACAAAGATGGAATGAGGCTTGCAGAGAGAGAGAGAGAGAAACAGCAGGGGATTACAGCGCAGAAGGGGACGATGAATCCAGTGGAGGGCAGTGATGTGCTGCAAAAACATACAGGAGATGGTGAATCAAGTTGCTCAGCTGTTGGTATGAATGAGAAGAAGAGGGAGAGGGGGAGGCCGACAACGAGCAGGGACAAGGCTCCGTACGAGCAGCAAATCAAGAGGTCGCGGTTTTGCATTATCTGCAGAGAGCAGGGGCACAAATGCACAACTTGTCCCCAGAGAGGTGATTTGCCGAAGGCTCCAAGAAAGTTGCCGAAATGCACAAACTGTGGTGTCGTTGGACATCGCCGAAATAATTGCGGCACAAAGAAAACAGGGCCATTCGAGCCAAATTTCCTTTAGGTAGTCGTATTTCCTGGCAACTATGTTGTTTGTTCATCATTTGTGCTTTTTTTTTTCAAACTCTACTTCACTTGTGCGTGTAATGAACTAAATGATTTGTGACTATAATTGCATACCGATTAATGTATCGTTGTGTGAACCAGCTGTTGGTGATGTTTGTTTACGAGCAGAAAGTGCGTGCGCCGTCCATCGTCGTGCCTTTCTTTTGTAGTCTGTCTGCCAAGAGAAATGGTAGCATGCCAAACCTCTTGCCCGGGGAGGGGATGAGAACATGATTGTGCATTTTCGAAGGCATGCAAGCAGCCGAGCTCTGCTCCATGGTGCTTGTTTTAATACTACCCTTGTACGATCATGTAGCCAGTAGTCAACAAAACTGTTGTCATCTTTTGATGTGGCGGACAGTCTATGGTTGGTAGCTTGCGGTAGGGTGCTCCATTGCACTGCGTGACCGGGCGGGCAGTGGTGAGCACGCCAGCTCGTCCTTGCACATGTGTGCCCGACGTATCGGGCAGGCATTCATGGTTTGCGTCAGGACGGCATGGGTGGTGTTGAGTTCGATGCTCCATTACAAGGCATGGGAGAAGCACTGCCATTTTTTTGTATCAGAAAACTGCTTGATGAACTAATTTGCGAGTTGATAACTCTATTGTTTAGCCAAGATTACAAGTAAAAATAGTGTTTGTCTGATAATAACTGGGCTTTTATGCGCGGTTGGATGTCGGTGATGAATTTTTGCTCAACTTTTAACCCAAACAAGTGTCTCTCTTTGTAGCGTTGTTTGTAGTCGAGCAAGCATGCATGCATCGACTAGTACATGAATTGACTGGTGATGCAAGCGCTGTCCCCGAAACCTTTTTCGGTTGAGCTGATCACGTTTGTTCATCGCTGCGCCACCCGCGCCAGTGGTTGACAAGATCCATGGACAAGTGCACCACGCCGCCCATCTGTGCTGCAATTAATGGATGGGACGCGACGTACTAGCTCTTCTATGCGGTCTGCGTGGTTCATCTGGTGCCACTGAATTCAATCTCGCAGCTACATGTGATACGTAGATTGTTTTGTTTGAAATTTGAAACTCATGTTTTGGAGGGAACCCAATTTTTTCGGTCCTCAATTTAAGAACGTGGCGCGGACACATGCAAAATCATTCAAGCAGCGAGGCGGGATATGGCGCCCAACACTGACCGCGACAGCGCTCACTCGCCTGCCTCCCAGCTTACGGAGGCAACGGGCTCAAGCTTGACAGTTGGGGGGGGGGCAGGTTAGAAAATGGATCTCAAATTTGCACCTTTCCATCGCTAGGCATGGTTTAATCCTGTAAGTTGTTATCCCCATGCATGACCAGGTCCTTAGTGAAGCTCTAGGGCTTGATGCTATCGTGTTCCATGATCCTTCGTCGGACATAGAAGTGGCGAGTGATGAGGTTCTTTGTTCTTGCACATGCTTCCCATTCAAAAATCTGATAATACCATGCGTGTGAAAAAATGGTTGTAAACGCCATCATGTTACTATTATGCAGGAAAGCATTATTGGGCAGGGTCCTCCGATCCCTAGGCGACACGAAAACAATGAAGGAGTGGTAGCAAATGTAAGTGATTTTTTCATTGTGAGTTTCATTCTATAAATCGCATTTTTCTAGTGGAGTAAGCTAACCGGAAATGCAACTGTTTTTTAGCAGGTTGATCTCACCGTCGAGCTGTCGTTTTGCTTCTGCGAAGAGGAGTCAGCATACTACGATCCTTGCATGGCACATGCAACTGAAGGCGTTGCATGCGCACTGGCTGATGGGGACCACCTGTCGGCTACTGACCTTGATGATGATGGTGGTGAGGAAGATGACGCCGAGAGCCCTCCATGCAAGCGTGCCAAGCTGTAGATTGGTTTGAGCGTGAACATGTATCAATTAGCCCATCTTCAAAGATGTACGTGTGTGTTCTGGGTGGTTAGCTGATAACTATGTTTCATGACATTATTTCGTGTATCAGCTATGTTTTGTGGCCCATTTTTTAATAGTTTGATTGGCATTAACAAATTTCATTTGTCCTCCCGTTGTTCGGGTATTAACTTATGGTAGTTAGTAGTGGTGTTAATCACATGCAGTGGCGTGGGGTGTCGCTCTTTGTTTTAGCTGAGTGCATCCGGGTTGAATAGAAAACTACGTATACGAGCTTTGTGGCCTTGGGTTGATGCTATCGTGGATGCACAGGTGGCCACTTGGCTAAAACTCCTCTCGAGGCACATGGTGCAGTTAGGCTGGGGCAGGTCTATATATGCATTGCTAGGAGCGATGGGTGCATTAAACAATAGCATAGCACATCTCCCGGAGCTGGACAGAGGAGGAGGAGCACATCGCTAGCACAGGTACTACTTGTTCATCTTCCATCTCCTTCCCATTTCTCCATTGCTTCTTTGTGCTGTTATTGGTGGTGTTCTTATTCTTCTGCTCTTCTTGTAACAGCTTGGCTCCGAAGATGGGCCGGAGGCCAAGGTACTACTCGCCTGCGCCACCGCCGGATGTGCCGTCTTCCTCAACCATGCTGCATACAAAGAAGGTCCCGGTCCTCAACACAGCCTACCAAACTGGTATGCTTCACTACATCGCGGGGGACTGGAATCCAAACATGAAGGGTGTGTTTAGGGGTGCGGGGATAGACGAGTTGTGCAAAATAAAACTGCTAGGAAACAACAACAGAATCTTCTCCATGTCTCTCCTAGAACGTATAGACCCCAAAAACATGAAGATGGACATGGGAGACGGTAACTTTGTGGAGATAAATGGTAGGGAGGTTTCAGAATGCATAGGCCTAGATCCTTGTGGTAAGAAGATATATATTCCCGGTGGTGCTTGCTTGGCAGACCGTGGAGCATTACTAGCGAGATTGCATGACATTCTAGATACCAAGATGCACAAGGCGTGCAAGATCCCCATTGTGAAAGTAAAAAGCATAGTGCAAAATGCAAGCAAAGTAGCCATAGTGGGCGCAGAGAAGGAGCAGATGATGGCGGCGTGTACGGTGATCGCCGCGTCAACTTTTCTTGTTCCTAGAGGAGCCCATCCCAAAATATCGAACGAGCTGCCTCCCGTGCTTGCTGATCCAAATCACATATCAGACTACGATTTCTGTGATTATGTGGTAGAGGGATTGAGAGAGGTTGCAACCAAGCTAAGGGAGGATCTTCTCCATGACCCTTCTCAGCTAATCCTTCAGGGGTGTCTCCTCATACCGCAGGTTCGATTTAATGCTTGTTTATTTTTTGCATTTTTTCATTTTATGAGCGTTGTATGATGTTTGCTGGCAATGACACGCTTTTTATTCTTGTTCTTTGCCAAAAAATGAAAACACACATGATTTTCTGCGACTACCACGAGCATGGGATGCAAGGGCGTGAGTGTTTGCCGCTGCCTAGGCTGGCTCACAACTCTGATACGTTCATGAGGCTCCAAATCAAGAAGCATGCAGCTAAGATCGAAGTGGATGCTGGATTTGAGGTGACAGTACTAGAAAACATTCTGTTCTTTAAATGCAATTCTACCAATAAATGCGCTAGAAACTGCATGTTCATTGATTTCCTTCAATTGTTCGTCTGCAGGCTTTGGATGTGCCAAGGTCTCCTGCATTTAATGTTGCTTCCGGGAGTGCAGCTCCAACCCAAGGGTTGAACACGCCAAGTCCTGGTGTGCATGCTCCGGCTGCTGGATTTGGCATGGACAATGAGCGGGTGGTGGATCCGCAGGTGTGTGTCCCATGCTTATCTTCCTTGTTCCTTTCTGCCACTGTTGTACAAAAAGTAGCTTTTGTCGATTCTTCCTTGAAATTGTACTGACCTGGCCGCGCGTGCACGTGTAGATTGTAGCGGCGCTAAAGGAAGCAGTGGAGCACCAGTGCAGGAAACGTGAGGAGGCATTTGTCAAGATGGTGGACGATGCAAAAGAGAAGGTGCTGGAAGAAATAAGAGAAAAGTCATCTGCCAAACGGCAGAGAGATCTAGAAGATACTCTTGAGGATTTCATGGAACGGGTTAAGAGGCAAGCTCCGGTGGCTGCGGCATTCCCAAATATCAGCCAGTCATCGCCTGTTCCAAGGAGCAGGACAGGTACGCGTCTAATACAGAGTTATGCTTGATTGTTGTGTTTAAAAATCATTCATGCATGTTGCTGTGGTAGCGGTCTGTTTTGTTTAGAGGGTGTGGTGTTAAAAAAATTGTTGAAGGAACGGTTTACTGTGCCATGCATGCAGCTTAAAGGGGGAGAGTTTGCATGGGCGTGGGCCATACGTTTGCATGCATCACATATACTAGTTTATGTCGCTAGCTCTCATTAGGGCCTGGATGCTGACGAACGGTAATCTAAAATGATTTGTTTTTCTTTGGGGCAGATATTGGGACGGATCTCGCGGCAACATCGCGTGAGGCAGCGCGTTCTCACATGGCTGTTGTGGTCCGACACGAGGGGGCGAGTGGACAACCTGGTGCGTTTGGTCGGCATTAAGGAAGCATGTTATCCATTGCGTTTTCTATAGTTTGCCACAACTAATTTTTAAATTTCGCTCCAGTGCACGAAGCGGGCACAGTTCCTCCTCAGGGAGCTGGAAATGCAACCAATGTGTCTGCACGTGGCAAAGGTGGGTACTGACAAGGTGGCCCTTGCTAAACTAGTTTTTACATTTGTTTGATTGGTTGAAGAACTTGTTTCGCGACGTGTTGTGCTTGCAGAACCTGTGGCCACTCTGGACTATGATGAGCCTATGGTGCCTGATGACGAGCCGAAGGATAAGCCAATGATCGAAGATGTAAAGGGTAAAGGGCCTGCCATTCAATGTAAGTTATTCGTGTCATTTAACTACTAGTTGCAAGGTTGATGTGTTGCATGGGTCACGTATGGAAGCTTGTCGCCATTATGCAGTGCCGCCGCGTAGGTGCACGACGCAGACTACAATGCATGAGGCCCTTGGCTGTGGTTCACGGGATCAAGTGGTGCCTGATGTGATGGATCGTGCATATACTACCATGACCCAAAGTTTGTTTGTCAAGCTGAAATCTTGTTTTTAAAATGCTTTGTTTACTGATATCGCTAATGGCAGGATTTATGCACGTTTGCAGCTGTTGCGTCAGAGATGCCAGGTCACAATATTGCTACAGTCACGCCCATAGGGAACAAGAGGCTGGCCTTGGCTGGAGTTCCCGAGCAGAGTGACCCACTTCCTCTAGGTGCGTTGCAAAAATCATCCCTGTGCAGTCGTATTTGATGTTTCTCATTGGTTTATCTGCCTGACATGCCCTTCTTGTGTGAAGCGGTTGTTCCAGCGATGCCAGCCCCGCCACCCGCTCCACAAAATTATGGTTTCTCACCGTTTGAACTGGAGCTTCATCACTTCTTCTACCCGGACATCGTCTGCATGGATTTATATGAGACTGTGGATATGCTTAGCGAGCAGTCTGAACTTAGCAGGTTAGTTACCGTTAATGTGTTCTCCCTACTGCGAAGCACATCCTATTTTGGCATTGATAATTGACTGTTGTTTTGTGATTAGCAGGACTTGGTTCGAACACTTAACTCCTACTGTTCTACGCCTGGATGGTCACAAGATCAAGTACCAGTTCAGTTTGCATGGAGAAATGTTGTACACGGGACTCGATGCATGGGTGCGTGGCTGGAATGAGAGAGAGAATAGGATGATGGCCAGAGTTCACCTCCCTAATGAAGGGGCTTGGTTCCTCCTGATGTTGTGGTTAGTTGATCATTAGTTTTTTGAATGTCCATGGTTTATGTCAATTGTGCTGATCTTTCGTTACAATTGTTTTTTGGGTTGGCAGCTGCACATGGATAACATCGATTCTGCCGAGACACGTGAGTTCTTGTTGGGTATGCTTGCTGCACCAAGCCTAGGTTTCAGGCTATGTCTGTGCCGTCTGGTATGTAGATACGTGCACACATCTATTGCTAGCTGCTTGGCTAAGTCGGGTCGGCTGAGAAGATAATTCATTTGGTTTGCAGATTATGATGCATCCGTGGCTCAGCCATGAGTGGAGCTTGTACGTCTTTGACATGGAGCGCAAGATACTCAACGTTCTTGATCCGTTATGAACGGATCAGATACGCATGTGTACGAGATAAAGCATGGGAATACAGTGCGCACGGTGGTTAGAGCTTTGAAAATTATTGGCATGATGATGGATGACGGCTGGGAAATGGACATTACGAAATGGACGGTGGTGTATAACGAGGGGATGCATGTTGCGTGCCGTAGGTGAGAAACCGTGCTTACACACACAGTATGTTAATTCATGTTTCTTCCGAAGATCTAATATACTTTGACAAATGTTGGCAGCGGTGAGACACCCGGGTACATCGCGTACTACGCTGACAACTTCAACGGTTACAGCCTCGAGGAAGATATTCCAGTTGTAAGTGTTCGGCATTACCTATTACAGTTATATCATAGTTCTGGTTGACAACTCCTTAACTTGATTACATTTTAATGTGCGGGAGCAGCATGGTCTTCCACAGCGGCGGAAGAGGATGCTTTACGAACGATAGCATGCCAAGGCAACACTGCTCCACGTCCAGGCATAATGGAGATAGTTGAGGAAGAGCAAGAATAGATTCGGATGGAATCATTGCGTCACGAGGGGATCGGTTCGTTCTTGGCAAGGTGTGCCATTTTTTGTAGCTGGCTTGCAGCCGGTTATGTCATCCCGTGATGTGTTTTGGGATTGGCAGTAGATTTGTTGCTTGGACTGCTTTGTTGCCGTCCATGAGGGCAGCTGTATTTTGTAAACACATCTTCTGGTTGCTAATTAATCGTGACTATCCATGAGTGTGTGTCCATTTGCGCCATTTTGTTTGCAAGGAATTGTTTACTAGACAGCCGCAAACGTAAGTTGTGAGTCTACCTAAACATGTTTATAAGAGAAAGATGTTGTTAGCTGCGCTGTACAGGGAGTCACGTCTCACCCGCTGCGCATGTGGGGGCTGGGAGAACATATATAAATCTTTTCCCAGCTGATTGATTGGGCCCGCATCCTCTTCCAGAAAAGTAACCATTGGAGGAGTCCTGTGCTATATAATCCTCCATCCATTCAAGCTAGCAACGGCCAGAAGAGTGAGCCATGTCTTCTTCAAATTCTTCAAACTCTAGGGCATCTTCTTCCTCAATGCGTGCGTACTCTTGTAGCTTGAGGTCTCCGGTGAGGTACAGAGTTGGCCCGATGGACTACCATCCAGTTGTGCCTTGCTGGTGTAAGCATAAGCAGAAGGCGGCCATGTGGATCTCCTGGAGCGACGACAATCCAGGGAGGAGGTACTACACGTGCGCCAAGGCACGGGTTAGTGTTTCCAAAACTCTAGTTCTTCTAGTATGATGGCTCAGGTCTTGGTCTGTCAACTTTTCTTGTGACAATGTTGTTGCAGATGGGGGGGTGTGAGTTCTTCGCTTGGCACGACGATCCTATTGAAAATGAATACATGAAACAACTTTTAGTAGATCTGCGGGACAAGGTTCGTCTGCTTGAACGGATGAACGACGAGCTCCGTTCGGAAGCAAGGGCGGTGCAACCTTTTCAAGAAAGGAGTCATGAGGTTGCAGGGCAAGCCACACAGCAAAACCTTGCCAGGCAGCACGGTGGGTACGTGGTGAACGTTGCTGTGTGTGTTCTTGTCGTAGCACTTGTTTACAAGGTGTTCTGCATGTAGATCCAGATTGGTTGGCGTTGTGAAGTAACTAGATTAGTTTTAGACGATTTGGAGAAAATGTATCACTGCCTACGTGAGGCTTGTGTATCAATAAAAGGAAAGTGTGTGGATCCACAAATTTCTTCTGGTGCAGTACTACCTTCTTCGATTAGGTGTACAAACATTACATCTGGTTGCATAAATGTAGGTCTCACATGATGTTCATAGTAAATGGAAAGCATCTAGTTGCTGGTTTAAAACCGCTCGTCCTACTAGATGGATTAAAGAACAAGGAACGTTCCTTTGATTGCTTCAAGTGAATCATGTGAAGCCTTGGTTTCGTTGCCCTGCATCCGCATCAGCTCGTACAGCATGAGGTTGCTGTGGGCTGCCAACGTCTCCTGAAAAGAAGAGAAATGTATTGACAAAACATAATGGCACAAATGTAGATGTCTAGGGGTATGTTTGTCTGAATCAAGGTGATTACCTTTGTAAGTGTGATACGTCCAAAACGTATCTATAATTTCTGCTTGCTCCATGCCTCTTTTGGGTGATATTGCTATGATATTTATACACTTCCATACACTTTTGATCATATTTAGACTAACCTATTAACTCAGTGCACCCCAGTGCCAGTTTCTGTTTTCTGCTGTTTTTGTATTTCAGGTTTTCCCATTACGAAAACTACCAGAAAAATCCCGGAAAAATTATATAAAAAATCAGCGTTCCAGAAGCTTCCCGACAGCCAAAGTACAGCCGGAGGGGGGCCACCAGGGCTCCAGGCGCCCTGGTGGCGCGGCCCCCCTCCTGGCCGCGCCGGGGGGGCGCCTGGGCCCCCCAGGCCTCCGCTGATGCCCCCCTTTGGCATATATTTATATCGTGTCCCGAAACCCTCGAGACGGGAACCCTTTTTCGCGATCTCATCTCTGTTCCGCCGCCGCCGCGCTTCCAAGATCGGGAGCACCAGGAGAACTCTTCCCGGCACCCTGCCGGAGGGGAGGATCACCACCGGGAGCCTCTCCACCACCATGGACGCCTCCCGGATGAGTTGTGAGTAGTCTCCCTTGGACCATGGGTCCATGACCAGTAGCTATGTGATGTTCTCCTCCCGTTCTTGTGCTTCACTAATTAGTCCTCGTGAGCTGCCCTACATGACCGAGGCACATATGTAATCCTTATGCTGTTGCTATGATGAGTTTGCTGGGATCCGATGGATTGTGAGATTATGTTCAGATTGTGTTTGAGTAATATATTTGATTTACCTCTTTTATATTTATGTTCGTAAGTAATTCTTGCATGTTCTCCGTTGCTATTTATTGCTTTGGCCGAGTAGTAGGTAGTGACTCCAAGAGGGAACGTTATGCTTGATTGTGGGTTCATGCCCCTCGATGACTAGTTTGAGTGACAGAAACATGAGTCTAGGGGATGTGCTGTTGCCACAAGGGGGAAACCAACGGTGCTTGTGCCCGCGGGTGCAAGGATTGTTTACTTTACGCAAAGTTCTTTTAATGCAGTTGTCTGTTGCTTTGAGTTTACACTATGGGTGGGACTCGCAACTTAATACCAGCGAGATGTTCTGGATAGATATCTCAAGGTGGATGATTAGTAGTAGATGCAGATGGATTTCGGTCTACTTGCCTTGGCGTACCGCCCATGCTTTGAACCTCTACCTTCTTGCAACATAGTTAGCATTGGTTTGCGCACATAATTCTGTCAATTGCCCAGCTGTAATTCGTTTACCTCACATAGCTGTTTTATCGTCTTTTGGGAGAGAGACATCACTAGTGAACATCATGGGACCCCGGTCCATATTACCATCACTGATCACATCCGCTATTTACTTTCCGCTTTTACTTACTATTTGCAGCATTACCTATCACTATTATCACTTGCGTTTGACCCTTTGTAAACGACAAGGCCGGAGGGATTGACAACCTCTCTGTACTCGTTGGGAGCAAAGTTATTTGTATCTGTGTGCAGGTCCACGTTGATTGCTAATATCTGGCACCGTTAGCAGTTGACACCTTCTTGTTGAAACTGGGAGTCTCGGGGGAAATCGATCCTTGGTATCTTTGCCAAGGGAAAACTTCCGCTACACTGCATCTCAAACCTTCCACTTGGGGTAACCAACGAGGGGCGAGAAGCCATCAAGCAAAGTTTTCTGGCGCCGTCGCCGGGGACTCCACTCTTCAAGATAGGGGAGTTGCACGCTATCTTTTACCTTTGCTTTTTAGTCTTGTTAGTTTACCTTTCAGTTTTTGCTTTAGTATCTTTTATCAAAAATCACAAAAATAGTTATCTTGCTTGCTTGCTACTATGGGTTCCACCGAGAACACCAAGTTGTGTGACTTCACTAGTCACAACAACGATGACTTTATCTTCACACCTATCACTACACCTGCCACTTCAGCACCTTCGTATGAAATTAAACCTGCTTTACTGAACTTAGTCATGAAAGATCAATTCTCCGGTGCTGGAGATGATGCTGCTTTACACTTAAACAATTTTGTTGAACTTTGTGATATGCAAAAGTACCAAGAAATATATGGTAATATTGTTAAGCTTAAGCTTTTTCCTTTCTCCTTGAGAGGAGGAGCTAAAATTTGGTTTCAATCTTTGCCTAGAAATAGCATAGATTCATGGGACAAGTGCAAAGATGCTTTTATTGGAAAATACTATCCACCTGCTAAAATTATCCAACTAAGAAGTAACATAATGAATTTTAAACAATTGGATAATGAACACGTTGCCCAAGCTTGGGAACGTATGAAATCTCTTGTCAAGAACTGCCCTACTCACGGTTTGACTACTTGGATGGTTATCCAAACTTTTTATGCAGGCTTGAACTTTACCTCGCGGAACTTGTTAGATTCGGCCGCGGGAGGAACCTTTATGTCAACTACACTTGGTGCTGCCACGAAGCTTCTCAATGAGATGATGACCAACTATTCCCAATGGCACACCGAACGCGCTCCAACAGGTAGGAAGGTAAACTCTGTCGAGGAGATTTCCTCCCTAAATGAAAAGGTTGACTTGATCATGTCTCTACGTTCGAAGCAATCTTCTGTTGATCCTCGTGATGTTCCTTTAAATTCTTTGATTGCTCAAGAACAAGTTGATGTGAACTTTATCTCTAGAAACAATTTTAACAACAATGCTTATAGGAGTAATTTTGGTAGCAATCCTAGACCGTTCCCCTCTAATTCTTATGGGAACAACAATGCTTATCCTAGCACCAAGAACTCCACTACTGAACTAGATATCATGCTTAAAGATTTCATCACTACCCAAAAGGCCTTTAATAAGAGTGTAGAAGAAAAACTAAACAAACTAGATGATCTCTCTTCGAAGGTAGACAATTTAGCCAATGAGGTAGAATTGCTTAAAATTAGAACTTCTCCTCTTGAGGAGGGGAAGGTCACTCCTATGAATGCTATTCAAGTGCAAATTAATGAAAACATTAGGATGTTGGCTAAACTTAAATAGAGATGGGCTAGAGAAAGGAAGGAAGAAGATAGAATTAAGAACCTTCCTACCCACCACACTGTTGCTACTATCCAAGTTGTTGAGGATATCCAAACTCTTAGCACCCAATGCACTCCTGGTCCCATTGGACCTATTAATGGTGATGCTATGACTATAGAAACTACCAAACAAGTGAACCTAAAGGACACCACTACCACCTTACTTGATAGTAGTGACCTTGATTTTGACAATTGCACTCTTACCGAAGTTATTGATTTCCTTCACAAGATGTCTAGAGATCCCCGCACTAGCACGCTTAATCTTGCCTTCACAGAGCATATCACAAATGCTCTCATCAAAGCTAGGGAGGAGAAACTTAGAGTAGAAGCCTCCATACCTAGAAAGCTAGAAGATGGTTGGGATCCTATGATTAAAATTAAGTTGAATAACTTCTCTTGCTATGCTTTATGTGATGTTGGAGCTAGTACCTCCGTTATGCCCAAAAGAATATATGATATGCTTAAATTGAAACCTTTTGATTCTTGTTCTTTTGGTGTTCGTCTCGTTGATTCTTCCATAAAGAAACCTTTGGGGAGGATCGACGATGTTCTTATCATTGTCAATGACAATTACGTTCCCGTTGATTTTACTATTATGGATATTGAATGTGAACCTTCTTGTCCAATTATTTTGGGACGTCCTTTCCTACGCACCGTTGGTGCTATCATTGACATGAAAGAGGGGAATATAAAATTCCAATTTCCTCTCAAGAAAGGGATGGAACACTTCCCTCGAAAGAAGATTAAGTTACCTTTTGAGTCCGTTATACGGGCTAGCTATTCTTTTACTCTTGATAAAACTTGATCTCTATGCATTATGCCTAGCTTAAAGGCATAAAAGAAAGCGCTTTTGGGAGGCAGCCCACATGAATAAATTTTATTTTGCTTTTGATGTGTCTTGATGTTGTTACTACAGTAGCATCATCATTGTATCTTTGCTTTTCAACTTTGTGCCAAGTGTAGCCTCTGATTGCAAGAAAGTTCAAAAGTTGTGACGTGCTGTCCAGGAAACAGATTCTGTCCTTGGATAGAAAAATTCGTATAAAATCACCAGATCATCGTTTTGGTCTGAATTTTTTCGACAGCGTGCTCTATGCAATTGTCTTTCGTGCGTCTGTTCTGAGTTTTTTTATTAGAGTTGCAGAAGTGCCCCGAAAAAATCATTTACTACCTGTTGTTCTATTTTTCACAGATTCTGTCCTGTTTTGCCTTTCCTTCATTTTGCAAACCTTGAGCTTGCTTTTTCTTTGCAAAAACCTTTTGGCAATCTTGAGAAACAGTAGACCTTCAAGAATATCCTTATTTCCAGCAAGGAACAATTATTTTATTAAGGGTACTAACCTCGCTAATCAGATTATGATGAGTTATGTATGAAGGGAGTTTTCAAGTGTGCGAGGGAAGATGATAAAAAGATTCAGGAGTGTCAAATGCTCAAGCTTGGGGATGCCCCCATGCGCCCCCAAGAAATATTCAAGGAGACTCAAGCGTCAAAGCTTGGGGATGCCCCCGTGCATCCCCTTCTCCATCAACATTATCAGTTCGTCTTTCGTTCCACTATATTTTTATCACTTCATGTGTTATGTGCTATGCTTGGAGCGTCTTGCTTTTAGTTTTCCTTTTTAGTTTTTCTTTAGCTTTTCATAACGAGTCGGAACTCAGCTTTCTTTGTGTGGGAGAGAAACACGCTCCACTTCTACCTAGAACATAACATAGAATTTTCATGTCTATCTTTGCTGTGTGTGTTCTTTGTCTTTTAATAGCTACTATCATGCTCAGCTCTTAGTTTTCATGCTTATCTTTTTAAAGAGCTTTTCTTTAGTTGGTTGCTTGAACTCTCTTTAGTTATCATGATTATCTTATTAAGAGAGTTTGCTTCTGTTGCATTGGTTGATATGTCTATGATAAAGATGCTACGTGCATAATGGTGCTTAGTAGTTCATGTTTTCTTATGGTTAGTCTCAAATAGCTGGGGGGTTTCCAATGTGTTATTGGAGTACCAACATGATTTGTTTGCCTATGATGTGGTATGGTTTAGTAATATCTTCCTTCAAGAATTTATTTTGATTGACTTGGCGTATGCTCACGCATATTTAAGACTGTAAAGAAAGTCTGTCAAGCCTTGATGATCTTTTGTTTCTGAGTAGCGATATAACTACCATGCCTGATTCAATGTTGCTTTGTCGCTCTGCATGATTATGACCGTCATTGCTCTCTTAGTTGGTCGCTCCCAGTCTTTTGCTAACCTCCACCTGTACTAAGCGGACTGACTGCTTGTGCATCCAAATTCTTTTAAACCAGTTATGCCATATGAGTCCACCATACCTTCCTACATGGTATTTACCTGCCATTCCTAACGGAGACTTGCATGTACCATCTCGAAATTATTTAAAAAAATGCATTCCTATTTTGTGCCTCTGTTTTTAGTTCATGAGGAAGTAGTAGTTAATTCATGATCTTTTTAAGTTGGACAAGCTTCACCCCGGGATAGCATGTCTAATGTGCAAACCCATAATACGAGAAGGAACTGGCAAAGAGTGCGCCCGGCTCAAAATTAATATAACAAACAAACCCTCCTTCACGCTTTGTTCTTGAGAAATCAGAAAACTTTGGCAGTGATAAACAAAGGAGATTAAGAGGATGTGATCGTCCTCATTCGGGAGCCGTTCCTCGAAACTTGTCCATCTCAAGAAGTAATTGAGTTATCTGCTAGCATTCGTTGACGAAACATGCATAATCTAAAAATAATAATTATTACTTCTGTTTTAAAACCAATAGCTCTGGTACATGTTTTGTCTTTGTTTCCGACTACGGGTTTTCAACCTTGCCAACAAAAGCCACGGTTCGAGAGTCTCCACCTTCTTTTAAAGCACCAACTACTGAGAGCATGATTGTCATTCTGAGTGTAATGTGCATTGTCCCAAAGTAGCATTGTCTTTTGCATGATTATGATATCGTTTATTCTGAAATCATTGTATCTAGTCATCACTTAAACCTTGGAGGTGCCCCTGCATTTATGTTTGGCTTCACTAAAGGGGGCAAGCGAGATATCACTTTATCATATTTGCACACCATGCTCATTACAAATCTATTTGATGTTTCAGTATCATATTGTAAAACTTTCAGTTCTTTGTGATTTTCTCATGGGGCAACTTAATTACTACAGATTCATTGTCTCAGTAAGCTTTTGTCATATGACTATGAAAAGTCCTATATGGTTAATAGCATGTCACCACAGAAATTATTCTTGTTATCATTTACCTACTCGAGGACGAGCAGGAATTAAGCTTGGGGATGTTGATACGTCCAAAACGTATCTATAATTTCTGCTTGCTCCATGCCTATTTTGGGTGATATTGCTATGATATTTATACACTTCCATACACTTTTGATCATATTTGGACTAACATATTAACTCAGTGCACCCCAGTGCCAGTTTCTGTTTTCTGCTGTTTTTGTATTTCAGGTTTTCCCATTACGAAAACTGCCAGAAAAATCCCAGAAAAATTATATAAAAAATCAGCATTCCAGAAGCTTCCATGCGGCCAAAGTAGGGCCGGAGGGGACCCACAGGGGCTCCAGGCGGCCTGCCCACGCGCCCCCCCTGGCCGCTCCGGGGGGGCGCCTGGGCACCCCTGACCCCCTCTGATGCCCCCCCCTTTGGCATATATTTACACCGTGTCGCGGAAACCCTGATTCCAGACCCCTTTTCTCCAGACGCGATTCCGATCTCCGCCGCCATCGCCATCAAGCTTCGGGGGACCAGAATTCCTGCGCCGGCACCCTGCCGGGACGGGGAAGTGCCCCCGGATTCATCTCCATCGACGTTGCTTCCTCCCTCCATGATGCGGGAGTAGTTCCTCCTCGGGGCTGAGGTTCTTACCAGTAGCTATGTGGTCAATTCTTTCTCCCATGATGTGATCTTCGTTGTGATCATAGGCTATGTTAATCTAGGGTGATCCCATGATATTTCCCCTTCCTCTATGTATTGGATTGATGTACTCACTTGTCTTTATCTAGTATAATCCCCGAGACCAAGGTGACAGCGGTCTATTGGACATGGATTAGACAAGTATTTTCATGAGTGATTTCCTCTCTTGTGTGTTGATTGAAGATTGAGAGTCTCTTGGTGCTTGTCTTTGACTATCCTTTAGATATGTTGTGGTGATTGTGGGACTCTCTTTGGATGGCCGCGGTGACATTGGGAAATCCTTAGATTGAGAACTGCGAACTTTGAGGTGTGCTTTTGTAGCCCTACATAATTCTCGTCCTCTCTTGACCACGAAGGAATGACCTCCGAGTGTGTCCCCTTTGCATGTTTTATGGGAAATATCATGTGATTCGATTATGTTAATGTTGTTGGGAGTTTCCACTAGTGAAAGTATGAACCCTAGGCCTTGTTTACACCATTGCAATACCATTTGTGCTCACGTTTATCGCTTGTTTGCTTGCTGCACTTTTTATTACAGATTTATATTACTTTGTTTTGCCACCCATATCACTTGCCATTTAACATCTCTTCGCCGAACTAGTGCACCTATACATCTGACAAGTGTATTAGGTGTGTTGGGGACACGAGAGACTTCTTGTATTTTAGTTGCAGGGTTGCTTGAGAGAGACCATCTTCAACCTCTACTTCCCTGAGTTCGATAAACCTTAGGTCATCCACTTGAGGGAAATTGCTGCTGTCCTACAAACCTCTGCGCTTGGAGGCCCAACATAGTCTATAAGAGTAGAAGCGTGTGTAGACATCATGCGCCAAGCCCTGCAGATGGGATCTGCAGGGGGGGGGCGGCCTGGGGGGGGGGGAGACTTGCCACCCAAGGCATAGGGGGCGCCTCCCTCCCCTAGGGTTCCAACCCTAGGCGCATGAGGGAGGGCCCAGTAGGGTGCGCCAGCCCACCAGGGGCTGGCCCCCTTCCCCTTGCGGCCTAGGGGCCCCACCGGGATGGGTGGCCCCACCCGGTGGACCCCCGGGACCCCTCCGGTGGTCCCGGGACACTCCCGGTGACCCCCGGAGATCACCCGATGGCCGAAACTGGACTTCCTATATATCATTCTTTACCTCCGGACCATTCCGTAACTCCTTGTGACGTCCGGGATCTCATCCGGGACTCCAAACAACTTTCGGGTTTCCACGTGCATGTATCTCTACGACCCTAGCGTTACAGAACCTTAAGTGTGTAGACCCTACGGGTTCAGGAGACACGTAGACATAACCGAGACCACTCTCCGGCCAATAACCAACAGCGGGATCTGGATACCCATGTTGGTTCCCACGTGTTCCTCGATGATCTTCATCGGATGAACCACTGTGTCAAGGATTCACTCAATCCCGTATGCTATTCCCTTTGTCCATCGGTACGGTACTTGCCCGAGATTCGATCGTCGGTATTCCCGATACCCTGTTCAATCTCGTCACGGCAGGTCTCTTTACTCGATCTGTAATCCATCATCCTGTGACTAACTCCTTAGTCACCTTGAGCTCATTATGATGATGTCTTACCGAGTGGGCCCAGAGGTACCTCTCCGTCATACGGAGTGACAACATCCCAGTCTCGGTTCGTACCAACTCAACAGACACTTTCGGAGATACCCGATGCATACCTTTATAGCCACCCAGTTACGTTGTGACGTTTGGCACACCCAAAGTATTCCTACGGTATCCGGGAGTTGTACAACCTCATGGTCTAAGGAATAAATACTTGACACCGAAAAGCTTATGCATTACGAACTATACGATCTTGTGCTCTGCTCAGGATTGGGTCTTGTCCATCACATCATTCTCCTAATAATGTGATCCCGTTATCACTGACATCCCATGTCCATGATCAGGAAACCGTGACCATCTGTTGATCAACGAGCTGGTAACTAGAGGCCTACCAGGGACTCATTGTGGTCTATATATTCACACATGTATCGCTGTTTCCGTACAATACAATTCAAGCATGAATAACAGACAATTATCATGAACAAGGAAATATAATAATAATACTTTTATTATTGCCTCTAGGGCATATTTCCAACAGTTGTAAGGAAAGAGTATTATATCTTTGTTTTCATTTACCACCAACGATCGTAGCAAGTTGGTCTCGATATCTAAGGGATGCCATTTAACCTCGGTTGCATCTATGAGGTATGTGTTAATGAACCCAATATCACCTACTTGTCTTTCCTTCAATTCGACGATCTTCAATCTGCATAATATAGTGAGGATAATTATAAATACATGCAATGAAAGAGATCAGCTATATAGAGAGACTTAATGACAGAAGTAGTACTACTTAGAGACAGTAGCAGGTGACCGTTGCTTTATCGAGGGCCAATTGATTGAAAAACTGATAGAACTCCTCAAATGGAATAGGCAACAGTTCAATTCCAACGAGGTCATGCTTCGGTTTAACTCTCACATACAAGCTATCCCTCCCCCCAGACTCTCTGCAGATTTTCAAGTACCAATCATGCAATCTTCGCATATTCGTTGATTGAGATCTTTCATTTTTGACGAGAGGCTTTTTGTACTCGTATCTTTGTATCTGCACGTCCAAGAAATCATATTGTACATCGTCAGACACGTAATCTCCAAGATTGCTATAACCGGGCACCATCCTCGGATCATTAGCGACCATGTCGCTAGACACCTTGAGCGGGGGGCACGATTGGTCCGCTTGTTCGCCGAGCTGGGCAATTTGTTTCCCAGCTCGTCCTTCTGCTAACCTTTGATCACTTTTAGTACTTCCCGACCGCTTCGCTGCTTGAAATGACTTTTGAATCATGCGGTCATAGTTGTCCTTCGGCTTACTTTTCGCTGGTTGCTTCAGGGCAGCAAGAGTGCACTTTGCTTTCACCGGATCTATCTTCTCCTCCGGAGGTGGATGTCTCTGTGCTTTCAACCCTTCAAGCCAGTCCTTCACTTCGCCTTGAGCGATCTTCGTGTTTTCCTCGTCGGACCTCTCGTATGGTAACTTCTCTAGAGGCGTGAGAGAAGGACCGAATCTGCATCGCCTCCCGCCTCTGGCTGTACTGCTAGACGTCGCCAGACCAGACGAAGCGGCTGTCTTCTTTCCTTGCTTACGCGCCGGAGCAGGAGCAGCCGGAGCGGCGGCAGGTCTCTTCCGCCCTTGCTGACTAGGCGGAGAAGGAGAAGCAGGCTGGCTGCTCGGGCGCGCCGGCGTAGGCGGAGAAGGAGGAGGCTGGCTGCTCGGGCGCGCCGGCGCAGGCGAAGGAGGCGGAGTGCCGCCACGCGCCGGAGAAGGAGCCGGAGTGCCCTGCTCGTCACTCGCCGGAGGAGGAGGTGGTGGAGGAGGCGGAGTGCCCTGACTCGCCGGAGGAGGAGGAGGAGGAGGCGGAGGCGTCCAGTTGAGAATGTTGATGAGGTCCTTCCGCCATAGGCATGGAGTCTTCAGTGTAGAACCCAGCCGAGTCTCCCCTTCACCGGTAGGGTGGTCAAGCTGGAGCTCCTCAAATCCCTCCGTAATTTCATCCACCATCACCCTAGCATATCCTTCTGGAATCGGCCGTCAGTGAAAAGTGTCGCCGGGTCCAGTAGGATAAACAGAGCCAGCAGCCGCCTTGACCTTTAGATTTATCCACTGCGTCATAAGGTGGCAATTTTGTGCCTCCGTGATAGCATCCACGGGAAACCTGGCAGTAGCCGTCAAGACAGGCTCCGGCTGAAGCAGCTCGGTGGAAGCCACGCTGCTTCTCCGCTGAGATGGCGGGGTAGCTTCGGGGGAAGCTTCGGCAATTCTTTTGTCCCGATTTGCTTCCCGTTCCTCTATCGCTTGTATTCTGGCCCGCAGCGCCTGCAGTTCGGTCTGCTCCATTTTCTTCCTCCTCTCGTGGCATTTGTAGCCGCCTGCGTCCGGAAATCCAGCACGCCACGGAAGGGAGCCTGGCGTGCCTCGTGTCCGTCCAGGGTGCTCAGGATTCCCGAGGGCCATTGTCAGCTCGTCGTTCTCTCTGTCGGGGAAGAACGTCCCTTCATCCGCTGCTTTGATATACTGCCGCATCTTCTTGAGTGGTGTTTCCAATTGCTTGTCCGTCCAAATGCACCTCCCTGATACAGGGTCCAAGCTTCCGCCAGCCCCGAAGAACCAAGTCCGGCAACGGTCTGGCCATTGCGTTGTCTCTGGTTCGATCCCTTTCTCAAGCAGATCATTCTCAGCCTTGGCCCACTTAGGCCGGGCTCTAAGGTAGCCACCTGACCCCGTGCGATGGTGATGCTTCTTCTTCGCAGCATTTATCCGGTTTGTCGCCGACATCTTCTTACTCTTTTCCGATGTCTTATAGGCCACAAATGCGGGCCAGTCATCTTTGATCTTCTCATATATGCCCACGAATTCTGGAGTCTCTTTATCGCGGACAAACTTATTCAGTTTTTTCTTCCATGCCCTGAATCGGTCCGCCATCTTCGAAAGAGCAGCAGACTTGATTAATTCCTCTTTAACTGGATTCGCCGGATCATCCTCTGGCGGTAGGATGAAATTTGACTTCAGTTCAGTCGAAAGATCTTCTTTCTGCATATCAGTGACATAAGACACCTGAGCGTCTTTTGCAGCCGGCTTTAACCATTGATGGATGCTGATCGGGATCTTGTCCCTAACTAGAACCCCGCACTGATTAACAAATGCGTTCTTTGTCCGGATGGGTTCAATCGGCTCGCCGGAGCGCGAGATTTCTGAGATCTCAAACTTTTCATCCGGCCTCAACTTTTTCTTCGCGCCTCGTCTATTTACCAAAGATTTGCTCGATCCGGAGGGCTAGAAAAAGGAACAAAGACGAGAGTTAATGAATGCATCAATTAACTAGTCAGCACAGGCTTAACTAACATATATACCTCCTGGCCGGACTCGGTTCGGTCACCGGAGCCAGCATCATGGTCTCCTTCTTGCACCGGCATTGGGTCACCGGAGCCGTCCTCACGGTCTACTTCTTCCATGTGCATTGGGTCACCGGAGCCATCAATATCATAGCCTAGATCTTCCATCTGCAGCTCTCTTTCCACCTGCTCATTGGTGTCATTGAGAAACGACAAGATGGCATCTTGTCCGTCTGCGATTATGTCCATCAACATCGCTTCTTGTGCTAGGTCTCGGGTGTTGTCGTCCATAGTTTCTACAAATATTTACAACATGCCAATTATTATTCAAACATGACAGATGGATATATTAATGACAAACGTAGAACTAGCTTCGACCCTCGACCCCTGGACGACCCTCGACTGCTCGGCGATCCACAACCCTAGACCCCCTCATGTCACATTTTGTCTAGTGTCAAAGGATTCAACAAAACCAATACTTCATCATTAGGCGAAAGTAACAGTCGCATGATGGTACGAAGCTCTCCAAAGTTATTTTGGAACGGAGTCCCAGAAAGGATAATTCGTAACAAAAGACGGATTATCCTATCAGGAACTCCGTTCCAAAACAACTTTGCATAACTTCGTACCAACATGCCCCGGTTACTTCTGGCAAATGATGAAGTCATGGATTTCTTCAATACTTTG
>LR738710.1:932296229-932322002 GCA_902687465.1 Secale cereale
TTGTTATTTACTTTTGATATAAGCCCTTTATGTGATGTCGCTCAGACGTCCGACTGTGGCATTCTTGTTATTTACTTTTGATATAAGCCCTTTATGTGACGTCGCTCAGACGTCCGACTGAGGCATTCTTGTTATTTACTTTTGATATAAGCCCTTTCTGCGGTGTCGCCCCGACGCCCGACTGCGGCATGTTTATTCTATTTTACCTTTTGAGGCGTCGCTTCAGACACCCGATCGGTCTTCAGCTGTTCATTTATATTGCGGTGCTAATTGAATTACTCGCGTGTGCATTATTGCTCGTGTGCATCATGTTTGCATTTGTTATATCTTAAGTCCAAACTGTCTTGCGAGTACATTCAAAGTACTCACCTGGCTTGTTGATTTGGCCAGATGTTGACGAAGGCGATCTTATGGATGAAGAGTTCGATAGCGAGTCCGACGCCTAAAGGAGTCCCAGTCAGTCCCTTGCGATCCTGGAGTTGGTCACTTGTATTATATCCGCTTCCGCCACCATAATAAAAATCATCAAGCCTCACTCCGACGCTTGATGAGTGTAAGATATTGGAGTCACGCCACCCACATCACTGTGATATATCCACCATCACTATATCTACGAGTTAGTAGTTATGCCACCATTTCCCCTTTGTGTCATATCCGCCTTTATGTGTAATATTGGCGCGCTTGTAATAAATTGTTGAGCAGCCTCAGCTCAACCCTGTATAATATTTAGAGCTTCTGGATTTTCTGTATCAAGGATTTGTCTGCCAGTATGGAGGACCTCTCTATACTAGTTGGCGGAAGGGGCGATTTTTCAATAAAAGTTTTATTGGAAAACCGGTCCTGACACCGATCCTCTCTTTCCCTCTCCTTCGCATCCCCGTCCTCAGGCCCGAGCCTCCGCGCCAGAGCCTCCCTCGGTGGCCTCCCATCGCCCGCATCGCCACCGGCCCCTAGGCCTTTAGCTCCCTCAAGCCGCAGCCTGCAACGCTCCTTCGCCTCTCCTCGTCCAGGGCGCCAGCCTCCTCCCTCCGCGGATCTCTCCTCTGCGACGCCCCCTCGAGCGCCAAGCCCGAGCGCCTCCATCCCGCGCCGACGCGCGCCCAGGCCGTCTCGGCCCCGTCCTCCTCGTCCGCCCCGTCTCCCAGCGCCCGAGGCCTGCAGCGCCTCCTCGCCGTGGACTCCCTCCGGCCCTCTGGCTCGCTCGGGCAGGGCCCCCTCCGTCCCCAAGGCAGGACGCCGCCCTGCCTCGTCTCCCTCCAGCGCGGAGCCGGCCGCCCCAAGCCAGCGCTCGTGCTCCTCCTCTGCCCGCCGTGTCTCCTTCCAGCGCCCCAAGTCGTCCCCGTGCAGCTCCTCGTCTGTGCAGTACCGGCGCCGCCCCAAGCACCTCCAGCACTTCAGCGCCAAGACCTTGCTGCCATGGCCTCGTCGCCCCGTCGTGCTGCCGTGTTTGTGTTTTGTTGCTGTGGTTGTTATCCCAGGTCCTCGGGATGCGTCAAGTTCCTCTTCAATATGAACGGCTACACGACGATGCGCAAGTTCTACAAAGCGTCAAGTCCGACTACACGGCGATATGTCAAGTACCCCTACGATCGCGAAGTAACAAGTACCTCGACGACATGTACAACTACGACTCGAGACGAGACCGGCAAGACCGAACGGCTACGATGGCGAGTACCTCTCCGATGAACGTGAACAACTACATGGCGATGCGACAAATACCACTACTTCCACTACCGTCGCAAACGAGGAATTCGCCAAGTACCACGACACGATAACGTGAACAACTACTTTTCATCTTGTTCCGCTCGCTCACTCCACCTTTGCTTTTGCTCCGGTCTCTCAAGAAGTTACCAGAACCGAGATGTTGCCGTTGCAGCATTTTCGGATTGTTGCCGTGGCACCTTTTTCCTTCCACCGCGGTGACAAAACTTCATGTCTTCTTCATGTTAAACTTTTTAATAAAATTTCATAAACTTGTCCATGTCATCCGCATCATGTTAACAACATTAATATGTGTGAATTGTTGTTGCTTATAATTACTAAACATGCTTATGGGGATTTTCCGGATATGTTGTTGTTGTTCTTCCGGCCTCATTTAAAATGTCTAAATAGTGTAGTTTTATTATGCTTCACCTCTTGCCATGTTAACAAACGTTTAATCTTGTCTTGTAATAAAGGAGAGTCAATTAAATAATTAAATGTGGTGTTTCGTCAATATGCAACTCATTGCATATTGAGCTCCACTTAACTTGTAGATTTGTTTGTGCACTTTGCCATGCCATGCATATTTAAACCGGACATGCATCATACTTGGATGTGCATCGTATGCCATGTTTATGATTGTGTGTTTACCGTGTTGTTTGCTTCTTTCCGGTTGCTTCTCTTGTTAGCTTCGGTTTCGTTCCGGAGTTGTGAGGATTCGCTCGACTGTTGCTCCTTCGGCTTCGTGGATCCGTTCTTCTCCCTTGTGGAATCCCAGGCAAGATGATCATACCCTTGGATACCTTTATTACCATTGCCATGCTTAGTTGTCTCGATGCTATCGTTACATGTCGCGCTACCCATCTTTTATGTCAGCCTCTCCTTGTTGCCATGAAACCTCTAACATTTGAAACCTTCCTAGCAAAACCACTGTTTGGCTAGGTTACCGCTTGCTCAGCCCCTCTTATAGCGTTGTTAGTTGCAGGTGAAGATGAAGATCGTTCCAGGTGGGAACTTGTTGTTGGATATATCACAATATCTATAATTATTATTAACACACCTATATACTGGGCATGGGTGGAAGGCTTGGCCTTTTGCTCGGTGTTTTGTTCCACTCATGCCACCTTAGGCGCCGATAAACCGGCATTATGTTCCTTGATTTTGCGTTCCTTACACGATGGGTGAAATGGGGACCCCTTGACAGTTCGACTTTGAATAAAACTCCTCCAGCAAGGCCCAACATTGGTTTTAATTTGCCTCATAATAACAACTTAATTAATTAATTAAAATTGCATAGGGGGTCGCGTCCCCGAGGATTCTTAATTCTACATAGCAGGGGGGCCAGTGCTGATGGTGTTGGTCCCAAACGGGGGTCCTGCGGGGCCACCGCGGGGAAACTCGAGGATTGATTTTACCTGTAGCATCGCCCATCCGGTTGTGGCCTGAGACGAGATACGCGCGGCTACTATCAGGGTGTCGGCACGCCGGGAGGTCTTGCTGGACTTGTTTTACCATTGTCGAAATGACTTGTGCTACCGGGATGCCGAGCCTGATCGGATTTTCCCTAAGATAAGGGGTGATGATATTATATTTATCACTTCAGCTAATCGTGAGAGCTTGTGATGGGCTAAGTTGGAACACCCCTGCAGGGTTATGATCTTTCGAAAGCCGTGCCCGCGGTTATGTGGTAGATTGGAATTTGTTAATGTCCGGTTGTAGAAAACTTGACAGAGGATCTGAAGTAAAACACACAACTGTGTGAGTAACCGTGACTGTCTCTTTTCACTTTGGAGAAGAGAACACGGTGGGGTTATGTTTGACCGTATGTAGTTAGGATCTTTAGCGATCACCACTTTTGTGACCGTTTGCGTAGCTTCTCATCTTATTCTGGTACTCGTAAGTTAGCCACCATATTATGCTTAGCCGCTGCTGCAACCTCACCACTTTACCTCTTCCTACCTAAAGCTTTGCTAGTCTTGATACCCATGGTTATGGGATTGCTGAGTCCTCGTGGCTCACAGATACTACAACACCAGATGCAGGTTTAGCCGAGTTTGATGCAGGAGCTGGTTCAAGTGCTTCACCGGGAGCTCGATGAAGAGTTTGGCCGTATGTTTGAGACGTTTCGACGATCAGTAGTGGTTTCTACTAGGATTCGATCCTGACCTGTGGCTTTATGTTGTTTTGGTATCTTTCTGTTGGATCTTCGCCCGTAGTCGGGTTGTGATGTTTTGAATGATGCTATGCTTATGTAATGTATTGTGTGAAGTGGCGAGTGTAAGCCAACTATCTTCTTTTGCAATTTAATCCCTCTTTTACATGAGTCATGCAAAGATACCAAACTTGAGATCATTCTAGGATGGGCTTATACCTTTAAGTCGTGCCTCGACACGTAGGAGGTATAGTCCCATCCTGGGCATTACAAGTTGGTATTCAGAGCCTTCTCCGACCTAGAAGCCCCCACTGATTGATCGAATCGTTGACGGTTGAGTCTAGGCACACACTAAAAATGTTTTGAGTCCTATATATATATCGGAGAGTAGGATTTCTTTTGCTCCTCATCTCTTTTCACTCTGGTGAGGACTCCTGACGATTACTCTTATCTCTTCTACTTTCAAAAATTGCACCAAATTTTTTTTAGGATCTCGCGAGTATTGTTTGGATTGTTTCGATGTCTTTGTGACGAGAACATTGTTCTCGATGCCTCCTGTCATTAGGGGTTGTGGCAGTGTCCCGGGGAGTTGAGCTCCGAGGTGTTGTCGTCACAAATCCATCGCGGCAGTACTAGAATACTTAAGACGGCCGACATCGAAAACTCTCCTATGCGGTTAGTGGCAAGATAACCCTGACATCACCCAGTACTGGGGAGGTAGTTCGGGAGTATTGGCATAGCTTGTATAGTGGATGCGTTTCGAAGGTCCGAGGTAAACGGTTTCCGAGAACAACTGGTTATGTGTTGAAGGATGGATACAGCTGGATGTAGGTTTAGAGTTGAGTGCGCGGTGCTTCCCCTGTATCCCCAACACCTGATTGCATAACTGGAAACTTTCGGAAATTAATAGGTGGGTTCATCTAGTAGTTCTAGGCATTCTTTCAACGGATGCACGATATGAAGTTCGGGGTTCTACATTGAGTGAAGTGGTTTTATGGACTTGTTCTGATCGGGAGTTGCATCTTAAAGGGTCCTTGGCTATGCTGATCCAGGGATTGCAAAACCCTTTTGTAACACGTTCCATGAGCTTTCAGCACGAAGATGTCGAATGAAGCTTCTATCTTGTATTTGTTCCATCTGATCCTTGTTCCTTTTTATTTATCTTTTGTTCTCCCTAGTGGCTTCTCGTCAAGTTCATGTACCTGCGGAATTCATTCGTTCAATTATCTGTTCGGATAGATATGTTGCAACATAATCTTCTTCATAAACATTTATCTTTTGTTTCGTTTTGATTCTGGTATTCGAGTTGCTTCGATGTCAAATGTTGATTCCATACCTTTTTCCTAATCGGTGTTCTCATATTTCTATGGGAGCGCTAGTCCTTCTTAACCATCAAGATCTTCATGGTAATTCTTTTTCAACCGGTGTGCCTTCTCTTCAAGTTTTCCATACGGACGCCGTTGAGAAATCTGACGATTTGTCTGTTTCATTCTTTCCAAGTTGTCTTTGTTTTACCCACCCTCCCACCCTTTTTCTTCTTGGAGCCAGAAATTCTCAGATGAAGTATCCATTTTATTCATATGAGGTTTCTTCATTCTTTTCCTTCAATGTTCTTATCCGGTGATTATCGTGAAAATGCTCAAGAGCTTCAAGTTCATCATTCTTTTGTTCATAATTCTGTCGGTGGATGTAATTCAAGATTTTGGTGTTGATCTTATCCTTTTCCTCATTTCACAATGCTTTCTTATTCCGGTGCTCCAATTAATCATTCTCCTCTTGTTATTCATATCCGGAGTGCTGAAGATTCATAATTCCATTCTTAATCCGTTCAAATTATTTTTTGAGGATTGTCATCTTATTCAAGCCATTTAATTCAACCGGTGCTATATCTCGCAAGCAACCTTTTTCCAACGGTGATTTCTTTGAGTGGGCCCTAACCCACAGGTCTTTTCCCAGGATCTTACCTGACTCTTCTAATTATTTTCCGGAGTTATTCTAAAATTCTTTTCAAAATGTGACATAAGAATGATTTCCATCAGTCACAGTCCTTCTCCAAGATCGCTTTCAATTTTTTTTTTCATCATTGGTTCAACCTTTTAATTCTTCACTACGGAGTGCCTTTACAATTCATGGTGGTGTATCTCATCGTCTTCTCGGATTTTGAAGACCCGAAGAAGAGTTTCTCTTAAATCTTGGCCCGTTCTCTTGAAGATTCATCGTTCTAGCTTCATACCTTCCTCATTATTGTTTTGATTGTGAGGAATTATTTTCATAACCATCCGAAGCATTTCATGAATTCTTTTCTTTGTGATCCTCCGAAGGCCATCATTTCAGAAGATTTCTTCGTTCTCAGTTTTCAACTTCGTCCTCCAAATATTCTTCATTGATGTCTCTTCGTTCTTCTCCATATTCTTACGGTGGCTCATTCAAGTTACTCTTCCGTTGTTATCGTATTAATTCATTTGTTCTTTTCATAATCCTACCGGTGCTTCGTTGAAGATTTACCCAAGCTTGTGCGAGATCTCTCTTTAATTCTTTCCAACGAGAATAAGTAGCATGCCAAATCCTTTGGTTGTCATCAATTTAAATTGGTGAAGGAGATGCATGACATAATTCTTATTCTTATTCCTTCAAGGTGACTTAATTCTTTTCTCCGGAGCTTGTTCATCATATCATATCCTTGGTCCTAAGTTGTTCATCTTGTTTTCCGGAGCTTCAAGTTATTTTCAATTATATCTTTTCAAACCTCCATCTAATTTACCGCAGGCCTTGAATCTTACTGTTTTCATCTTTCACTTCTCATGCTCTCATTACCGGAGTTCTTCATGGTGGTTCATCATGTTTTAATTCATCCTCGAAGTCTTCATCAAGATTCTTGTTGGAGCTCAAACATTCTTCATCATGCATTCCAGTTGCAATCCTTTCTACCTTATCTTCAGATGGTGTTATGTCATTCTTGACAATTCCTTCATGTTTTATGATTCACGAGTTTCAAGAATGAGATATTTAAAACCATCATTTTCTTTGTTCAGGAGATCTTTCCAACTCTCCAATTATTCGTTGGAGTTATCTTGGGTTGTATTTCACCTAAAAGCTTTCCTTGAGAATTGTTGCTATTATGGTGCTTATAAATGTCCCAAGTTCTTCATTTATCCTCTCCGTGAGATAACTCTTTCGTCTCCTGGTTGATCTCAATCCAATCAAATGTTTTCGTAAGTGGCTGGTTGTCACCTCATAATTTTGAGATGTTTTCCATAAGCCCACATGAAGCTTATTCGTTTCGTTGTTGATTTTTTCAATCAACGCCGTTCAACCCTTCTTGTAAGGATGCCCTTTCAAATTTAATTTTGGGAGAAGTTGTCATTTTCTTCTCCATTCATTTCTTTCATTGATTATATGCTATTCTTTCATTCCGGAGGCATTATTATGTTGCTCTCTCCAAACCATCATCTCGTTTTATCAAGATCTTGTTCTTTTCCTTGCTTATCATTTAACTGGAATGTTGTCACCTACATTCTAGTTCCCTCATCTTATCTAGTTTTGCCTATCTTTTTAACCGGAGTGCTGTCTGAATCTTTCTTACCTTTCTAAGGCTATATGTTGTTGATTTCTTCAAGTATCATTCCATCTCCTCAAGTTCTTGTTAATTCCTTCCATTTTCAGACGGAGTGCTGTCCGAATTCTGTCATTCTTATTCCTTGGCTATACCATTGCAGTTTCATATTCTTTTGGTTCGTAAGCTCTTGTTTCATGTCTTTCAACCTTTAAGGTTCTTATAATGTTCCTTGTTCCTCCTACTTACCGGAGTGCTCTTAACTTCATTCATCTCCGTTGTATTCTTCTTTCATTTTGGTCAACCTCTCAAGGTTCTTGGGTTTCACTCGTCTGTCAAAGAAGCAACTTTGTTTTACCTCCTCCTTTTTAGTTTTTACCCGGTGCTATCTCTAGGATCTCGGATCGAGATCCTCTGTTAGTGTGGGAGAGTTGTGACGCCCGAAGACCGACGTCCCAGAAGATTCCAGAAGATTCCAGAAGATTCCAGATGTTCCGGGTTGCCCGTGTGTTTTCTTTTGTGCTTGTGTTTTTATTTTTGCATTGCATCATGTCATCATGCCATCATGTCATATTTATTTTTGCATCTCAACCTAAATAAATTGTGTGGACCTTCGGTCCATTTAAATCGAGGGAAGATTGTCTTCTCTTTATAACATATGAAAGCCTCTCAATATTATTAGGGAGCTATGTTAAATATTCCATTGTTTTGGAACCACCGAAACACACTTGCATATCTTCCTTATTTTGTTGGAACCATTTTGTTGGGTTGGTAATATTCCATAAAGCCTTACAAAAATGTTCCATCTTTTATTTTATGTTCATGGCCTCCTTTCTTATTTTTTTGAGCTCTCTCTCTATTTTTTTTTTACTGCTAAAGAATTAGAGAAGGAGAGAGAGGCCCTCAGCCTCTAGGCCCTTTCCATTCCAGCCGCAGGCTAGCTTTTCCTCCTCTTGGCTCTTGGGCCTCCTCCTCCCTCCTGGCCCATCTGGCCCAACACCTCCTCCAACCCTAGCCGTCCGCACCCAGGCTCCCATCTCCCTCTCGTTTCCTCCATCCGCCGCCAGGAGCCTCGACCGATTCCCTCGCTCGCCCGAAACCCCTCCCGTTTCCCTCGATCCAGAGCCCGATCCTCTCTTTCCCTCTCCTTCGCATCCCCGTCCTCAGGCCCGAGCCTCCGCGCCAGAGCCTCCCTCGGTGGCCTCCCATCGCCCGCATCGCCACCGGGCCCTAGGCCTTTAGCTCCCTCAAGCCGCAGCCTGCAGCGCTCCTTCGCCTCTCCTCGTCCAGGGCGCCAGCCGCCTCCCTCCGCGGATCTCTCCTCTGCGACGCCCCTCGAGCGCCAAGCCCGAGCGCCTCCATCCCGCGCCGACGCGCGCCCAGGCCGTCTCGGCCCCGTCCTCCTCGTCCGCCCCGTCTCCCAGCGCCCGAGGCCTGCAGCGCCTCCTCGCCGTGGACTCCCTCCGGCCCTCTGGCTCGCTCGGGCAGGGCCCCCTCCGTCCCCAAGGCAGGACGCCGCCCTGCCTCGTCTCCCTCCAGCGCGGAGCCGGTCGCCCCAAGCCAGCGCTCGTGCTCCTCCTCTGCCCGCCGTGTCTCCTTCCAGCGCCCCAAGTCGTCCCCGTGCAGCTCCTCGTCCGTGCAGTACCGGCGCCGCCCCAAGCACCTCCAGCACTTCAGCGCCAAGACCTTGCTGCCATGGCCTCGTCGCCCCGTCGTGCTGCCGTGTTTGTGTTTTGTTGCTGTGGTTGTTATCCCAGGTCCTCGGGATGCGTCAAGTTCCTCTTCAATATGAACGGCTACACGACGATGCGCAAGTTCTACAAAGCGTCAAGTCCGACTACACGGCGATATGTCAAGTACACCTACGATCGCCAAGTAACAAGTACCTCGACGACATGTACAACTACGACTCGAGACGAGACCGGCAAGACCGAACGGCTACGATGGCGAGTACCTCTCCGATGAACGTGAACAACTACATAGCGATGCGACAAGTACCACTACTTCCACTACCGTCGCAAACGAGGAATTCGCCAAGTACCACGACACGATAACGTGAACAACTACTTCCTCTTCGGAAACGTGAACGACTACTTCCTCTACTTCCACTACGTCCCTCGACGATCTCGAACCGCCCCGAAACGATTGTTCCGAAGGTATAACCCTGAGACGTGACCCGTGTGATGCTTGCTTGTGTTGTATGAAATGTCTCCCTTGTGTGCTCCGCGCCCGTTGTGCCGTTTCATCTTTTGTCATGTCCCTCGGTTGCCTCGTCGCCGACTCGTGGGAACCCGGCAACGGGATCACCCCACCTTTCATCTTGTTCCGCTCGCTCACTCCACCTTTGCTTTTGCTCCGGTCTCTCAACGAGTTACCGGAACCGAGATGTTGGCGTTGCAGCATTTTCGGATTGTTGCCGTGGCACCTTTTTCCTTCCACCGCGGTGACAAAACTTCATGTCTTCTTCATGTTAACCTTTTTAATAAAATTGCATAAACTTGTTCATGTCATCCGCATCATGTTAACAACATTAATATGTGTGAATTGTTGTTGCTTATAATTACTAAACATGCTTATGGGGATTGTTGTTGCTTATAATTACTAAACATGCTTATGGGGATTTTCCGGATATGTTGTTGTTGTTCTTCCGGCCTCATTTAAAATGTCTAAATAGTGTAGTTTTATTATGCTTCACCTATTGCCATGTTAACAAACGTTTAATCTTGTCTTGTAATAAACGAGAGTCAATTAAATAATTAAATGTGGTGTTTCGTCAATATGCAACTCGTTGCATATTGAGCTCCACTTAACTTGTAGATTTGTTTGTGCACTTTGCCATGCCATGCATATTTAAACCGGACATGCATCATACTTGGATGTGCATCGTATGCCATGTTTATGATTGTGTGTTTACCGTGTTGTTTGCTTCTTTCCGGTTGCTTCTCTTGTTAGCTTCGGTTTCGTTCCGGAGTTGTGAGGATTCGCTCGACTGTTGCTCCTTCGGCTTCGTGGATCCGTTCTTCTCCCTTGTGGAATCCCAGGCAAGATGATCATACCCTTGGATACCTTTATTACCATTGCCATGCTTAGTTGTCTCGATGCTATCGTTACATGTCGCGCTACCCATCTTTTATGTCAGCCTCTCCTTGTTGCCATGAAACCTCTAACATTTGAAACCTTCCTAGCAAAACCACTGTTTGGCTAGGTTACCGCTTGCTCAGCCCCTCTTATAGCGTTGTTAGTTGCAGGTGAAGATGAAGATCATTCCAGGTGGGAACTTGTTGTTGGATATATCACAATATCTATAATTATTATTAACACACCTATATACTGGGCATGGGTGGAAGGCTTGGCCTTTTGCTCGGTGTTTTGTTCCACTCATGCCACCTTAGGCGCCGATAAACCGGCATTATGTTCCTTGATTTTGCGTTCCTTACACGATGGGTGAAATGGGGACCCCTTGACAGTTCGACTTTGAATAAAACTCCTCCAGCAAGGCCCAACATTGGTTTTAATTTGCCTCATAATAACAACTTAATTAATTAATTAAAATTGCATAGGGGGTCGCGTCCCCGAGGATTCTTAATTCTACATAGCAGGGGGGGCCAGTGCTGATGGTGTTGGTCCCAAACGGGGGTCCTGCGGGGCCACCGCGGGGAAACTCGAGGATTGGTTTTACCTGTAGCATCGCCCATCCGGTTGTGGCCTGAGACGAGATACGCGCGGTACTATCAGGGTGTCGGCACGCCGGGAGGTCTTGCTGGACTTGTTTACCATTGTCGAAATGACTTGTGCTACCGGGATGCCGAGCCTGATCGGATTTTCCCTAAGATAAGGGGTGATGATATTATATTTATCACTTCAGCTAATCGTGAGAGCTTGTGATGGGCTAAGTTGGAACACCCCTGCAGGGTTATGATCTTTCGAAAGCCGTGCCCGCGGTTATGTGGCAGATTGGAATTTGTTAATGTCCGGTTGTAGAAAACTTGACAGAGGATCCGAAGTAAAACACACAACTGTGTGAGTAACCGTGACTGTCTCTTTTCACTTTGGAGAAGAGAACATGGTGGGGTTATGTTTGACCGTATGTAGTTAGGATCTTTAGCGATCACCACTTTTGCGACCGTTTGCGTAGCTTCTCATCTTATTCTGGTACTCGTAAGTTAGCCACCATATTATGCTTAGTCGCTGCTGCAACCTCACCACTTTACCACTTCCTACCTAAAGCTTTGCTAGTCTTGATACCCATGGTTATGGGATTGCTGAGTCCTCGTGGCTCAAAGATACTACAACACCAGATGCAGGTTCAGCCGAGTTTGATGCAGGAGCTGGTTCAAGTGCTTCACCGGGAGCTCGATGAAGAGTTTGGCCGTATGTTTGAGACGTTTCGACGATCAGTAGTGGTTTCTACTAGGATTCGATCCTGACCTGTGGTTTTATGTTGTTTTGGTATCTTTCTGTTGGATCTTCGCCCGTAGTCGGGTTGTGATGTTTTGAATGATGCTATGCTTATGTAATGTATTGTGTGAAGTGGCGAGTGTAAGTCAACTATCTTCTTTTGCAATTTAATCCCTCTTTTACATGAGTCGTGCAAAGATACCAAACTTGAGATCATTCTAGGATGGGCTTATAACTTTAAGTCGTGCCTCGACACGTAGGAGGTATAGTCCCATCCTGGGGATTACAGCACATTTCCAGCATTGAACACAACTCCTTCATCATCAATCTGGTACAATTTGGGCTCTCCAATTTGTTCTATTGGGGTCTGCACCTCAATGACATTAACACTGGTATTTATATTTGGAACTTTCTCTGCACTGGACCTAACTACTGTCACATTCAATATCTTGTTATTCTGCTGTCCTATGTGATCTAAAAATTGCTCTAACTTATCATCATCATCTATTTCTTCCATTCCTTCAATCCCTAGCCCAGGGTCCCTCACATAGTACATATAATCCCTAAAACCATACCCTTCTGTCTCCATCAGTTCTACCAAATTGTAATATGTGATGTCTGACATCATCATACTCCTTTCAATATTATCTCTATCATGAAAATGCATCCTCAATTCCCAAACATCACCTTCAAGACTGCAAATAATAATACAACAGTGCACTATTTAAAGAACTATATATCCTTCTAATTACATATCTTCAACACACACAAACCCTAGAACTATAACACACACAATCCCTAGCTATAATTACAGAACTAATATCACAAAAAATCCTATACAACTGCAACCATAACAAAGTCCTATGGCCAAACAACTACATTGCAATGGACCTAACCACTACAGTAACCCTAACCCTAGCAACAGAAAGGGGAATGGGATTGGGATCTCACTTGACGCCGCCGAAAGATGAAGCAATGTGCTGGCTTCCATCTGGATTGGCCTTCACCGCCGCGGCGAAAGCTCTGGCCGCCCGAAATTCCACCGAGTACTGCGGGTCCTCCTCTTGCTCCTCTTCTTCTGCCGTCGCCTTCGTAGGGTTCGAGCTCCCGCACATCTCGCCAGTGGATGGCGGGGCGCCGCCGCCAGCTTCGCTCGATTTCGCCGGAGTCATGTCTGCGACGGGGTAGGGATGGTGCGCCGCTAGGTTTCGGGGGCGGGGCGGGAACAGGGGAGAAGAAGGGGAATCGGGGGAAGAAGACGGGGGAAGCGGGGATAAGAGAAAACAGAACAAACGGCGCCGTCGCACGGCGTCTAACGGCTGTCGGACCGGCCGACAGTGCCACGTCGGCAAAAAACGGGACCCACCTATCATAATCCCACTTATCGGTGCCCGATCCGCCGATTAGTGCTTTCTGCAAATTGTTTACACAAGAGGTGGTGTTTTTTGCAACGAAACTGTAACGTAGTGATTTCTGCTGACCTAGCCTTCAAACTGGTGGTTTTCTGCAATTTACTCTATGCCACCTATATCCCACTCTCATGCTGGCAAATTAAAGATCTGCTGACAAGCGACAACAACAACAAGCGGCAACTAAGGTTAGCTTTCCCTCCATCTCAATCCACGTCTCCACCACTATCTAAGTAAATTAGCAGGCCACGACCATGGGCAGATCAGAAGCTCATGCCTAGTGACAGTCAACCAGAACCATTTTACTATCCAATTTCGTGGCCCTAAAACACCAATATTAATGCACGGGTGCATGCTAATTTACTTGCTTGCCTTGCTAAAAAAAACCAGGGTCATAAAGAGTCCATACCTGCTGAGAATCTCTGATTTTTGTCCATCCCACTGCAGGACGCATAACTTATATCTTTCTGTGGCAATAAAAACGGAGTCCTGGGTGTCATTCTCAAAAGGGGGAAACAGATAGCACATCATTTGGGCAGAAATACCACACAAAGAAAAAAGCTGAAGACACAGATCATCAACTCACATGAGGCCGGAAGAGCTCAATCGTCGCGATCCTCCCATATATAGGCATCCCACATAGGCTATCGACAACAGCATTTGCGGTTCACCAGATGACCATTTTTTTCAATGTTCCAGCAGTGAAACTGGCAAGGATGAGCTCGCATGTACAGAGATGAAATACTACTCAAAATGAAAGACGGATGCCCCTTGCAGAAGGAATCAAGGCAATCCAGTAATAGGTAAAATCATGATGACTTGAAAAATGAGGAATACACACAAATTTTGTTGTTGATGGTACCAGCAGGCTCACAGTTTGTCATGGCATTTTTGATGGACTGCACATTCAACTCCTCATTGAGATTTCAACAACACTGAATCTGAATGGTTTAGTCACACAAAAACATATTTTAGCACGAAACTTAAAACTTGTAAAATGGTTTGCAAGCTTGTCATTCAACTTGTAAAAAGGAAGAAACTTGAAATTTTCTGTAGCGTTGTTGCCGTGATCGACCGTGTATTGTTATGGCTGAAGCACCCCAGTCATGTTGATGAACAGACTAACACATGACTGGATCAGCTACCCATGTTGATGTCGCTTCATCGACGGCAAGCAACTGCATGTCTTCTACTGTAGCAGCTGCACATAAATCACCCATTAATCTAGGACAATCACTTCACATCCATTTGAAATTAAACATGATTATTCAAGGATCAAGCCACTCACCTTGCGGCTACAATCCACCAACACCATCTCTCCAGGTTACTGCACATGAAGAATTAATCACTTCCCCAAAGTCAGAACTTCTGCATATCTTATACATGAGGCTCCTAAAATTTCAGTAAAAAACCAACTATATATGGCATATTAATGCTAGTTGGGAGAGAGTTATACCAACATATGTTGCAGAAAGGTTTATTTACCTTTCACATAGGTCCTAGTAATAGTGCAACAGTACAATGGTTTAATATGTGAAATGCCCAAAGCGCTAAAAGAGAATAGATTTGTTTTCTTCATGAATCAAATAACCATACGTGTTTTAATAAATGTATTATTACATAAGGGATAAGTATATTTTTCGTCCCTCAACTTTCTCCAAAGTGTAGAAATGGTCCCTGAACTATAAAACCAGTAACTCTTAGTCCCTTAACTTTTCATACCGGATAACTTTAGTCCCTATACCACTTTGGATGGTGGTTTTGACCAATCTTGACATGTAACCTGGGTTTGACCACCATATCCTTGCGCCTCTACGCTTGCACATGCTCTGCGCGCGCTGCCGTGTCAGGGCGACCACGGGCTCCGCCTAAGCGTTCAGGTTGAGGCCGCCTACAGGGGTGAGCAGTGGCGGAGCTTTTCTCATTGTTGTCGATGAAGCGTGTGCCCATCAGCTCGCCAAACCACAGTATGCACCCGGTCCCGCCACCACGGATGTCCGACGCGGCGTGCGCCGTGCAGGAGAAGTTGGACAGGCAACTCCAGCCGCCCCATGGTGTTGCCGTGTGCCTCCTGCAGCTTCACACCGTGCACAGCGCACAAGCCGTCGTCGGCGTCGCCGTAGCAAAGCAGCGGCGTACTACGAGCACACTTACCGGACGCGTTCCGCATACGCTCTGCATGCGAGTCTGCGACCTCGGCAAGACCTCCCTGATACAGCCGCACA
Source organism: Secale cereale (assembly GCA_902687465.1). Taxonomy (NCBI): domain Eukaryota; kingdom Viridiplantae; phylum Streptophyta; class Magnoliopsida; order Poales; family Poaceae; genus Secale; species Secale cereale. Next base: position 932,311,668 of record LR738710.1, read on the forward strand.
CCACGTAATCCACCACGTTGTTGACGCCGAACGCGTCGTACGCCCGTACATGTCGCACTAATCCCTCACCCGGACATGAAGATGCTCCACCCAAGCATCGCGCTGTCCCACGTACTCACGTACAGCTGCAATAGGCGCGTCATGGCCGGCTTCACCACGAGGACGCCATGGATGATGCAGTGCGCGGAGGAACCCGTGTAGTCACATGGTGAGGTGCCCAGGTGGCTGCCGTCCGGCCTCGGTCAGAGCTTCCAGCGCCGTACGCAGGTCATTCTCATCGTCTAGTCAATCAAAATATAAAAATATGCAGCTCCAGTAGATACGATTACATGGGAAGAAAACGTAAAAAAACAAAATCAACAACCTAACTGCTACGAGTCTAGCTTTGTACAGTCGAATGACCGTAAGTTGGGCACTGCCCTGGCCGGAAGGGGTGGCGTCGTGGCCGCGCAGAGTCAAAACCACTGCACATCGGCGCACGTCGGCAGAAAACCGTCCAAAGCGGTGCGAGGGACTAAGCTTATCCGGTTTTAAAAGTTGAGGGACTAAATTTATCCGGTTTTGAATGTTGAGGGACTAAACTTATCCGGTTTTGAATGTTGAGGGACTAAGATTTATTGGTTTTGCAATTGGAGGACCATTTCTATACTATCGAAAAAGTTGAGGGACGAAAAATATACTTATCCCATTACATAACTACTGCCCAGAAAGAACCTTGTGAACCGATCTGTAAGTCCAGCTGGTGATTATGTTCTCTTACACCAAATACCACCTTCATGGAGTATATGAGTTATTTAGATGCAGTAATTGACTAATTTTCAGAGCACACTTGTTAGTAGGCACACTAACTTCTACCAACATAGAAAATCTCTTGAATCGAGTACTTCTGAAAGCATACTTGGCAGTAGGCATACCTTGTTAATTCTCCAATATCTAATAACTGTTCTGCAAACAGAAATATCAGCAGAAAAAATCAATAAATCATGAGACAATAAAAGGTTATGAGAAAAAAGTGAGAACGAATTCATAACAGGAATTCATGAAAACTTCACCATTTAGCCAGAGCACGAAATTTAAAAACATCTTCACTGTGGTGTCCCTGATCTAAATCAGGAATAAGTTTCATTAGATCACAAGATCAAGGTGAGAAGAAACAGTCATTTTGAAATTTGTATTCCCAGAAATAAAGAATACCTACTTGGTGCATCCATCACTTCCCAGTCTGACAAAATCAACTACAGCTTCATACAAAATAGATTTCTTCACAAAAAGAATCTTCCATCCGCCCTTGTGTGGACACTTGAGATGAAAAGTTTACAATCTCACGTGAGCACACATTCAAATTATGTAAAACTAAATTTTCTATTGTATGGATAAAAACGTAAACCTGTTGACAAATAACCTAGCTGTCAAATCTGCACTGCTCGTCTGGAGGCGTAATGATTCTGCATAAGTTTTTTCGGTCCACAACAAGACAAGAAAAGGTGAAAAACTCCAAAATTTGATGGCAGACGTATATCCGGTCGGCGCGTGGACGGCGCGGCCGTCCGGGCGCCTGGAGCGTGGACGGCGCGGCTGTCCGGGCGGCGCGGCGGTCCGGCGGCACCTGGAGGGGCACATGTGGGGGCGAGGTGCGAGGATTTTTGGTGGAGGGCGAAGCGGTACCGAGGGGCCATGGAGATCGATCGTGGTAGTTTCCATCGTGGGAGTTTTTTTTTATTTTTTTTGAAGGGAGATCGATCGTGGGATTAGTGGGTTGCTCTGACAGTGTTTGATGCCAAACATTGGGAAGATCTTGACCGTTAGATTTTGAGATTAGAGGGATAAGATTAATTGGTTCTCCGCCCTCTCTTGCTTTTATAGGGGTATATAGTAGATAGATAGATAGATTATAAGCACAGCGCCAAAAAAAAAAAAGAAGCAGTTATCCATGATTGAATTACTTGTGTTGTTGGCACCACACTAAACTTAAACTGCGACGTGGTCTGACCATGCATTTCTTTGATTGTTTCATATAGAACTACTTTGAGGATAGTTGCTTATACAAGATTTCAAAGATAGTTGTTTATCCAAGTTTCAAGGTTCGGCATTCTTTTGTTCTCTTATATCTTGATAAGCCTTAGACTTCACGTACTGGTGCTTTTCTTTGAAATGCTAAATTTTTCAAATGCATGAAACATTGTTTTGAATCACACAAAAATTATTATACATTGTATAAACATTTGTTTGAATTTGTTCGTACATTTTTTTAAACCTGCGATATTTTTTAGATGTCACAAAATATTTTCTTACAAATTGTTTCTATTTTTGAAATTTTCAAAAAACATTCACACTTTCAAATTATGTTCAGGTTTCAGAAATGTTTATGTTTCAAAAAGTGTTCGCACTATAAATTTTTATTCGGCTTTTAGAAAATAAAAGCTCGCTTCATGTCTGGTGGGCCGGCCCAGACGAGTCCTTAGCCAATGATCTGAAACATTTTTAAAAATGTCACACAATTTTTCAAAATCGGAAACATTTTCGTAGCACGTGAAAAACTGTTGAAATTCTGAACTTTTTTAGAGTTGTATTTGAAATCACAAACAGTTTTAAAAAATGCGAATATAATTTCAGCATTCCAGAAAAAAATAAAAACACAAAAGGAATTGAATTTGTGCGACAAACAGAAAACATGAATACTTTTTAGCTTCTGAAAAATTTGGAAATGCACGAATATATTTTAATTTCATGATTTTTTTTGTTGTGTTATAGTGGGCCGGCCCAAATTCTGACTATTAGATTATCCTCCGGGGTTTTCTTATTCCCAGTGTGCGAAACAGGTCTAGAGTCCAAAAAAGCCCGGGATTAGAAGTTCGGAGTGCCAATTTTCGGGATTCAAAATTCAGGGTTTGATTTAGCTATTGTCTACAATTTCAAGGTTTGTTTGGACTTTTTCCTTTCTGATTTGCCGGAAATAATTTGCTGATTTGTTTTTCTTGCCACAACTGCAAATTCTCGGATTTCAACTCTACAAAATTCAGGCGTTTTCATTTTTGGATTGGATTCAATCAGCTCGACGGTGCTGTGCACATATGAAGTGTACAGATTATATCATTGAGAGGCCGAAATTTTGCATCCTTCACTGGATCCCATGCAACCTCATATTTCGGGAAAATATTTACACTACCAGCGAATCCTGCAACTAGTCTCGAAGTTCAATTTGGGAACTCATATCAGTCGCCTCCCATAGAAAAAAATAGAGAGAGAAAAAAACAATCACAATAAAAAAAACAAAACAAAAAAAAACAAAAATCAGCGTCAACCTTCATGCATAATCCGATGAGTATAGCATCGATTCAGTTATAGCTAATGTATTGAGAAAGGAAAACATTTAAAATTAACCGACTAAAAACTGCGTCACGTAAACCGGCTGCCCTGCGCGACACGTGTCCATGAGATAACGAGGCCACCGCTGTTCCCTGAAGCTCATCTCCTTCACACGGCTGCTCCTCCACTCATTTTCCCCTCATCCTTTTTCTTCTCCACACAACCCCTCCCGTTGCATCTGAGAGGAAGAGGTTCCCATGGCGGCGCCAACCATCAAGCGTTGCTAAGGATGGCAATTTTACCCATGGACATGGATACCTATGGATATCCGACTCGAATGGATAGAGTCTGGATATGCTTTTGCGTCCATGGACGACACCCAAACCCGACCCGATTACTCGCGGGTAGGGCATGGAAATAATCTTGTACCCGTGGGTATACCCAAACCCGACCCAATAGTATGACTTAATGGGCAAAAAGTTGGTATCCCTACCCCACAGTCACATGTCCCACTACAATTTTATACTTTGTTATCTAAAACATGCAAAAAAGATTGCACAATCCCATCGTAACTTTTATTAGTTGACATTCAATCCCCTCCGTAACATACTTCAACGCCCCTTCCCTTAGTTTTATCTCCTTGTTAAATGACTCGTCATTCTCATCTATTAGAAAAATACTAAATGATCTTCGATTGTTACTGGATGTTGATTTACCATAAGTTGATATTTACCATAAGTGAGGCCTAGCCTGCCACGAGGTGAAGAATGGAGGAGCTTATGTTAACAGTGTGTTATGTCTTATTTATATGTATCAAGAGGACCCAATGGATATCCAGTGGGTACGAGTATCCATCGGCTTTCGACATGGACGCAATTTTTCACCCATCGATTTTGCATGGGCGGGCAATCACTGTCTTCATGGATATGGATATGGATTTGATATTGTTCGACCCGATCCAAGCCTGACACATTGCCATCCTTAAGCGCCGCTGCTGCAAACCGGGATGGACGACGATGACCACCACCACCAGTTGCACCCCCCCCCCCCCCCCCCCCTCCCCCCAAACATGGGTTGTTGCTGTGAGCGAGGGGCGAACGCGACCACAAGCTATGTGCTCCTCCCCATGGGGGCGCACCATCATTGCTGTAAATGGGAAGGTGCAGTGTGCTGCTCGCCATGGGCGCACCGGCCACAAGCGTACATGGCCGGTCCTAGGATTTTAGGGGCCCGGGGCAAAATTATAGCTCGGGGCCCCTTAGAGCGTTGCCTTTGGGATCGATTTCGTAGGTCTTTCCTGCTTCCCGTTGGTCCCAATATTCAATCATGCCTTTTCAACACCAAATGAAATTATATTACTCACTAGGATGTGGAATTGAAAGTTGTATTAAATCCATTGCATTTAGAGAAAAACAGATTAACCATAATCATGGACTAGTTTTTTTTTCTAGACTAGTTCTTGCATGTTAGTGTTCCATAGGACATTGCAAAGAACAGCCGTGATCCAATCAATTATCTTGACAAAATTCTTATTTATTATCACATTGATTTCAATGACAAAGCCTCTAAAATATACGGTAACCATTCCCAATCAATCAATTATCTATGCAATATGAAAAAATGAAGAGGGAATAATCAGGATCTTCACGGGGCTCGTGGACGTGTCCATCATATCAGGATCAACCACTTTCTTCCCCAGCCCAGCCGGTGCATTCATTGTCGGAGATTTAATATGCACATTCTTGGAACGATCGGTCGCATGTTCCTTTGCTGACTGAGAGTCCCCTCTAGGTTTGTTGGGTGCGTCCGCGTACAACCACACGCCAAACTTCATATCCTTCTCCTCGTGTATACCCATTCCGCACTCCTTGAATTCATGGCCTACCAGGCCACACATTCTGCAAAATCTTGCCAACTTTTCATATCAAACAAGGTAAACCAAGCATTCTCTACCGTGGAAAATACTCACATTTTTCGTCAGGGGCAATCTGATGTTGTGCTTAACCCTGACTCTTAAATAGTCCCCCTGATGTTACCATCCAAGCGCATCTCCATGATCTCTCCTGCACCCTTCAGAAGGTTCTCAACTATGTTCTTGCAGTAAATATATGATAGCTTATGGATTTGCAGCCAAATAGGCATATGAACAAGAGTGGTTTTTCAGCTCCCGGGTGCCTAGGCACCCTTTATGAACAGTAAAATCAAAACAAACAGAAACTATTTCCAAAAATTCTGAAACTTTGCAATGTTAAAGATGATCAAACTTTGTAGGTGCTTGCAAGTTTTCATGTCAAAAAACCATTCGAGGAGCTCTACACACGAAAATGTTTTCGGTGCTTGAAGTTTTGAGCATTTTTAGCATTGAAATTTGAAACTCGTTCGTACACCTTTCTCTACATGATATTTTGGCATGAAAACTTGCAAGAACCTACAGAGTTTGATCATCTTTGATGTTGCAAAGTTTCAGGTTTTTTTATTTTTCTTTTCTTTTACTGTTCATAGAGGTGCCTAGGCACCAGGAAGTTGTCACACCTTTCTCATATGAACAATGCTAATCTCCTCCGTTTTGGTAAAACCATCATATGGGCATAGTAACACTGTCCAGTTGCGAAACAGCCATGGTCCCTGTTGCATAATTCGCTCCCGATCCCCAAGCACGAAGCCTGCACGACGAAGCGATTGGGAACGACCGGCCGGAATGTTACCCGCCGCGTCGGATTCCATTCAGCTCTCATGCCCTTGTAAAACGGAACTACTTTGTGACCGATACTTAGTGCCCGATTTGCAGACGACATATTATCCAGCGGCTGTGAGAAGCTTGCTCTGACCCATGCATGGTTGGATTTATAGCGTCGTCTGGAAATCGGCTGGACAGTGTCGTCCATATAGCAGCACTCCTTGTAAAAGGAAAAAGTCCAAAACAAACCTTGAATTTATAGACGAAAGCTAAATCAAACCCTGAACTCTCAATCCCTGAAATCAGCACACTAAACTCTCTAATCCCGGTCTATTTTAAACCTTGGAGGACTTCGCCGGTATTTCTGAATTGGGCCGGCCCAATAGCGCATTCGCTCACATGCGCACACTAATTTGTTTTTTCTTTTACATTTCCGTTTTTATTTTTATTTTTTCCACATGTCTAATTTTACTCAGTATGTAATGTACATTTTTAAAGTATACATTAAATAATTGATAAACTTTTGATATTTTCAAATAGATTATGGACATTTTCAAATTAAATATTTTCAAAACTCTTTTGAATACATGGTGATATTTTTTCAAATACACGTTTTATTTTTTCTTAATGAAAAAAACATTTTATAAAACTACACGTACATGGATCAACATTTTTAAATTTGCATACACTTTTTTGAAATACATGTCACGTATATGCTGTTAAGGTTATCACACATTTTTTTCCAACATGAGAAATTTGCATACAATTTTTTCAAACCCGTATACGTTTTCAATAATTGTTTGCCCCTAACAAAAGTTTTCAAAGTTCGACGCTTTGGTTTCTAATTAAATATTTCGGCCTCTTATTATGGAAGTCGTAGTCGCCTGGTGTAGTAGCTAGCGAAATCAGGTCAACCATGCTAGGTCCCAAGTCCGACTTCATGGCATTTTTTCTCTTTTGGAATTATTACATTGCGCGTTAAGAAAAAGAAAGAAAGAACTTTTACGGCACGTGATAATAAAAAAATTACGAAATAATATATGTAATTCCAAAAACATTATTAAAAAAATATGTCACAATTCTGAAAATCCAAAACATTATTCATACCATATAAAAAACTGTTCGAATTCTGAACATTTTTTGACGAATGTGATTTTTTTTGAAATCACGAACATTTTTTTTAAATGTGAATAGAATTTCAGAATTGCAAATGTGTTTTTTAAAAACACAAAATGAATTATATTCGTGCCAAAAATTACAAAACAGGTACAGTGTTTAGCGTCTGAGCAATTTTGGAAATGTGCGAACATTTTTTAAGCTTCACGAATTCTGGTTGTGTTATATTGGGCCGGCCCAAATCTTGTCCGCGAGAATAGCTGGTTATCCCGGCCGGTATTGTAGTATTCCCGGTGTGCCAAACAGGTCTAGGGTCTAAAATAGGCCGGGATTACAAGTTCAGAGTGCCAATTTCCGGGATTCAAAATTCAGGGTTTGATTTAACTTTTGTCTACAACTTCAAGGTTTATTTTGGACTTTTTCCCCTTGTAAAATGTCGATTGACTAAAGGTTTTCTCCATCAAATACTTTCTTGGAGTTATGGGTCTTCCTCGTCAATCACAACATCCTCGAACTCCTCATCTAGCTGATTAAAGAAGCCCTCCAGGTCGAACTTGGTGGCAGACGTGAACCCGCCACCGCCGCCACCGCTCGTGGCAGAGTGGGCGTCTGATGGGGACGCCATCCAGACTGCTTAGCGGATCGCATGGGAACTAGCTCGCCCCGCAGCCTGGGGCCTGCCGTCGACGGGGAGAACTCACGGGTGACCTAGATGGCCCGAGAGGAGGAAACCCCTAGCGTGGAGCGTAGGGAAAAAACTAGTTTTCTATGGCAGCTCCATATAGCCGGCTCTTCGCTATATTATTAACCATGCTCTTAGTGTTTGTTTGTACGGGCTCAATACTTTGTACTATTTCGTGATATGACAACAAGCATACTTTATCAAAAGGAAAGCAAAGTTAATGCCTGTGATGTAGAAACAAATGCGTACACCTTCAAGAAGGGAAATCGATCATTTTTATTGCATCGTCAAGACAATACAATCCGCAGGTCCTCCCTCCCGCGACCGGTACATATGTCACCGGCCGGATGGATCAGTTGAAAGAGTCGAGCCGTTGCGTGTTGGTCCAGTACTGCACGAAGATGAGGGCGGTGTGCGTGCTGGCCGTGCCGTCGACGTTCGTCGTGTCAATGGCAAGCAGGTAGTTGAGCGCCGGCGCCACAATCTGGAACTGCCCGCTGTTCACTCCGGTGAACGTCAGGCGGTCGCCCGTCTGATCATTGTGCTGCTGCACGGCCCATCGGCCGAGCTCTTGGATGCGCGGGACGGATAGGTCCGGGATCGGCTTGAACGGCGTGTTATCCTGATCAAACGCCGCGGTGCAATCAACGGCGGCGGCAACGACGACGAGCGCGAGGAGGAGCTTGGTGCAGGTCGCCATGGCCGATCTCTGCTGGCTGGTCATGGTCATCGAATTGGTGACTGCCGTGGTAGGGTGGTGGTTGGAGTAGATCGAGGTGAACGAGTATATTGTTCGCTTATATAGACTTGAATCACATCAATATCAATAACTCGCTAGGGGTTGGCAGCATTCATGTCTGTGTATATATGGCAAATTATGATTGCGTAGAGTATATAATTCAGCATGCATGCACTAATTAATCGGTTAGGCAGGACGAGAAGATTATTTGTTTCCATGCATGAGTAGTTTCCTAACTGCCAAAATTAAGATTATTGCCAGATCATCGTATAAATATTCAGTAGTATGGCATATTAATTAAGATTGCACACATATGTAGCATGCACTAATCGATCCTGAGGCGCGCAACAATACTCACCTGATTATTTCTTTCCAGGATTTGTTGATAAATTGCCAAAAGAACGATTAGTTTCCTTTTTTATTTTGCAGCGTCGATTAGTTTCCACTTAACCGCTAGATGCTTTCCTGAGAAGCACGGTTTTTACTTCGGCCAGAGGCACGGAAACGAAAAAAATAACAATTTTTCTCTTTTTTTTTCTTGCGTGAGAGTCGCCGTTTTGCTTCCGCGAGAGGCACGGCCGTACCTCTTGGAAAAGACTTCTAGAAAAGAATAGAAAAAACGTGCCCCCGGTTTGGTTTTTCGTTTGTTTTTTCATCTGGTTTTTTTTGTAAAAAAGTTCGCCAAAACCTATCAACATGGAATTTAGTTATGAATATCTTGACGCGAGGAATGAAATGATAAAAACGGTTCGAGATTTGGACGCACCATTTAAGAGATAAAACATTTTGAATAAACGGATCTATGAAAAAAGGAAAAACTTCCGAGTTACGACAAGTGGTGCCCATGCAGCGCGCTACTTATCACAACCTAGAGAGGTAGAGTGATCTTTGAAAGAAGTACTCATCAATTAGTGATTTCGATCGAGCAGGCAACCTCACACATTGAGGTTCGTTCGTAAACCAAACGCGTCGCGGAGCAGGATCTGCTAAGCTTCAACTCTTCCTTTCTTTTATTCTTCCTTCTCTTTTTTTTTTCTTTTTTCCATTTTCGTTTTCATTTCTTTTTTCTTCTTCCAGGTTTTTTCCATCATCATTTTTTTTGTTTTCTTAAATGCATGAACTTTTTCCACATTGATGATATTTTTACAAATTCTATGAATATTTTTTCAAAATTAATGAACATTTTTATATTAGTGAACTATTTTGAACAATTGATATTTTTAAAATTCGATGAATATTTTTTCAAATTTGATATTTATTTAACAAAATGGATGAATTTTTTTTCAAATTATATGAACTTGTTTTAAAATTGGACGAATAACACTACTATGGTTTTCATTTTTTTTTTGCGAAAAATGTTATATCTATTAGTTTTCAATCATGGCAGTACAATGAATACCAAAAAAAAATTACATCCAGATTCGTAGATATCCTAGAGATGACTCATACACTGAAGCGAGCCGAAAGTGTGCCGCCCTTATCGTCCCTCCCTTGCCGGATCCGAGCACAACTTGTTCTAGTAGATAGTCATGATTTTTATATTTTTTTCGTGCATTTTTGTACCAATTTGTGGCGGTCCCCCTTCGTGGTTAGGGCCAATTAGGAGCTCCTACTCAGTGGCGAACCTAAGTGTTGGCCATGGGTTTAGGAGAATTTTTTTTAAATAATACATTTTATTTAGTAAATTTCATAACTAGTACGTGGCTAGGCGAATTTTCAAAAATATGACCCAATCGGCCAGCAGCAGGCCGACTAGGACCTTATCGGCCTGCTGCTGGCCGATTAGGACCTTATCGGCCTGCTGCTAGCCGACAG
>LR738710.1:932337987-932348547 GCA_902687465.1 Secale cereale
CCCCCCCCCTTCCCTCCCGCTCGCTCGCTTTCCTCCCGCCATTCTTTCCTTCCTCCCGCCAAACTCCCTCCGGCTCGCCTTGCCATCGAGGAAGTACGCCGCCATGCCACCGAGGAAGTACGCCGCCCCACGCGCGGCGGCAACCGCGACCGGCACCGTGGCCCACCCGAAGCAGAGGAAGCCAAGGGCGCCGCCGTCCAAGCCACCGGGCATGTCAAACACCGAGTGGAGGGCTGAAGTTCAGCGACGCGATACAGTCACCGCCGACCGGCGGAACAGGACCATCGCCAAGAAGGCCCGCGACAACGCGGGGCGTGCGGCTGCGGCTGCCTCCTCATCGGCGGACCACGCGGGGATGATGAATCCACCCGGCAGCCACGCCCAGTACGCGCCCTGGGGACATCAAGGCGTCGGTTCTCCGCAGCCATGGGGATCGCCCTCGCCGGGCTACGCCGACGGCGACGCGCACGGCGGGTTCAACCCAAACGTGACCTTCCCCCATGGCCACCCGGCGACGCGCACACCCTCGTCCGCCTTCGCCAGCGTGCAGTACCCTCCATACAACTACTCGCCGCCCGCCTACGCGTCCTCACCGACGCCCCTTTTCCGCCGTGGCCCGCTGCCCTTCTCGCACCTCGGCGACACCGACGAGACAGGAGCCGACATGGAGGACATCATCGCCACAGGTTCGACCGCGGCCGCCGCGTCTCCCGGGTTCGTCACCCAGGACGAGACGGTGGATCTCAGCGGCGGCATGGACGGCGAGCTCGGCTACGTCTATGGCGAGGACGTGCAGGAGGCGCAAGAGCCAGAGGAGGAGGACGAGGAGGAGGAGCCGGCGCCTGATCCGACGAAGGAGCGCAAGAAGAAGAAGCGGGCGGCCAGGCCAGGCGAGCCGCGCATCAAGTGGACGTCCAAGGAGGAGGAATGCCTCGCCAAAGCATGGAAAGTCGTCTGCCTCGACCCGACCACCGGCACGAACCAGAGCTTCGAGACGTACTGGGACCGCATCAAGGCCGAGTTCGACGAGCGGAAGCTCGTCGACCCCTACTTCAAAGGCGTCTACATGCAGCGCGGTTCCAAGGCGATGGCGATTCATTGGGGGTGTATCCAGGGGTCGTACAACAAATGGCATGGTATCGTCGAGGAGGTCGCGGCTCGCCCGGAGAGCGGCGCCAGCGTTGAGGATCAGGTATGACACGCCGTTCGCCCGCCTCTCTTCGTCGTCTACGCCCGCCAACTGTTTGTTCCTCCGCGCAGTTGTTGCGCATGTTCGCCCTGTATCGGCGTGACAACCTCGACGCCGACTTCAAGTACCTCCACGTTTACAAGCGCATTGATAAGTGCGAGAAGTGGGCGGAAGTCCGGCGCACCCTCGACAAGGCCAAGGAGACATACAAGCCGGACGCGCCGACTCCGGGCGCGTCAGAGGGGCGGCCGGACGGCCACAAAGGGGCCAAGAAGTGGAAACACGCCGACGCGGCTACCGCGCGTGTGTAGGAGTCCATCGAGCATTGCCTCGCTGACGCACAGGCCCGGGCCGTCCTGCGTGAAGAGAAAACCGCGGCGCGGTGGTCGTCGTTGATGATGAACAGCGCCATCAAGCTCGACCTGCTCCGGACCAACGTCGAGCTGCTCCGGACCAACGTCGCCGCAAAGAAGAGGAACACCGACCTGGCTTTTCTGATGGGCGGGGCGGACATGCTCCAGAGCAACGACGAGAAGCTCAAGGCGTGGTACATGGTGAAGCGCGGCCTCATCCTGAACCAGCTGCCGACGACGCCAACTCCTGCGCCCACGGCCACGCCGACGCCAAGCCCGAGTGATGACGCCTCCACGACGCCGTCCAGCAGCACCGAAGCCGCGCCGACACAGCCCAACACCGAAGCAGCTCCGACACCGCCGAGCCCGCGCACGCCGACTCCGCCGACGCCTGGAGCCGACCCCGCCGAGTGATTCGTTGCGCACGCAAACTTGTGGCACTCTGTTTTTGTATGCCAGACTACATCCGGTCGCCGAACTGTGACTTGTGATCGCCGGATTTGTGGCGTCTTTTGTGATGAGCGGGAACAACCAAGTTCAAATTTCCCACATCCTGGGGCCGGCGCCTGTGGGCGTGACTGGGAGATAGGTCGCCCCCAGGGGCCGAGCTAGTGCCGGTTCGCCCCAGACCGCTCTTTTTAGGCGCCCTGGGGGGCCGAACGGCTGGAGATGCTCTTAGCCTGTTAGGTCAGTTTTGTGAGTAACATGTGCTGCTTTACTTTTCTTTTATTTCAGCAAAGGGATCTACCTATCTAGCTAGTTTATATGATAGCGCAAAGCTAGGCAAAGCTAAGTTGAGCCCAAAGGTGCTTTGCTTTGGCACCGCACCTTGCTCGGTCTAGTACTCCTAGCTAGTGCTGTCGATTGATGCATCGGGTCGCTCGAGTGGCTTATAAGTATCACTGAGAGAGTATCTTGCATGCATGTATCAAGTTCCCAACTTAGCTTACATGAAAATCGAAATGCTAGCTAGTACCACCTGCTCTCATCTGCATGATATGATGTGGACTTGTCAAACGCACATGTGAAACACGTATAACGTGTCATTTGCAGCGGGCCATTCAAGCATCTTCCGTCTCCTACTCTTGTTGGCTTTTCGTTATTTTTTAGAAAAGAATAAAATAAAGTGCATCACATTTATCAGGGAACTAACCAAACTAGCTAGCCACACGTCAATCAAATTAGGAGAAATATTAAAGGGGGTTGAAAAGATCAAATTAGAGAAGGTGACTGGCCTAACCTTTATTTAGATTAGGCATCCAATTTAATTAGCTACTCCCTCCGTTCGGAATTACTTGTCGTAGAAATGGATGTATCATCTAGATACATCCATTTCCGAGACAAGTAATTCGGAACGGAGGGAGTAGCTTGCTAGCTTTGCATGCGGCAACAGCACGAGATCTCGTCTCGTCTTCTCATTTTGGCATCTGGCGCGTTGCTTTTCCGTTAACTTGGAATGAGACAGCTGCAATGCATGGCCGGCCAAAACAATCAAACTAGTTAGGGATAAGTATACTTTTCGTCCTCGAACTCTTTCAAGAGTTTAGAAATCGTCCCTCAACTCTAATCCGGAGAGTTTTTGTCCCTCAACTATTAAAACTGGATAGTTTTCGTCCCTCGTGCCGCTTCGGGCGGTTTTCGTCAGACGTGAACAGTAGATCGGTGAACAGTAAGTTCAGAAAAAATAGCAAAAAAGATTCTAAATAATTGTGGGATTAAAGTTCCCCGGGGGCGTAAGGTGCGTGCAAATTTTCATACTGTTTGGACATTTCAGGTGCTCATGACAAAGGAAAAACTTTAAATATGTACGTCGATGAACAGTAAAATAAAAAAACTAGAAAACAAAGTCAAAAAATATGATTTTTTTTTTTTTGCATCAAAGATGCTTAGGTGTGCAAGGTGCGTGCAAATTTTTGTGCTCAAATAACATACGAGGAGCTCTAGCAAAAAAAAACAAAATAGTGCACTTTTTCAAATTTTCTTTCCAAGCCTTTTTTTTATTTTTTTGCCACGAGCCCCCACAATATCCAAACACCATGAAAAAATTTAGGCACCTTGATCACCCGAGCATCTTAGAGTTCTTTTGCTATTTGTTTCTAATTTACTGTTCACGTCGGACGAAAACCGTCCGAATCGGCACGAGGGATGAAAACTATCCGGTTTTGATAGTTGAGGGACGAAAACTATCCGGATTAGAGTTCAGGGACGATTTCTAAACTCTCGGAAGAGTTCAAGGAAGAAAAGTATACTTATCCCAACTAATTAATTAGCTTTAACAATTAGCTGACTCGGCGCGTCCTTGCACTAGTCCAAATTAGACTGCTTTGCATGTACGGTGGCACATTTGATTTTCGTTAATTACTCCCTCTGTACACTGATAATGTAAGACATTTTTCCAGTTCAAATTAACTGCAAAAACATCTTATATTAGTGTACAGAGGTGGTACTTAGACCTCTCCCGATGCATTGATGCGAAAGTGAGGAGCTAAGTGCATTAAAATGCTTAGCAACTAATATCCCCAATGCATGGGTGCTTAGCTTTTGTACCTAGCCTCCTTTATTTAATTGTTTAGTGAAAAAACTCCTTCATGTATTGGTTGATAGTCTTTTCATAGGTTCACGTGCTTAGCATTGATTCTTTTTGGGGTCACTATAATGCTCTCTCTCCTCTTTAATTGTTTTGCCACACAAAAATTCTACATATATGGCACCCTTAGCACCTGTCCATCATGGAGCACTAGGAAGGGGCTTGCAGGGAACCTTCTTGTTAATTAGGTTATCACACCGAGGATGCATCTAGCGCTTCACGTATCATCGGAATAACCAGGCCCCTTTTTGCAATGCATATGACTGATGAGTGGAATATATGACGACTCTGTGTTATTCTAGTTGCCCTCCATGGGCCGGGTGTCAACAAGAGCCATCAACTGAAAGGGATGAATGGAAACAAAGTACTCCATTCTATTAAAGAAGTAAAGGATTGCATCTATTCCATATGTAACAAGTGCAAGATTGAGTATTAAGCATATAATTATATAAAGTATACTAAAAGTTTCAGATTTGGTCGACTACCTAGGAAGTTTTGATCAGTGATCGATACGCCTGGTCAATTACTAAGATAGGCAGGCAAATCAACCGGTGAATAGGAAAAAATGGCAAGGGATAGTTCATTGCAAGCCAAGGGCAAAAAGACAAAGCAAAGCTTGCATCGTGTGTTGAGCCAGGAGCAATGACGTGAAGACCAAAACAATTCTTTTGAATATGCAACTAGTATACTCGGTGTACTGACATCACATGAGTAGAGCTCAGTTAATTTGTTGCAGGGTCAACCGTACGAAGAACCAGGACACCAACCGGTATGAGGTTTGAGGTCTAGAAGTTCAAGGAATTAAAAACCTTTTGTTATGGCATACAAGGGTGAAACATTTGTGCCACGGTAGGGATGTTTGAAGGCGTCGCGGGAAGTCATGTCAGCTAAGAAGGAATTAAAATGTGATCGATGGAAATTCACGAAAGATGATTTGGGAATCTCGGGCGTGTCGTGCAGTCGAAGAAGGTTTGGTTTGGTCAGACTGGACAGTCTGACTGACTGACATGGATGTCGGTTGGTACAGAAGGCGATGGTGGGATCAGCGATGGTGGCATAGGAGTGTGATGCTGATGGTGACCGACTTCTGGGCGTGGAAACACGTGGCACATGCCTGAGGTTTTGTGTGGCTTCGACGAGACTATGGCGCATGGTTGATTCAAGATGGTGCACATGAGAGCTTGTAGTCGATGGGGCGCGGGGGTGGTATGTACAACCACAATGGAGTCATGTTGAAGGTGGAGCTGGAGCCTGGAAGACTTCACTCAGTGTTGATTGAGGGGCTAAAGTGTAAGAGCTCAGAGAATCAAAGTCTATTTCGGCGGGAAAAAAGCGAGTGGTGTGTGGTTTGGACTGGAGCCCGGTGGTCTGATGGAAACGTGAAACTCGTCGTTGGTCGACGATGAGTGGTGGTACTCTGTAGTGGGGGTTGAGTGTTGTGGGTCTATGTCCCTTGAGACTCGACCGAGACAGCAGAAGCTCAATGCGGTAATAGCAATGAGGTATGCGGTAATGCATGGGACATGGCTGTGGTGGTCATACATGTGATGAGACAACTTCGAATTGGACTAGGGGTGACTACAAGCAATGGTGAAATTCCTTCAAGTTTCAGACAGGCAGTCAAGGAAGAGTGGTGATGTTGAGTTCAGCTAACTCTTATATGTGCCATCCAATATATGAGTTGTTCATTTTCACGCAGATCGGTGATCGGTGTGATGCATTGAACGAAAACTCTGAAAGAGAAACTCAATTTTGCTCGAGCGTTTACTGCGATCAAGAAAAGAAGGGACTACAAGTTGAAGGTGGAGTCATATGGAGTCTTTGAAGCAGTAGTGGTACTAATGGGATATGCTCAAATCCACTGTACATGGAAATTTGATGCATGTATGAATTCAAGGTGGTGAAGAATATTCACCAAGGTGGTGTTTGTTAGAGTTGTGTCGAATATTGTATACAAGGTAGGTTATAGTCGGATTGTAGGGGGAGCCGGTGACATGTGCCGGCGCCTGGGTGTCGGTGTGCGGTATTGTGACGGTGTCACGAGAAGGAGCGCCTGTAGTCAGGCCCTGGGATGTATCCGTGTTCGGTGAACCTTGTTAACAAATCTTGGTGTCATGCCTCGTATGATTGCTGGATACTCGAATGATCGAATATGCGTCTCAGCGGTCTTTTCTTACTTCCATTGACTAATTATTACTGGTTCTTACAGATACTACGACTAGTGCAATAGTACGCATACATCTTGGAGAAAGGGAATTGAAGTTGAATTGCCACTTTGTGACGCATGGTTGCAGTGGCAGCTGCGACAGCACTTACAGATAGACGAGACAGTGGTCGATCGTTTCCCTTTGAGAGATCTGCTGAACCATGTGCCTGGCCGGCGGTGAAATGAAACGACGGATCGATCAAGTTGGCCTGCTGGCTGGCTGGCTTTGACAGCTCGGTGGCTGGGTGGGTCGAAACGGTAACCCTGACAGTGGTAGACGCATACCCAACTTCATCACTTGCTAGCTAATATTGGTACAAGACTTACCAACCAATTTGTACGTGCATGCTTTTCAGTGCACTTTATACAGACAGATTGGCCAACTATTATTTGAGGGTAACATGCATCTGCATGCATTCATGCTTCATGCTCCTAGGTATCATAATGCAGCTGCAAATCTTTCAGTTGCAGCATCTAATCGGCCATCGATCCCAGACAAGGAAAACACGCGTGCACATTAAGCTCTTGCAAGCAAGCACAGGTCACTGAGCAGACCGATCGGTCGCTCTAGCTAGCATAGTACTCCCTCCGTCCCAAAATACTTGTCATCAAAATGAATAAAAGGACGGAGGGAGTAGTACGCTACAACGCCGCCCAGCCCGTTTCGTCCGTCCGTCAGGTGGCACGTTTATGCCATTTATGATAGCGGCATATATCTAGTAGCAGAGACAAAATATTGTTCATAATTTCGGTCCTAAACTTTGGGAATAGCATGTGCTGCTCCTGCTTTTATTCTACTTCCTCCGTTCAGAATTACTTGTCTCGGAAATGGATGTATCTAGAACTAAAATACGTCTAGATACATTCATTTCTGCGACAAGTAATTCCAAACGGAGGAAGTATTTCCTTTTCTTTTCTTTTCTAGGAGCAAGCAAAGGGATCTGCGTGTGTAGCTAATTTATAGGGCAACCGAAGGCAAGCTAAGTTGAGCTCAAAGGTGCATTTGCTTTGGCCATGCACCTTGCTCAGTCTAGTGCATGCTTGCTTGTTGCATCACATCCAACGAGTGACTTGCAAGTAGCTTTGCATCTTTCTTCCACTCATCAAGCCTGGACATTCGGCAGCACTAGGGCCAGCTTATTTGTACTGCTCCACTATATATCTCCTAGGCATGCAGCTCCCAGCTTAATTAGCTTACTTGAAGTACTCCTACTGGATGTGGACTAGTCAGGCACACATGTGAAACACGACTAGGAATTTGTTGTTGCCTTTTTGTTAAACTTGAAAATAATAATATAAAGTGCATGCAAGCTGCAATATAATGCATGGACTTTTTTGGGGGGAAACTGATCGGAGTAGCCATAAGTCACTCAAATTAGGAGAAAGATCAATTAAAGAAAGTGACTGGCCTTCATGCAAGATAACCTTCTACATTTAGATTAGGCCTCCAAATTAAATATACAGGTGTGCATATGCAACAGCAGCACGAGAAGACTCGTCTCGTCTTCTCATTTGGGCATCTGGCGTCTTGCTTTTTTTGCCAAGTTGGGAAGAGCCAGCTGCACTGCAGTGCAGTGCATGGCCGGCCACACCCACAAGTCAATTAAACTAATTTAAAAAAAATGAAACTAATTAGGTACTAGGAGCAAAACTAATTGGCTGGAAGCAGACAAGATTGTGCTTTTACAATTAGCTGACTGGACTCGTCCTTATACTAGTCCAAGATAGACTGCTTTGCATGTACGGTGGCACATTTGGTTTTAGTTCATTATTAGCAGGGAACCTTCTTGTTAATTAGGTAATCCCACCGAGGATGCATGCATCCATGTGGGCATATATATTGGTTAAAGGGGGCAAGTACCAACTAGTGCTTCACGTACCATCGCAATAATCAAGCCCTTTTCTGCGATGCATATGACTAGTGGAATATATGATGACTCGCTGTTATTTTATCTGAGCTCACTAGGCCGGGTGTCAACTAGAGCCATCAATCAAAAGAGACTAAAGCAAACAAAGTACTACTCCATTCTAAAAAAAGGGTAAAGGAGCTTGCATGTTGCATCTATTCCAAGATTTAAGCACACAAAAATATCTTAAGTGTACTATGTGCTTCAGATTTGTTTGAGACGTTGAGTGCCTGGGAAGCTTCGATCGTTGCTGGATATGCATGGTCAATTACTAAGACTTTTCCCTTGTTTGGAGTGCATGCTCTATCAATTCAAAGCGTTTAGTTTTGTTTACTTTAATTTTCTTTATGTTGTGTCAGATTTTCAAAACTCTTATACTCTAAGTCCTCATGAGCTATGGTCATTCTCTCTCTAAAGTATGACGACACGGTTGACTGGAACTTGAGGAATACTTTTCCCTTCCATTGTGCTTTACCGATAGTATATGGAGGAGGTGCAAAGTGCAGACAGAGAAAAACAGAGCAGCTGGCGTCATTCGGATGCATGTATCTTCGGCTTAGAATAAGTGTCATTTGGAGTAAAGGAAAAAAAGTAAATTTTACAGGGTATAACATTTATAGCAATCTTTGGCTTAACTTAAGTATCATTTGGAATAAAGAAAAAGCACATAAATTTAAATGATAGAATCTCCATAGAAAAAATATATTTGATGTCGTTTGGAACAAAGGCAGATGAGAATGATAGCAGTGGTTTGGAGCCCGGACTCATATGCTCCTGCGCATGAACGGTAGCATGAGTAAAAAAATCAAACAATTCTGAAATCTCTTTGGTGTGCAAGATGCTCGGATGCGCTTTTTGGTGCAAATTTTTGTGATGTTTGGACATTTGACGAGCTCCAAAAAGAACCAAATTTGAGGTCTCCGGGAAACTTTGAAAGGTGCAATACCTATGATTTTTTTTTCGCGAGCACTTATAATGTCCGAACACCACCAAAAGTTGCATGACCCTTGCGCACCCGGGCATCTTGCATGCCAAATATTCATTTTTAAACATTTATTTGCTATATTTTTAAATTTGCTGTTCATCAGGAGCAGGTGAGTCTTGGCCCAAATGGGAATTACTGCATTTCAATACTCCCGCTGTTTCTTTTTTACTCTGCATATAAGATTTGTTTTAAGTCAAATTTCATAAAGTTTTACCAAATTATATTAGAAAATATAAATATCTACAATACAAAGACATATATATGAAAATTAATTCCATGCATCTAATGATGTTGATTTGTTATTGTGAATGTTGATATTTTTTCATATAAACTTGGCCATACTTTACAAAGTTTGACTTAAGACATATCTCATATGCGGGGTAAAAAGAAACAGAAGGAGTACTGTAATAATCATCAGAGTCTCCTAGTAGTAGTACAAGTTTTAGTAAACACTCCATCCACGTCTTTCCGAGAGATGTAGTTTCAAAATTTGGCACGGCCATTGGGTACAAGCCTGTGGAGCATTTCAGTGATTGCGGCCATGCATTTGCATTGGGAACGAGCAGGCTGCTGGCTAGGAGGGCTTGCACACCGCTTCAACTACAAGGCAGGACCTATCACGTCTGCATATGCATGCTCATCCCAGCTGCCCCCCTATAGCTTCTATTAGATCCACGCGTGGCAAACTTGGATGAAGCACGAAGAAGAAGGAACACGACGGCATTACTTTCTTTCCATAATATATCTCTGTGCATTTCTTTCTTTATATGATCACTAGAATTTCAAGGATGCTATATTGCATCGATCTACCTGAATTCATACTTAAACAGGGATTGTGACCATACAGGTGATTGTCCAGGAATGTCCATCGAAATCCTATAGGCCGCGTCCATTGCAACATGAAAAAACAAACAAACCAAGAGTTTTAATAGGTTTGGATTAACAAAAATATATAGTGCAAACAAAACAAAACTCACAACTTCGTAAAATCGGTCATACAAATCAAGCAACCTACGTATAAATGGACAACTTTTCTTCCTCTCCTTCCATCAGCATGGTATGCGCGCCGCACAACTCAATTCCACATACATAAGAATAAGGCGAAGCGAACAAGCGTGATTCGTTCTTCCACTTTCTGCCACGTGAGCCTACGTTATGGTGGAAGACGCACCGAGATCAGCTATGTATTTTCCAGGTCCTTCGGGTGTAAATGTGTAGGTGGCAGGAATTTCTTTAAGAGTTTCTTGATGGTTTTAGCCGTCTCGTATGATGTAGATTCCTCCCATCCATACGAGAATCTCGACATGGAGACATCGCAAGGGTTAGGGGGGGG
>LR738710.1:932348608-932369831 GCA_902687465.1 Secale cereale
GGGGGGGGAGAGGGGGTCTCAGATGGCTTATATTTATCGGAGGTTCTTTAAATCAAAATAAGATAGTTATCACCTCTCTGTCGCTTCCCCTGCTTCCTCCTCCGTCGTCCTTGTTTCAAACATCGCCACCACCACCACACCATCAATATCTCTATATTGGTGTGAGAGAGGGAGGCACAAGTTCCTTCTGAGGCGCAGGTATCCCCACCCCTCACTAGCATCTACCCCTAACCACTCCTTTGATCAATATCCTGAAGTTTGGCTCCACCATAACCTCGAATCCCATGTAGCTGCCTCACAACCCTGAACATGTTGCCATATGCGAAATGGGACGAAGAGATCTGCAAATTATGATGTGATGTGATCGAATCTACAAGGATTATACCCATGTAGCCAAGTGCTAGAGTTTTTCCTATTCACTTATGAAAAGGCAGAACTCGTACGTTGGTAGATACTTCACTCAAACAAGGAAATTTATAAGGCGGAAATGAATTATTGGTCGATTGATATTTACTTTAGTCGAGGGCAATTTCTGAAGAGCGAACTTGCAGTTTTTCGAAAAGCGCAAGTTTCCAACTCTCACTAAACCGAAGTCGCACTTTGTAGGATCGGTAAAACTTAAGAGAAAATCTCGAGTGATTGAGGCATAATCAAGCCTAGGGTCGCATGCAGACGTGTCCATAATGAGTGCATCCATCTCTTTGCCTTTTTTTTCTTTTGAGGGGAAGATTGCATCCATCTGCATTGATCATTTTGGTATCAACACATTTATTAAAGAAGCAGCAATTCGTTTTTTTTTTTTGTTTGAGTTCATCGCCGGGGGAGAAATCCCCACTTGTATGTCGATCTCACTCCAAAAGAAATGAGCCGGTTTATACGGAAAACCGGGTCGAAAACCATGATGAAATTTACATGGAAAATTAACAGACAAGTGAAGGACTTGCCCACATGCAGCATCGTCCTAGCAAATCCATGTGTAATTATTATTTTCCGGGTGAAATCCATGTGTAATTAACTGGATAGTTCCCACTGACGGAAAGAGAAGAAAAAAACACTGAGTGATTCCCACATAAATTCATTCAAAAGCGCCGGTGCATGGGAAAAGTTTACATGCAGCGCTGACGTGGCGGCGTGCTGACGTCAGTGATTACTGTAGCTCGCGCGGTTTGAGGGAGAAGCTTCTTGAGATGCCAGCTAGCTGCACACAACGCAGGCACGAGAAAGGAAGAGAGACACTCGTGGTGTGCTTCCCCCTCTCCTGTTTCCACTCGAGAGAATCGCTGCTTCCGATTAGCTCGCTCTCAGCTCCTCCCTGCACGCCGCCTATATATGTACCTGCGGCATGCACTTGCCCCTCCACCGCCACCGCCCAACTCAGCCTCCATCGCCTCCCTCGACCGCCTCTCCGGCCCCAAACCACAGCAACAGCCAAACGCGTCAGCTAGCTAACCAGGCCGTCGTCGTCGATCGACCGGCCGCCGGCATCCTCTTCCACCGCGCGCACACCTCACCGCCATCACCTCGACCGCCTTCGATCGTCCAACTAATCATCCCGGCACCTCCCGTCGATCAATCGAGGGGACAATAGAAAGCAGCATCTCCCGTCAATCAATCGAGGGGATAATAGAAATCAGAGGAGGAGGAGGGGGAGGGAATGGGCGTGATGGAGGGGATGAAGCCGGTGGCGGCGATGGTGGTGGTGCAGTTCGTCTTCGCCGGCGTCAACATCTTCTACAAGCTGGCCGTGAGCGACGGCATGGACATGCGGGTCCTCGTCGCCTACCGCTTCCTCTTCGCCTCCGCCGTCCTCTCGCCCATCGCATACTTCGTCGAGAGGTACCTACATCCTCATCACCTCCTCCGTCCATCTGTTCCTTGTTGATATATACTCTCCCCAGAATTAAGTTCCCCTTCCACCAAATTTGATCTCACGCATGCATCCATCCATCCATGCATGTAGTCGGAGGCATCAGCATGCTTAATACATACTAGTAATTTTTAACTGCCTATTATCACAACTAGTTGTGCACTAATACTATAATTTGGGTGCTTTTGGCCAATGAGATTGTTCTTGCCTTTCACTTTTCCCTTTTCTCTGTTTTCGTCAAGTAGTTTCTCTAAAGAAGCCAATCCAATTAACTGAGCCAGTGCATGGATGCATGTCCTTGTCTCCTTCTTTCTCCATGTTTTCCGATGTTCCCTCCGCCGCTGTGTTGACCCGGCCGGACCGGACGCTTTTTTTTTCTATCAAAAAGGGAGAGCTTTGTGAGAAAGCAACGGTCTACATAGCTTCCTTCTCGTTTATATTCTGCCGTTGGAAAAAGAATTCAAAAAGTAGAATTGATAATTTGATATGTGCTTCCGGAGTATGTTATGCGTGTGCAGATGCTTCACTTTATTATCATTCTAGTATAAGCAGTACACATACATGCTAGTACTCCCTTCATTTTTATTCACTCTGCATATTAGATTTGATTGAAGTCAAACTCCGTAAAGCTTAACCAAATTTATAGAAATAATATAAATATTTATCCTAACAAATCTATATGATGTGAAAGTAATCTAATGTTATATATATTCATATTTTTGTTTATAAACTTTTTTCAAAGTTTACAATACTTGACTTTGATCAAAGCTAATATGCGGACTAAATAATTTCATAAAGAGGGAATACTTGATTAATGAGTAGAGTGCATGTTTTCTCTTTACAACTATATATATTAATACGTAGTGAGAAGCACGTACCATTTACATTTGCGTACCATTGCAGTCACAAGGTGAGGTCAGATTAATTAATTCTCTGTTGCTTTATTTGTTTTGAGCAGGAAGAAGCGAACCAAGGTGACGTGGCGAGTGCTGTTGCTCTCCTTCGTCTGCGGCCTCTGCGGGTAAGCTCGAATTTACATTATTATTTCAAAAAAAAATTCTATTCTTTTTTTCTTTACACGAGAGCAAAAGGTGAGGCCAGATTGGTCCGGCTGCCGGAATTTAGGTGCACTGATGCATCACACATGCATGTAGCGGTGCATAATACCCTCCCAATGCAATGCAATGCAATGCAATGCAAGGTCAACCGGTGGATGCGTCACGGGGTGCTCGCCGGCGGCCAACACTTTACGTTCATTTTCCATCTATCCGGCACATGCTCGCAACCACTTGATGTATGATTAGTTAGGCACAACCAACTGATCTCGGCCCTGCTCCTAGCTTTAGTTTGCCTGCCGAACAAAGTACAAACTCCACGTACGCCCTGTCCTCTCACTTTACAAACCATGCATGGAGCTAGCTTCTCGTCTGTGAACCATCACCGTCCTCGTGTTGCCCCTCATGCTCGCTCGCTTTGTCAACTCCATGGGTCACCGTGTACGCATGCGTCCGTGCTCAACTGCGGGAGTACTTGCACCGATGATGGAGCCACCTAGCGGTGGACATGCAGCCACGCGCGCCCATTTATTTCCTCCTTGACTTGCGTATCCATGCTTGCATGCATGCACGCCTATAGCTAGGTAGACATGCATTCCCAATGAAGCCACCTCGATCAGCATGCATTGTTGTCGTGTCGAATATTCACACCGCGTCCATACACACACACACACGCGCGTCACCTTCTTTTCGAATGGAATGGTACTACTCCCTCCGTCCAGGTGCATAGGCCATCTAAAAAGTGGCACTGTGATTTAGGCGCGTAGAGATTAGGTGAGGTGAAAATTAAATCATCTATTTTATGGGCAGCTAGCCCACCATCCAAACATGGCAGCCAACCAACTTGCTTGTTAATTGATGGATTGCATGCAAACACAATTAGTGATCTTTGCATGCACGAGGAGATGTATAGGCTATTTGCATGTACTGGACGTGCAGATTCATGTGCTATCTAGGATTGGTCACGTAATTAATTATCACCTCTTGCGAATTGACAATAGTGACTTATACTCTTAGAAATCCTGAATTCTCTAAGATGACCTATGCACATGGACGGAGCAAGTATGTTCTATGGTGTATATACGCACTGTACGTCAGGTTTCTTGGACCATATTACTAGTAGCACCCACCTTTTTCTGCATGCATGCATATTGCCAGCTTCATCAGCTAGCTAGTGTGGTATAGAACTTTCAACCCGTCGTCACCCACCCACGTTGCACGTCCCTAGATGTATATACTCGGCCGCCATTAATGCACGTCGAGCTGTGGAACTTGGTCACGATGAAGAAGATGGCACGTGTACGTACGTACGACGTGTGTCCATCGTGCACCTACCGTACATAAGTACGACACAAAAACACGTACGGGTGACCGATTACGTTGCGTTGATGCGGCGTTGCATATGCATATGAGCTTGACGCGATCGAGCGCGCACGAGATCGATCCATACATCTGAACATGCATATGCACAACAATAGTATACGTGTGTGTATTGTCTGACTGGTTGCAAAATGTTTCATGCAGGGGCTCGCTCGCGCAGAACTTGTACATCTCCGGCATGAAGCTCACGTCGGCCACCTTCGCGTCCGCCATGACCAACCTCATCCCGGCCATAACCTTCGTGCTCGCCGTGCTCTTCCGCTACGAGCGCCTCGCCATCCGCACCCTCGCCGGCCAGGCCAAGGTCACGGGCACAATGCTCGGCGTCGGCGGTGCCATGCTGCTCACCTTCTACAAGGGCGCGCAGGTCACCCCCTGGCCCCCCACCCACATCAACCTCGCCGCCCAGCTCGCCGCCCGGCACCAACACGACGACCATAACTCCTCGGTCGTACACCCAGCCGCCCCGGACAGCGGCAACCGCGCCATGGGCTCCCTGCTCTGCACCGGCAGCTGCTTCTTCTACGCGCTCTGGCTCATCCTGCAGGCCCGGCTCAGCCGGGAGTACCCCTTCCACTACTCCACCACGGCGCTCATGTGCGGCATGAGCGCGCTCCAGTCCGCCGCCTTCGCGCTCTGCTTCGACCGGGATCTCCTCCAGTGGCGCCTCACCTCCGGCGTCCGCCTCCTCGCCGTCCTATACACCGGCGTCGTCGCCTCGGGGGTCATGCTCGTGGTGCTCTCCTGGTGCGTCAAGCGCCGGGGCCCCCTCTTCGCGTCCGTCTTCAACCCCATGATGCTCGTGGTGGTGGCCGTGCTCAGCTCGCTGCTACTCGGCGAGGAGCTGCACCTCGGTAGCGTGCTCGGCGCCGTGCTCATCGTGCTGGGCCTCTACTCCGTGCTCTGGGGAAAAGGCCGGGAGGCGGCGGAGAATGAGCCGGCCAAGGCTCACGCCGCCGGCACCGAGCTGCCGCACATCGACATCGTCGTCCATCGTCATGATCCTCCTCCCACGCCGCAGCAGCAGCAGCAACAAGACAGCACGGCGCCAGCGCCAGCGCGGTGACCATCGGAGCAAGCATGCGGGAAGAGGGCCAGCGATCGACGAGATGAACTGGCCCAAAATTTGTGACTGCTTTATTTTCAGGATGGACAGAGAGTGTACCGGTGGAACTAGTAGTAATTGGGAGTTGGTTGGGTGGTTAGGACTCGGTTAAATCTCTAGTGTAGTTAGAAGGAGTGGCATCTGTTGGTGCTAAAATGTTGAGGACCAGAGAATCATCATTCAGCATTGCATGCAAAGATACAGAAGAGAAGGATGTAGTACAAGGAACCGAAGAAACAGGATGAGATGAATGGATCAACCAATAAATTTCAGGCACAAAATCTTTTGAGATGGGATGAATCAACTCCATTTTACAACTTGGTAGTATCACTGTACTGCCCCTGTCTCCTAAGGCTGCCCGTAATGGGAGTATCATATGTAGTATCATGCATGCCAACTAACCCATTTTAATGATGTGGCATAAAATTAAATGAAGAAAGAGAGTTTTGAGTATCATATCATGATACCGTATCATATTAAATGATATGTTACTTTGTGTCATGCATGGTAATAAATATAGCCCTCTGTGATACCAACATACTCCCTCCTTTCCGGTTTATAGGGCCTATCTCAAAATTTTAGATTTTTTGTTTTATAAGGCTCAATTTGAGTGTTCCCCATCACATGTTCAGATTTCAAGGTGCATTAAATCATTGCATGCAAAGATTAAGAGAAAATTGACCAATGCATGTATTTTATGTATGCATGCATTGCAATTAATGCATTGGTAAACATAAAATTGTGAGGAAAACGAGTGCATTAATTGTGTGCCTTTGCAAACTACAAAAATTATTCCACCACTCACCATCTACCTTGATTGGTGAGATTTTTGAATTGAGCCCTGTAAACCGGAAAGGAGGTAGTATGATACTATGCATTACGGACGTAGTATCATATACTAGTATCATGCATATGATACTAGTATATGATACTCCCCATTACAACCAGCCTAAGAGCAAGTATAATGAGGTGACGTGGGCGGGCTGTAAGACTTAAAATAATATATTATTGCTGAGTTGGCAGAGAGAGTAAAGAAGTGCTACTTATTTGTATGTGACTATTATACTTGTCGACTATAAGCTTGACTATAGATGATGTGGCAACATCTTATAGCCAGCGGCCGGCTATACTATTAACCATGCTCTGATACAAGATGTTACCCCCTCTGTCCCCAAATTCATGGCATATAAATGGAGTTAAGAAAGTCCATGCTTCCTAAGTTTGACCAAGCATATATTCAAAAATATAAAGATAAAAAATATCAAATCAATCTCAAAGTATCTATCATTAGATATATTTTCACAACGTATTTACTCAATATTAAAGTTGTTAAAGATTACGTCTATATATATATATATATATATATATATATCGATCAAAGTTAGAAAGCACTGATCTTTGGACTCAGTTTATACGCCACGTATTTAGGCACTGAGGGAGTATTACAACCAATATAAGATAATAAATATATTGATTGTAATAACATTTTAGGTAGCATCCAACGTGGAGATGAGGCTTGCATGGATAGCATGTTAAGCTCCAGGCACGTCATCAGCCATAGGATGTCGCCCCGATCCAACGGTGCATGCACGACCGGCGCCAGATGAGATCGATCGGCCGATCAACATCCTTTCCCCTAGAAAAACGGAAACACTAACGCTCACACGTGTGGGCGTTACCCTACTCACCCACACGCCTGAATCGTCGTTCACTGTTTTTTGCACGAATCTTGATAAGAAAAGGTGGATTTGATGTGCCACGTAGAACGGGGCTTGTATGTGGGCGTCAGAGAGTTTGCCCACACGCCCGCACCATGTTGTTTGCCATCTGCGCTCTGTGGGCGAACTGCTTTTCGCCCACATAGCCACCACCTAGGTCATGCGCGTGTTGACGAACTGCTTTTCGCCCACACGACACTCCTACCTTATGGATGACAACTGCAGTTACGCGAACGTGGCAACTCGGTACACAAACATGGCAACTGTGATTCTTTGCTACACGGCAACTGCAGTTACGCGAACGTGGCAACTCGGTACACACACATGGCAACTGTGATTCTTTACTACACGGCAACTACAGTTATGCGTACGTAGTAACAAGATAAACACACATGGCAACTGTGATTCTTTGCTACACGGCAACTGCAGTTGCGCGTACGTGGCAACAAGATAAACACACATGGCAACTGTGATTAACAATACATGGCAACTATGGTTGAACCACACGTGGCAACTAGGTAAACATACATGGCAACTACTGTTTTGACCATATGTGGCAAGTAGTTGATCACACACGGCAACTACGGTTTGATAACACGCGAAAACTACCATAAATTAGACATGACAACTATAGATAATAAAAACAGATAAAGTTGCCATGCTTTTACAACTACACTTGCCATCCCGGATAACTACATCTGCCAACCAGGATGGCAACTAAATCGTCATCCCGCGGGGTACCTAACGTAGATGCGCCAGGACGTGTCGGCATTTTTGCTTCGTGCCACACGCACGGGGTGGAGATGAGTAGTACTTGTAGGACGTGTGGCACGAAGTAGCCGCGCCCACACGTGCGGGCAATTCTAATGTCCGTCCACACACAGCCCGTGTGGGCTGCCTCCTGCTCACACCACACACTATGTGTGGGCGCTTGTCGAATATACCACACGTGTGGCAGTTATCGTCGTCCTAGAAAAATGATCAAGGTAGACGTGGCTTGTCTATGTCTCAATCAATTGGGATTTTACTTAAGTCTTATTCAATTCTACAAAATGTGACTTCTGCTTAGTTGAAACTGGAAGGTTGTTTCCCGCAAAAAAAAAACAAAAAACAAAAAACTGGAAGGTTGTGTTTTTGAAAAGCTGCAAGTTCACATTTTCAGAATTTGACCTAGACTTAACAAAAAAAATCAATTAACTAAGAAATATTTCCACCTAAAATTTCCTGTTTTGAAGGAAGCATCTATCATGTACGAGTTCTGCCTTTTCAAAAAGAAATGGGGAAAAAGCTAGTACTTGGCTACACACGGATTGCCTCAAAATTTCTTAAACTACAACACCTTAATTTAGTTAGATTGCAATTCGTGGACTCTTCTCTCGGTCTGGCATATTCCAATATGTTGAGTTGTGAGGCAAAGCCGAAGTAGCTCTCTACTGTTTTAGCTACATGGGAGTGGAGATTATGGTGGAGCCAAGGTTCATGATATTGATCGAAGGACTGGTTAGGGGTAGATCCTAGTGAGGGAAGAAACTCGTGACCCAGACAGCCAATATAGAGTTATTGATGATGTGGAGATGTTGGCGATGGTTGAGACATGGACGAGAGGTAATCCACGAGGTATGACCGATTGGATGAGTCGAATGGCATGCAGTACAAGGGGCGCCACAAAGAGGTGATAACTATCACACTTTTACTTAGAGCAGCTTTGATAAATATAAGTCATCTGTGAATTTTGTATGTCGATCGCCCTAACCCTTGTGATGTCTCCATGTAGATATTCGGGCATGGATGGGAGGAATACATTAGATCAGACGGCAAAAACCATCAAGAAACTCTTAAGAAATTTCCTACTCCCTCCATTTTTAGCAAATTACAGGTACCAAGATAAAAATTAATGTGTGCTTTACAAGCCAATTTGTTTTTCTGACTACCGGGTTAATTAATAGGGTGCATGCACATTAGATGTAACTGAGTGGCCGTGAGGGAGGAAGTAGGTGAGCATGTCATTATCATCCACTACATGCATGCTAGTAATTAAATCATGGGTTTCTAGTACGAGAGAACGTCATTAATATTTACCTCGATTACTGTTGGTTGCCTTGTATAGATGCAAAATATATTTTTCATAGTGGCTTTGTATACAAAAATGGAGGAAGTACCACTTATACATGTACATCGGAAGGACCTAGAACATATATAGCTGCTCTCGATTGGTGCGCGTCCATCGTAACATAGGCACACATGGCATAAAGTGGAAGAATGAATAATGCTTGTTCCCCTCCCCTTTTTCTAATGAATGTGGAATTGAGTTGCGCGGCACGCATACCATGATGATCGACGGAGAGGAAGAAAAGTGGTCCATTTGTATGTAGCCTGTTTGATTTGATGACCGAATTTACATAGTCGTGAATTCTTTATATTTTAGTTGATGGAAACCTATTGCCAATATTTGTTTATTTGTTTATGGTGCAATGCATGCTGCCTGTAGGATTCCGGTGGACATTTGTCTCCAATCCCTGCTTAAATATGCATTCTTTTGTTTTTTTATGAAATGCTTAAATATAACTTTGGTAGTAGACCACTGCAATCCAGCCTGCTTGAAATTCCAGTAATTATATATGAAGCACCTATAAATGCAAAGAGATGTCATATGGGAAGAAAGAAATGCAGTTGTCTTCCTTCTTTTTTCATGTGTGAATCCAACTTTAGCCTCGCGTGGATCTAACAGAAACTATAGGGGCCAACCTAGGGATGGCAATGGGTACCCATTACCCATGTGCCCTGCGGGTAAAAACCCTATTAGGGTAAGGGTATGAGACAAAACGTTACCCATGGGTATATAAATAGGCAAATCTCAAACCCACCGGGTAGAGCGGGTACGGGTATGGGATCACATAACCCATACCCGCGTACCCATGTACCCTCATAAAATCTAACGAATATGGAAAAATTGCCTCTATACTTTCTCGTGAGTTTGTAAATTTAAAATGTATGCCTATGTGCTACTTTTTATGACCATGTCTTGATGTTTTATTTACAAGTGTTTGATTTTTATTGAATGTGTTGTTTTTTTAGGATGTGTTGTTGTTTATAAGTATGTATTAATGTTATTATGTGTTATTGTTTATAAATTATGATTATATATCATTGTTTATAATTATGTTATGCTTAAATTAATGTTATTCAAACGTGGGTATTTTTACCCGCGGGTACCCATTTACCCTGTCGGGTGACGAGTATGGGAAAAAATTGTACCCACTAGCGGGTATGGGTATGGGTGATGGGTCAGCTCAAATGGGACGGGTAAGGGTATGGGGTGGCTCCACCCATACCCATACCCTGCGGGTGCCATCCCTAGGCCAACCGGGTTGAGGCATGCATATGCGGACGTGGTAGATCCTGCCTTGTGGTTAGAGCATGGTTAATAATACAGCCATCAGTCGGCTATAAGGAGTTGCCATGTCATCTAGAGCCAACTTTATAGTCGGCATGTACAATAGTAAGTTTTAAATATATACTACTTTATTAATAGTTTTAAATACATACTCACAAAGCGTCTTGGGTCTCGTGTTGCAGCCGGTTACTCATGAAGAGCCCGTTTCTCTTCTCTCTCCTCTTCTCTATCTTCCAACTAAGCAAAGATATAATATTATATTCCTTATAGCCTGCTTATGTCATCTTTATTGTACTTGCTCTTACACGCACGAAAGCCGTGTACAAGCTCTCCTAGCCACCAGCCTGCTCGTTCCCAATGCAAATGCATGACCGCAACCAGTGATATACTCCAGAAGCTGTACCCAATGGCCGTCCCAAATTTTGAATCTTCAGCTCTTGGAACACGTGGATGGAGTGTTTAGGGAATTGAAATGTTGCTAATAATGAGTGAAACATAGGAATTGGATTCCCATAGGAGCAAAACCTACATGAACATTTCAAATCTGCCACGGGAGTTGTATAACCAAATCACTCCAAATTTAATGAAGAAATCATGATCTCTTAACTTGGGTTATATTAGGTACCCTTCAGGATACCTATATGCAATTCATTGGAATCTTCAATTAAATATGAGATATCTGCCTTTGTTCCAAACCGCGTCAAATATGTTTTCTATGGAAATTAAATAATCTAAATTTATGGGGTTTTTCTTTATACCAAATGAGACTTAAGTTAAGCCAAACCTACATTTTTGAAAAGTGTCATTTGGATGCCACACATGGATCATAGGTCAGAAATTCAAACAAGAAAGCATGAGCTCTTACCTTGTGGTTGGTTCCTCCAAAATATCTACACACAATATATGATTTATCGGATTTCAAGAGAAACACTATAAGATACTCCCTCCATTCTCAAGTATTTGTCTTTCTAGACATTTCAAATGGACTACAACATACGGATGTATGTAGACATATTTTAGAGTGTAGATTCACTCATTTTGCTTCGTATATAGTCACTTGTTGAAATGTCTAGAAAGAGAAATATTTAAGAACGGATGGAGTATCTGCTATGCATGTGAATGACCTAAGCTGCTCTGTTTAGTTTTGTTTGCACTTTGCACCGCATGGGCATAGTATCTTTGAAAATAGGTCCGTCCCATACAAAATTACATGTCAATTGAACATTTCGTGCTCCTTGCATCCTTTGGCAGTTCGGCTCCTTGCAGTGGCGTGCAGCAGCACAAGATGTTCCGTGTGCAGATGCAGCAGCTGGCGCGACAGCCAGGTGGCGGTTTACAGTGCAAGCCATGAAAGAAAGAAATAAAAGTGGGAATTGGAAGGACGACCAGGAAATCAAATCGCCATGGACGTAGAGATGAGTTGAAATCAAAACGAAACATATGCGATGTTGTACCGGAAAAAATAAAAGGACAAACTAAGACTTCCAATCTATTTTTTGTTTCGCTATTGCAAGTTGCCGAGAGTTTCTTCAAGAGAGAAGTGGTCACTTAAAAAAAATAGAGGCGATCTAGAATAAAGCTTCATGTACGAGGAGCTGCAAGTACAAATATCAATCAAACTGCTTTGGGTAGCTAGCTTTGTACGTATAATATCCTCCTGGTAAATTCATTTCGTGCTCTGTGGTGAATATACTTCACTGATCAAATCTACAAAAATTCTTAATATACATAGTATCGAAAAAGCACAACGGAAGGAGAAACTATATCTCAAGTTCCAGTCAAACATGTCATCATACTTTAGAGAGAGATTGACCATAGGACCATAAAGAACCTGAAGTATATGAGTATTTAAAAAAATCTGAAACAGCATGCACTCCAAACAAGGGAAAATCTTAGTAATTGATAGGATCATGCACTCAAAACAAGGGAAAATCTTAGTAATTGACCATGCATATCGGCCACCAATCGAAGCTTCCTAGGTACTCAACGTTTCGACCAAATATCATATGCATGCTCCTTTAATTACTTTTTTCAGGATGGAGTACTCAAATCACGCACTCTATATATTGTATTTTTAATACTCAATCTTGCACTAGTTACATATGGAATATATGCAATATGCATGCCCTTTTACCTTTATTTTAGAATGGAGTATTTTGTTTCCTTCGATCACTTTTGATTGATGGCTCTTGTTGATACCCGGCCCATTCAGCTCAGCTAAAATAACACAGTCATCATATATTCCACTAGTCATGCATCGCAGAAAAGGGTCTGATTATTGGGATGGTACGTGAAGCACTAGTTGATACTAGCCCCCTTTAAGCAATGCCCACATGCATGCATTGCATGCATCATCAGTGGGATTGCCCACATTAACAAGAAGGTTCCCTGCTAATCATAAACTGAAACCAAATGTGCCTCCGTACATGCAAAGCAGTCTATATCTTGGACTAGTATAAGGATGAGTCGAGTCAGCTAACTGCAAAAGCTCAACCTTGTTTGCTTCCAGCCCAATCATATTCCTAAAAAAAAATTCCTCCTAGCTAATTAATTAACAAGTTTGATTGACTTGTGGCCGGCCATGCATGCAATGCAGTGCTGCTGGCTCTTTCCAACTTAACGAAAAAAGGAACACGCCAGATGGCTAAATGAGTAGACGAGACGAGCCTGATCTCGTGCTGTTGGTGCATGCAAAGCTGGCTGTTTAATTTGGAGGCCTAATCAAAATAGAAGCACAATGTTGTCTGCTTATCTCGCATGATCTTTAATTGATCTTTTTCAAACCCCTTTAATCTTTCTCCTAATTTGAGTGAATTGTGGCTACTTTGATCAGTTTTTGCCAAAATAATTTAATGCATTATATTGCAGCTTGCATGCACTTTATATTATTATCTTCAAATTTAACGAAAAGGCAACAACGTGCCAGATGAGCATACTCCTCTGTAAACTAATATAAGAGCAGGCCCTGAAGCTGGCCAGGTTAGGGTCGGGTGAGGAGACCCCTCCTACCCCCGTGCGGCGGCGCCGCGCCGCACCGGGGCAACCCCGCCGGCCGCCTCCAGTCGCCACCAGCGGTCCCCCACCTCCCGCCGTCGTCGCCGAGGGCGTCGCTGGCTAAGCCTGCGGGCTGCAGCGGCGGCGGCGGCAATCCTCCTTGGCCCGCGATTGGATCTGGGTGGCGGCGTTCTACTCCGACCGGATCAAGGGCGGTGGCGCGGGCCGGCGGCGACCAGGGTCGGCGTGCTGGAGCCGGGGACGGCGAGATCTCTGCGGCGGCGGCTAGGGCACCCGATTTGGGCACAGATGGCTTCAACGGGCTGCTCCACACGCTGTCGTGCATCTTCGCTGATCCGGTGACGTCAAGCGGCTTCTGGGCTGGACCTGCAACACGAGGACGTCGGGGGCTCCGGTCCAAGGTGCGGCTGTGGTGGCCATCTCCTTCGCCGGAGCTGGTCGGCCTGATGCTGGATGGGCAGATCTTGAGATCCGTCATCTAGCTCCGGCTGCGAGTCGGGAAGACATAGTTGCCAGTGAAAACCGAGCCGATGGCGGCGTTCTGTGCCGTTACCTTGATGAAGGCATCGTCGTGTGACTACCGTCAACCCACTCGTGCTGCTCCGGGGGAAACCCTAGGATCTGGTCTTCTAGGTCGGACGATGGCGGTACTGCGGTGTCGTTTTCTCTCTTGGGAGTATCGTTTGTGGAGCAGCGCTGGAAGACAGAGGCAGGAGGTGGAGTGGCTTCGTCTTGCACGGAGCTTTCGGTGAAGATGTCAAGTCATGCCTGGCCGACAGGTGCTACGCTTTGTCATGCCTGGTCGGCAGGTGCTACGCACGACAGATTCTCCAAAGACTTCAAGTTGTGTCAGCTGGTGGTACTTGGCAGCATGGTGCTGAGGTGTATCAGTGGCGACCGCGACGTGCTCAACTGTTTGCGCGCAGGGAGGAGGTGCCGTTGGGCACTGTGGTGGTGTCGATGATAGCTAGACCGAGCAAGGTTGATGCATCAGTACAGTTCTGAAGATGGAGCGGTGGCAGTTGACGGCAGCGGCCTCTGAGAGCACGCCGGACCGGCGAGACCCATGCCCGACAGGCGTCCTGGATGGGTTCTCAGGTCTTAGATGTTAGGTTTGGTTGCGATGTCTGTTTGGTATTAGGCCCAGGCTATCTGCGCCCCTTCATCAACTGGACAGGTGTAGCGACATTTTGTTGCTTAGACGGCGGCTTTAGTCTTACTGTGGTATTACTTTGTAAGGTCTTGTGAGAATAATTAATAAAGTGGTCGTATGCATCGCCCAGATGCAGAGGCCGGGGGTCATCCTCCTTTTCTAAAAAAAAAAACGTGCCAGATGAGCGTGAGTCTTTGGCTGCAAATGTCACATCGTGTTTCACATGTGTGCTTGCCAAGTCCACATCCAGTAGGTCTACTTCAAGTAAGCAAATTAAGCGGGAGCCGCATGCCTAAGAGTTACATTGTATATCTGTACCTACTAATAAAGCGTGTAGGGCGTGTTTAGTTGCCTACATGAGGCCTAACCAGTCTCGCGCGGAAAGGAAGGGACATGTTTGGTTGCCTACTTTCACTGTTTAGCATGCGTCGCACGAAACTTAAAGCACCTCTGGGCCTGGCTCGCTGGAAACGCTCAGATCAGCAGTTTCTTGCGAGCCAGGCCGAGGCGAGCGCAAGCGAGCGGGCCCTTGCATGAGTGGAGACGGGAGGGATGCGAGGTGATTACATGAGGTCTTCTTCAACCTCCAGTAAGCTTCTCTCTAATCTCCTCTCTTCCTTGTCCCTCTGATCTACACAACGATACTTCGATTTGAGGTAAGCTCTACACGAAAAAGCTGCACCTCGATGCTACGGTTCCATTCAGGCGATCGGTTTTTAGTTTCGTCGGCCGGAAGTTCTTTGTTTCGTGTTCCCATTTGGAGCTATTCTGGACGAATTTTATCAGATTCGTCGCGCACGATCAATCGTTTGAAATTTCTTTTGACCAGCAACCTAACCTCACAGTTCTGCACAACATTCGTGTTGTAAGTTTTTGATTTCGACCCGGATAGCTGGTGAAATTGTTGTCTACACTCGAATAAAAGTTGTCTCGCAACGAACACACGAGCGGGGTGGACACGGGAGCACCCAAATATGAGTAGATTAGCTAGATTAACTATAGATAGATTAAAGAACGACGAATTAATAAGGAGGGGCACGCTCCTTTACCTATCAAATCGGTTGATTCTCACCATGCATGCCATTTTTTGCTTCTCCGAATCTACATGCACACGATTGCCGGGTTTGCTTCTACATTTTTTATTTCTTTTTGGGTTGGATTCGCATCTATTTGTGTATTTGACGTACTCATACTTATTACATAGATCAGAACACATACAGGAAACATATATGCCTGGATACCCAATGAAGTAAATACATAAATTATCTTCGGGCACTGCTGATTCCCGTTTATACCAGTGCATAGAGTGAATTGCAGAAAACATCGACATTGAAGCACAGTCTTGCAGAAATCACAAGTCTACAGTTTTGTGCCCAAAAACACTAATTCTCAGGCTAATTTTTTGTAAAAAACACTAGTCGATGACTTTGGCCATTTTAATGATGATTATGACAGGTGGGCCCCGCATTTGCTGACATGGCGTAACGGTTCATGATAGACGACGTTAGACGGGGAATATATAGATATACAAATCGGTCCCTGTAATTTTACCAAGAGGCCCTACAATAAAAAAATAAAAAAGCAATCAACCCCAACTCCCGATCCCCTGCCCCGATCCGATCGGGAGGAGGCCCCGGAGAGCACGAGCGTCTCCGCCGCGTGCCTTCGCAGCCAACCGCGTCGCCCCCGTCGGCTCACGCCACCGCCGCCGAAAGGCATGCCGCTCCAGTCCATCAACATCACGTCGCTGCAATGTTTCGCGCAGGTCAGGAGGCTCCTGCCCCCGCTCCTCCGCCGGCACAGGATGGCGCTGCTCACGGCGCCCGCGGTGTTCGCCGCGCTGCTGCTCTTCTGGTCCGCGCTCGGCGGCACCGACGCCGACTATGTGCTGTACAAGGACGCCACCAAGCCCGTGGAGGACCGCGTCGCTGACCTTCTTGGGAGGATGACGCTCGCGGAGAAGATTGGGCAGATGACCCAGATCGAGCGGCTCGTGGCCACGCCGGACGTGCTCCGGGACAACTTCATCGGCAGCCTGCTCAGCGGCGGCGGCAGCGTGCCGCGGAAGGGCGCCACGGCCCAAGAGTGGCAGGACATGGTGGACGGAGGGCCTGCATGTCCACACGCCTCGCCATCCCCAGGATCTCAGCATGTGCTGTGCTGAAATTTTGGTCTCCGTTGCTGTGTTCTTGAACAGGTGTGCAGAGATCCGAGATGGGGGCGGTGCTACGAGAGCTACAGCGAGGATCGCCGGATCGTGCAGTCCATGATGGAGCTCATCCCGGGCCTGCAGGGCGACGTCCCCAAGAACTTCACCAGCGGAATGCCTTTCGTCGCCGGAAAGTATGATCCAGTCCATCAACATCAAAATTTGTACTCTTATCAGTCACAGGAGGAGGGAGCTGATTGCTTTTTAAGTTTTTGAAGAAGGGTGTGGGTGTAAAATCCCCGGTTTAACGGCGTCATCTGCGAACCGTTACGCCACGTCATCATTTGCGGGCCCTACCTGTCATAATCGTCATCAAATGAGCCAAAGCCGGCAACTAGTGTTTTTTGCAAAAAAAATAGCCTGAGAATTAGTGTTTTTGGGCACAAAACTGTAGACTTGTGATTTCTGCAAGACTGTGCTTCAATGTCGATGTTTTCTGCAATTCACTCCAGTGCATAATAAACCATCGGCGGCAAAACATATGCATTTAGATGTCATGGCCACAAAGTCTTTAATTGTTGTTAATAAAGTTTTTGTTTCGGATCAGGAAGAAGATGTCATGCTTGATGTCCCTGAAGATGGTCATGTTGAAGGTTGTACGTCCGGAGGAACAAGACAACGACCTTATACATCCTTTTGACCAAACATTGACGCTATGGAGAAACAAGGACAATTGCATCCAAGTAAAATTATTTTGGAAGTGTTGCATGTATGTCATTTTTATTGTCTGATGTCGGTGCAATGTACAACTGGTGCTATCGTTAATCTGCCGGTGTAGTATGCTTTGTCACTAGGCTTTGAAAGACTGATCTATAACGTTGTAGTGAAGTCAGACGAAAAACATGGTGTATATAGCAATGCTCTTACTTTTATATCATTTTTTCTGCAATCTAAATTGCTTCACGGAAAAACATGATACTATAGAATGCAAATAACACATATATTCTGATGCTTATGTCTTGCGTAATTAGATTTATTTATAAGTAGCTACATATGCTCAATTTATGATGCAAATTTATATCAATTTTGAAATCAACAACAGATTCATATAATATACAAAACTCTCATGCAGGCAAGCAATTTCGATGGCAATCTCGAGTCATGGACGGCAAAGAACAAATAAGGAAAAGAGATAGAGAGCGGTATGTATGGACAATCAATGAAGAAAAACAGGAAGCACTAAAAAAAGCGTCGTGAAGCCTATCGGCTGAACAAAAGAACTAAAGATTTGACCCAATTGCAAAAAAATACACACAAGAAAAAAGAAATATGCAAACATGAAGCCAACACAGAAGATAAAAGAGTGCGCATGTGCGGAAGGCAGAAAGGCGCAAATATGCGATCGGAACAAAAAAAACTAGAATACAACAAATTACAACTAAACCGTGAATTGAGGCGCAACACACAAAGCAAAGATTCAATTGCGATGGAGAGTACCACATATAGCCAGACAGACTAGGAAGTTATATATCTATACGACAATGACTTCATGGTTAGCACACGCGCAACATGCTTGGACGCTAGGTGAAGTATACGACATTTTTACTATGTGATATCAGTAACTCAATATAAGTGTTGCGTGTATGATTTTTCTAATCATTTGTACCATGATTAATTTACTGGTGAGATGTGTTGTCACTATATATTGATGATGTAATCTACAACGTCATATTGCAGTAAGACGAAAAACATCATGTGTGCTCTTACTTCAAAAATCCTATGAGAACTTGTGTATTTATTCCTTTTTGTGGACCCTTTATCTCCGTATTTATTCCTTTTTGTGGCCGAGGCCCTCTCTTTGTTGTTAAAGGACACTTGTGTTAGAGGAGATCTAAAAGAGTTTCACTTGAATAGACAAGCTCCAGGTATCTCTCATCTTCTGTTTGCGGATGATTGCCTCCTATTTTTCAGGGGCTCCATAGACCAAGCCTTAATCATTAAAAATATTTTATCGGTCTATGAGGAAGGAACTGGTCAGCTCTTGAGCCCGGACAAGTGTTCAATTAAGTTTGGCAAAAAGTGTAGTGTGGAAAATCAGGTGGCCACGATGGTCATTCTTAAAATTACTGCAGAAGGTATTGAGGATAAATACCTTGGTCTACCGGTGCCAGAGGGTAGAATGAAGGCGGGTAAATTCAAATCGACTAAAGAGAAGGCCCTAAAAAGATCGTCAGATTGGGTTGAAAAGTATGCCTCTAGTGGCATAAAAGAAAATCAAATCAAGGCAGTGTTGCAAGCGCTTCCAGTGTACGCTATGGGAATTTTTAAGTTTCCAGCCTCTTTATGTGAGGAGCTAGCACAAATTATAAGAAACTTTTGGTGGGGAAACGAGGAAGACAGAAGGAAAACCCACTGGTTAGCCTAGGATAAGCTCACCAAACCAAAAGGAGAAGGCG
Organism: Secale cereale; assembly: GCA_902687465.1. Classification (NCBI taxonomy): domain Eukaryota; kingdom Viridiplantae; phylum Streptophyta; class Magnoliopsida; order Poales; family Poaceae; genus Secale; species Secale cereale. The sequence continues at coordinate 932,367,901 of LR738710.1, forward strand.
GCATGGGTTTCCGTGATCTCAGGTTATTCAACCAAGCGCTATTGGCTAAACAGGCTTGGCGTTTATTGGTGTATCCGGACTCTTTATGTGCTAAGGTATTGAAGGCAAAGTATTACCCCAATGGTCACATCCTAGATACGGTCTTTCCGCACTCCTCGTCGGTGAACTGGCAAGGGATTATGCATGGTCTGGAACTGCTAAAAAAGGGGGTCATATGGAGGGTGTTCGATGGTAACAATATAAACATTTGGAGAGACAAGTGGTTACCAAGGAAGTTAGGCCTAAAAGTGTTGGAAAAAAAGAATCGAACTAGACTGAAATGGGTGTCTGAATTATTCAACAGCGGGACAAGAAGATGGGATGAAAATTTGATTAGGCATTTGTTCTATCACCACGATGCTGAGGAAATCCTAAGTTTACGCATTCAGTCCGTGGGAGAAGGTGATCTAATTGCTTGGCACTATGAGAAAAATGGTATGTTTTCTGTCAAAAGTGCGTACAAACTTGCCTTAAATCTCCAAGAGTGTAAGAATGATACAGGGTCGCCTAGTAATGCCGATCATGACGGTAGGAGGCTGTGGGATGTTATCTGGAAGGCCAATATTCCACAGAAAAATAGAATTTTTGCCTGGCGTGCCGCGACCAACAGCCTGGCAGTACAGGTAAATAGAGTCGCTCACCACCAAATGTTATCAGGTTTATGCTCTATATGTGGTGTTGAGGATGAAACTATCTTTCATGCCCTTGTGACCTGTCCTAAGGTGCGGGCTTGGCGATTCGTTTTGGGAGAAGTGTGGAATATTCCGGAAGAGGAGTTTTTCAAATTTACAGGTCCGGATTGGTTTCTTATCCTGCTAGACCAACTTGGGTCAACGGTTCGCGAGCAAGTCTTATTCATGTTCTGGAGAGCTTGGCATCTCAGGAATGATTTAATTTTTGGAAGGGGGAGGAATCTCTGTCCGCCTCGGTTAGTTATGTGGAAAATTATTGGAAAACCTTCTCATCAGCCAACAATGGTGTGGGAGTGGACTTAAGCAACAAGGGTAAGGGGGTGATAGATAATTGGAGGTACGTGATCCCTCCCACGAATGGTCATGTTGTTTGGAAGCCTCCGGAGCCTAAGTATATAAAGATAAATGTTGATGCTAGTTTTGTGGAAAATTTAAAATCGGCTAGTGTTGGGGTTATCGCTAGGAATCATCTGAGCGAAGTAGTGGTTTCTTCGTGGGATTTTATCCAGTCATGCTCCTCTGTGGATGAAGCAGAACTCCGTGCTTGCCTCGCCGGGATGTACATTGGTATTACACTTCACAAACCAATTATTTTGGAAACTGATTGCTCGTTCATTGTTTCTTTTCTGGCAAAAGATTCCAGTGACAGATCTCCTCTCGTGGATCTGAAAAAAGAAGCGATGAGCGTCTCTAAGTTTATTCAAGATTTCAAGATTGTGAAGATTGACAGGCGGGCAACCAAGATGGCACATGAGATTGCGAAGTTTAGTTTTGATGGTAGGAGTGACAGCGTGTTATGTAATAGTGTTCCGCCCTGCGTGGCAAACTATGTAATGAATGATTGTATGAATCTTGGTCTTTAATCAATATATGGGTCGAGTTTCAAAAAAAAAATGGCGGCATGCATCATTGTGATGCAGAGGTTAGGGGCGATCCTCCTTTAAAAAAAAAGTCAAGTAGTGCTAACAGAGTGGAAGCACTACATCGATCACACAAGCTAGTGCACTACATTGATATATCCCTGTCAGAGAGGAAGCACAAGCTAGGTAAAGCAATCGTGAATCACACCATCTCAACTTTGTTCTGAGGCAAAAACAGAACAGAACAGAATAGAATAGAAGTCTGTTTTAGGACAAAAAGAGAGTAAAATTTGAAATGATCAGGTCAAACACTGAAATCTTGCAACTAGGGGGGGGGGGG